>OX638368.1:157025692-157564904 GCA_951812925.1 Calliopum simillimum
TCACAATTTAATTTTTATCTCATCGGGCAAAGTTGATGCTGATTATGAAAATTCAAGATGGTCTTGTACTAGAAACGCTGATCTAGTTACTTGATAGTACCATAGCGAATCGCGAACTATATATCATACCGTGCAGCAAGCGTAAAATATAGAGATTTTCTCAATTCACTGATCATTTTCAGAAGATATGCGTATATGGGTATTTCCACGAGATCATACCTTCCGCAACTCAAAAATAGAATCAACATTTTTATAAAATTTTAATGCTTCAAATATAAAAAAACACATGCATCTGCTACATCAAAGAACAATTGAATGAAATTTTATTTTAATTCATGAAAAAAAAAATCAATTTGAATCTGGTGTTTTGCAGTTTTCTGTCCCACTAAGTAGTCATTTTTGGGACACTTGAGTTACACTGTTATATGACTATTTGACAAGAGCCATTATAAGCTGAAAGTGCCGACTTTTGTCTACGTCGAGCAGTAGTTTTGTACTTCTAACATTTTCAATTAAGTTTTGGGAATTTTTTTAAAAATAAAAAATCTCTGTCGCGCTCGTTACCTTTTTACATTAAGAATTAAGAGTTTAAAGTACATACTCTGAAAATAGAATAATTAATTAAAAAAAAAATTACTGAGAGTAACAAGGTAAGTGAGTTTAATATTTTCGTAGTTCCAAATGAACGCCATTAAATTATTGTTGTTATTTTTTCACTTGTAAACGATGTCGCACCCGTTACCTTTTTATTATTTTGCCTTCCCTAATGATATTACTTATTTGGTTTTTTTTTTGCTAAACAACTATGGAGTTTCCAAACAGAAACAACTTTCTTCAACATCTTAACCCATTATATCCTGTTCTCATGGGTTTTTGACCCCCTTTCAAAAGAAATGGGTCAAAGTGTTCTACAAAAATATTTTACGGAAAATTTCATTAGGGGTCACCAAAGACAAGAAATGCTTAAAACTTAGAATAATGCGTAAAAATTTAATAAAATTAAAGAAATGAGTAGAAAAAAAAATTTCTCATTTTTCAAATTTATTGTAATTTGGTACTTTTTTACTCATTATGAAGTTTTAAGCATTTCTCGTCTTTGGTGGCCTCTAATGAAATTTTCCGTAGAATATTTGTGTAGAACACTTTAACCCATTATAAATTTTTTTTTAAAAAGGGGGTCAAAAAGACCCGTAATAGCAGGATATAATGGGTTAAGATGTTCCAAAAAAATTGTTGCTTGGTTAATTTCATGATGACCTTGCAACCTCAAGTTTTAACGAAAATGAAGATTTAGAGTTTTACAGTGGGGCTAAATTTCGAAAATAGTTTTTGCCCAAAGTTCCCACAAGACTTTTACCATTGGTAACGATTGGTAACAGGCTTATGAGAAGACCAAGTAGAGAAAGGCTAAGCCCGAAATATACAAGAGGAACTGAGGAGTAATTTTTCAAAAGGGCGTAAAACCAAGTTAAACAAATTTTCAGTAATGAGAAAAAACTTATGGGCTGTTTACAATAACTTTTTTTTTTTAATGTCTCCAGTGTTATAGCGAGTTGACCAAAGATTCTAGTCCCCTTAACATTTTTGCTGTAACATATTTGTAGTAATTGCAAAGAGTAAAAAACATTTGGAAATAAGCCCTATTGTTCTGAAACGTTTGGAAATAAGACCTTTTATTTCGAAACCACTCTTATTTCACCATTTGAAAGTTTATTCTGATGTCTATAGGCATGGTATGTAAGCACCTATATAGCCTGGGGCATATACAAAATATTAAAATAAGCCCTTTTGTTCTGAAATGCGACTTGATCACGATTTTACCTTGGAAAAATGCATTTTTTGTGATGAATTTTGAACTAGAGGATGCATTTTAGAATGGTAATGGCAATGGCATTCTTAGGTTTGTTCGAGGTTGGAAGTGGTTTTACGCCCTTTTGAAAAATCACTCCTCAACTGTCTAGCATAGAGGTTGTAGTATCATGGTCTGGGGATGCTTCTCTGCGCAAGGAATCGGTCCAATTCAAAGTGTTGAAGGCATAATGAAGTCTAGTGATTATAAAGACAAACTATAAAATACTATGATGCCATATGCAACTTGGAAAATGACACTAAAATGGATATTCATACATAATAATAACCCTAAGCACACATCGAAAGTGGTAAAAGATTGGATAAAATGGCAAAATATTCATGTTCATCAATGCCCCGCGGAGTTGCCAGATCTAAACCCAATCAAATCGTCAAGTCACGAAAATGCATTGCTTATTATGCAATCAAAAATTTAGAAAACAGGATGAGTTGTTTAATGAAGTTACAAAACGGTAGCAGGACATTCTGTACTCATTTGAAAATAGTTTTATCGCATCCATGCCAAAAAGATGCACTGCTGTTATAAAAAACAGGGGTTATTCCATTAAATACTGATTTTTTTAGTTATTAATTTAGATAAATAGTTGCAAATGTTTTGCACAGCCAATGTATGTATGTATACTCCTTTAACTCCTAGGAGGAGCATAGGGCCACTATGAAACATCTCCATTCTCCGTGATCCCTTGCGATGACTTTGATCTCTTGCCACGATTTTCCCGATTCTTGGATTTCCTTTTCCAACGACCTTTTCCAGTTGGTTTTGGGTCTACCACGTCCTCTACTGCCTTGTGGATTCCACTCAAGGGCCTGGCGACAAACTTCGCTGTGTGGTTTCCGGAGAGTGACCAATCCATCCCCATTTGCGCAGCTTGATCTCGTTTGCTATAGTCTTCTGTTTGCATTTTTGATGTAGCTCGGCATTTGATATAGTGCGAGGCCACCAAACCTTTAGTATACGCCTTAAGCATTTGTTGACGAATACTTGCAGCTTGTTTGTTAGTTGTTCAGTAACAAGCCATGTTTCGCACCCATATAACAAAACCGATTTCACATTCGAATCAAAAATGCGCACTCTCGTTTTGGTGGATATAACGAACGAAGACCATATTTTGTTCAGTTGAGCAAACGCGCCTTTTGCTTTTGCTATTCTTGAGTTGATATCCTCTTTTGCTCCACCATCCATGGAGATAATGCTGCCTAGATACGTGAAGCTATCGACGTTTCCGATGTCATCACTGCCAGCTTTAAACGTGATGTCATTGCTTGCGTTTAGCTTCATGCTTTTAGTCTTGGATACGTTGATTTTTAGGCCGGCCTTTTGTGATTCCAAGACAAGGTCTTCAATTTTGCTTTGCATATCTGAATGTTTGGACGATAAGAGGCAGATGTCGTCTTCCAGATGTTCGGTAAAGTTCCATTGAATACCCCTTTTGGCCTTATTAAGAGCTTTATCTAGGATATCATCAAGAACGATAAGGAAGAGAGATGGTGACAGTAAACACCCCTGCCGTACGCCTGAATTAGTGGTGAATGTCGGTGACAACAACCCGTTGTGTAGCACACTGCATTTAAAGCCTTCATATAGTGCACGTACTAAGTTTATGGCCTTTGCGGCAATACCTCTTCGTTGCAGTGACGCCCAGATGTTTTCTCGGGAGACACTGTCGAAGGCAGTGCTATAGTCAACGAAGACAAGTTGAAGTGCAGCACAATACCGATACATTTTTATATTGAACTTAAGTTTTAGTTTTGTATTAGTGATGTATGGACTTTTTATTTTTGTTTTATAAACAACAATATAAATGGCAATACCAATTATTTTATTTGCATCTGTTATAGTGGACGAAAATTGGTGATTCAGTTTCAAGTGTTTTTGGTTGCAAATGTTATGCACAGCATTGTATGTCGGAAGTTTAAAATATTTGTAGCATATTTACGTGCATATTTTGCCAATTTTCAGAGCTTATTTAAGCGCTTAAAATGAGTTTTTTCATGCATATTTTTGAGAGCCATACTTATACTTTTTCGATTATTCTATTCCTTTGCTCCACTATTATAATAATCGACACATACCGCGACACATACCGTCTAAGAAAAACGTAACGAAAACATAACGCTGGCGAAGTCTTTAAATCATACAGGACTTCGTAAACGTACCGCTTTGGCGATACGAATGCGAACCGTTTACGTAAATGTTAGAATAAGAACAGTAGAATTAAAAACGTAAAACTCGCAGAAGAGTAACGTTTACATAACGTCGAAATGGTTCGTTTTTGCTTCGTTAATATCGTATCGCTGGCGAACTGATTTATATACCCATAAAATGTATGGTTAAAATAAAAGATTACATTTTTATTTTTTAAAAATTAACATTATTTATTGGAAAAAAAAAACATGTACAGGGTTGGCGGGAACCAATAGAACATCGGAGAATTTAAGACCCCTTAGACTATTCTGAACTACTTTTCTTAGTGCCATCGGAAGATCGGGATATAGCTTTATGAAAACCGGTATAAGTTTGTAACCCCTTAACGGATTTTAATACTATTGGTGTCATATGAAAGATGCTTGTATAGAAAATTGATGCACAAAAGTTTTAAATCCGAGTCATGATTTTCGAGATGTGGCGAATTTTTGAAAATTTTGACCAGTTTTTTTAAGCTTTATTTTTCCAAAAAGTTTCTTACCAACCCATAGCAATTTATGGAAGCCTAATATATTTCCTTCCATTTCATATGCAATTTGTACCTGATTAGGGAACGTACCCAAATTACGTGACCCATTTTTTGAAATATTTCACGCCCTCCCCCCCCTCCGTGACCAACTGTAGCATTTTCAAAACACCCCACCCCCCCCTTCCAAACATCACGTAGCGTTTTTTTCATATGAAAAAAAAAAAATAAAAAAAAAATAATTTTATTTCATTTAAAAGTTAATAAGGCACTTTTCGTTACAACAGCGAAATCAGGTATTTTTTTAAACTCACTCCTCCTCATCAATGAATATCTTGCTTGCACTTATCCATTCTGATATATTACAAATTACAGAGGCATCTGTTTCGACATTTTCAGCTACAGGTATGTTTTCTTGATTAGCATCTTCTATGTCAATCCACTCCACGCTCTCTTCCATGACACACAAAACTTCCTGTGGTCTTTGGGAAATAATCCGAAGTGGTCGCACGCGAGAAACGTTATGCAAATAGCGCCCATGTAAATTTTTACGGTGATTGTTCATCGAAATTTTAGATGCAAAATAAAGTCCGCAAACAGAACACGTCCTATTACTAATATCATTTTTAATAGATGGACAGTATAAATCATACGCTAGTTCTGTACTTTGTGTTGCATTCGGGCGCAGTCCCACAGATTGACGGACAAGAAATGATGGAAAACTTTCCATTTGGACTTCATCTGGCATTGGTATTTTGAAAGGCTTTTGTGACATCGGGAAAGGTGCCGGGAAAAATCCTTGGTTTAAAATATTTTTGAGTGAGCTTCGGCAAGGAGGGCAGCAAGTATTGTCAGCACATTTAACAATTTGTAGAAAATATTGACTTTCTCGAACGTGTTTGGCATACCAAGCATCTGATGCCTTCTCTGTTTCGGGCAATTCTTCTCCTGGAGGAATGTATTCTGCAATGACGTTGTGACCGTCAATAACCATTTTGGACCAAATTTCTGCTAATGCCTCTCCTGAAAATATATAGAATTTTTTGTTTGAATATATCAACAGAAGAAGAGAACTTTTATGGCTTTAGTTAATAATACCTGCGTGCTGAAAGTTTTTCAATTCTAAATCATTGTCGATGGTTTTGCCTTGAGAATCGAGATGAGACCCGTAGTGTTCATATGGCAGGACTACTGTGGCTAACTCACGGCTCAACGGAGCCATTCTTCGCTCAACTCTGTTGTACGCTGACCGCCCAGGTGCATTCGTAAATACGAAGAGCCCGTCTAAGTCGAACTCTTTGAAATGTGATATACAGTGCGATATAACCTTTTTATATCGTGGATTTTCATCGGGCCCACCATCCACTGATAAAATAACAACTGGCTTTACTTTTTCATCCTCTCCTATGGCTAGATTTTTGAAATCATATAATTTCAACAATTTAATTAGGTCATTTGCGTGAGTTGACGCAGTCGAGCTACTATGTTTTCCGCTACGTATTGCGATGTATGTTGGACCTGAATATGTTACTGCTTCTTTTCTTCCCATGCAGTTTTCTTTAATTACAATTCCAGCGTACACAGACGGAGTCAGTTGATGGCGTGCTCCAACGGCAAAATCATGATCATCAAGTCTTACTCTATAATTCATGTGCATCAAAACAGGAGCTTGTACTTTCGCAGCAGTTTTTCCTATAGGAACTTTGGCCTTATCATCTTGCGAAATAAATAATACTTGTTCTGGCCCAAGAATAGACGCAAGCTCTTCGAGGCTATATACAGTCGCTTTACAGAAGTATTGGTCACTATGTTCTCGGTGTCTATCAGTTTGGGCACGACACAGCTTGACAGGCACTGTTTTAACATGCCGTTTCCCCTCCAAAGAACCAGAAAATTTTGGTATAAGTCTACGGTATGTAGAGGTTCGAGAAATTGTAAAACCGTTTTCTAGAAGGCACGTATGTAGTTCATCAAGAGTTTTACATGTTCTCAATATCTCAGATCGACGACGATCTGCAGCTGAGCTGCCATAAGTAGCAATATCACATATTGCTAGTAGAAGACCTGATTGTTTTTCATCAAATGAAGGTCGTCCAGGCTCAGTCCTTATAGATGACGACGGAAAGTGTGGGTTAGCGGATTTAAGGCTCAAAATTTCCGATTTTTGTTTGGCACGAAATTTTTTCATGTGTTGTGCATGATTAATTTTTGATTTTAGTTCTTTTTTCTTTTTATCTGTTTCACGTCTTAATTTTTTTATTTTTGATCCAATACCCCTTTCTCCAAGCCCTGCCTCGCGTTTTCTTACCATCGTATTGATTTCAGATTCCAGAATTGATATTTCTGATTTCAAAGCATCTTGTTTTGGTGTTGGGAGTGCTTTTTGTGCAGATGAAGTTATTAAATCAGAAGATTGTATGCTGGATTCGTTGTTTCGGTTGTCTAAGTATACAATTTAAAAATTATTGTTTAAAAAAATATATTGTATTGTTTATATCTAACAACAAAGAATTAATACTAAATAGACGCCGACATTTGTAGAGCAGATAGCAATTGGTTTTACCTCTCGATGAAATAGGAGTACAAACTACTGCAGTTAAATCGCATACTTCATCTGTGTCTGAGATCAATTTTGGATCATCTTGCGGTGTAGATGGTCCTTTTGAAGGTAGCTACATTTATCAAATAAAAATTATGTGCCCAATTGCCAAAGCAGAAAGAAGTTTGTTTGGTTAATTGTCGAAAATAAAAGCAGAAATAAGATTAGCCATGCAATTTTACTAATTGACGTTTATTTATTAATTAAATTAATTAAAATATTCACCTTTACGAAGAAATTAAGAAAATGTGCATTTTTTTTAGTTCCTTGCTGACAGAGTTCTTCTATCTTCGCTTGTACCTTGCGCTCCAGCTCTTTTGGATCCTTCTTGAATTCAGTTTTTAAAGGCACCCAAAATTCGTTCACTTTACTTTGAATTTTCCCCTTTGATAATGAATCACTGTAGCACTTTAAAAATGCGGTGTACAACCGATCGTACAAATACATTTGTTAATTTTTTCATTTAATATAAAATGGCACCAAAACTTGAACAAATGAGCAACTTGAACAATAAAAAACTTGCAAATTATAAGCTGTCAGAATTGCATCAGCTGATCTCTTGCATATGCATATCAAAGTTGCCAGCAATAATTTTAAAACACTGCAATTTTTTTGCAACATTTTCAATGTCAATACAACGCTAAGAAAAGTAGCCAGATTTTTTTTTTTTTTGTCTTAAAAAAAAACGGCTACGTGAATGAATTCTGAATCCCCTCCCCCCCTCCGTGACCAACTGTAGTATTTTCGAAAACCCCCTCCCCCCCCAAAAATGGTCACGTAATTTGGGTACGTTCCCTTACCTTCATTAGCAAATTTTTTTTTCATTGGAAAACAAAAAAGTAAACCAAAGAAATTTTCATGAAAATTAGCAAAACATTACACAGAAAATTCGCATATCTCAAAAATCATGACTCGAATTGTAAACTTTTGTACTTCGATTTTGTACCTTTCATATGACTCAAATATCAATAATATCCATCAAGGGGTTCCAAACTAATATCGGTTTTCATAAAGCCATGTCTCGATATTCCGTTCCAGGTCCCAGGAATCTTACTTTATGGTATGTATCAATACAACTGGTGCTGATTGACGTTTCTTCGGCAACGCGCCTGGGGATTTGTCTCAATTGAATCTGTTGGAAGAAAATTAAAACAAAAAATCATTCTAAATATAAAAAAAAACACAAGTTTTGTTGGGCTTACCTCAGAACTCCAAAAAATACAGTATTAGCGAAACGCACTTCTCGTATCCACAGTCCGATAAAATCGCTCCTTGTAAAAAAATTTTTTTTTTTATGTGTATTTTTGCCTTGTTTTTTGTGTTTTTATTGATTTTTACAGGGTGGCTGATTCGAACTGTTACCAACTTCAGATAGTCTTATCTGACAGATGGAACATGACAGCTGTCTAAAAATTGGCATGATGTTAGTTCATTCTATTGTCAACAAGTAACCAAAAGCATTTGCGCGTCAATTTATTGAAAATAAAAAATTTTCGAAATGGAATTCAAACGTAATAGTGTGATTGCTCTTTATTTGGCTGGAAAATCGCAACCAGCAATTGTTCGTGAGCTGAAACATTTAAAAGTGAATAAAACGACATGGTGGTGGTCGGAAAATAACTGCAACATCACCAGAAATGGTTCGAAAGGTGAAGGCCAGAATTGAGCGAAATCCGAGACGCAGTGGCAGACAAATGGCTGCCGAGCTGAAAATATCGCGTGAACGAATGCAACACATATTGTCAAACAAGCTCGGACTAAAGGCCCTCAAGTTTCAAAAGGCGCATGATCTCACTCCTGCTCAAAAAAAAAGTTAGGCTCGATAGAGCCAAGGAGTTGTTGCGCTTGCACGCCGCCGGAAATCTGTCACAAATTGTCTTCTCTGATGAGAAAAATTACTGTATCCAGCAATATGTAAACAAACAAAATGATCGGGTTTACTTGACAGAGGTCCTACGAAAATTTGAATGTTCGTTTGGCCACCAGGACGCAGGCTGCAGTGACTGCTGATGGGCGCTCACCACTCGTTTTTTTGGCCGCTGGCGTCAAAGTAAACGCCCAGGTGTATCGTGAATCAGTGTTGGAGGGTGCTTTACTACCGTGGGCACGCAAACATTTCGGTCGCAAGCCATGGACATTCCAACAAGACTCGGCACCGTCACACAAAGCTCGTGTGAATCAAGAATGGTTAGAAAAAAACGTTCCTAGCTTCATTTCTGCTCAACAATGGCTCTCAAATTCGCCTGATGCGAATCCGCTGGATTTCTCAATCTGGGGTATGTTGGACAGGAAGGTCTTGACTAAAAAATACCAGAGCGTTTGATCAATAAAATCTGTGCATGTAAACTAAAAATATAGTCTTTTGAATTGGAAACACTTCGAATCAGCCACCCTGTACTCAAAAACGCTGAACAGTAAGCTTAACCCAATGTATTTTCATTGTTGGTAGCTAATAATTTTTGTTTTTATTGACAAATTTTGTTATTTTTTAATATTTTTGAAAATTGAAAACTGACAAAAATAACAACGTTTACATGTACATGTGTTGCATGTGTTAGTGAAATCACAGTTCGTAAGCGATTTGATTTCGGTACGCAATTTACGAACCGTTAATTTTTCTTGAAGGATATGAGCCAGTTACTTTGAAAGTGGTTTTAAGTCCATTTAAGAGCAAAAGTGACTTCATAATATGAAAGGACATTTTGTTAGAAAGAACAAAATTGTAGTCTGTTTTCTCGGAAAGTTTACTTCATAGTGTAAAATTGATTTCATTATGTTGAAAAAGTCGGTTATTATGGCACATTATGTGTATGACATTACTTTTGCCCTTGAATGGACTTGGGTCACTTTGAAACTCACCGGCTCATATATACCAGCCTAATGAATTATAATAAATTTCTTGCAACACTCTTTCTTAAATCATTAATATTAGTGTAGATTTTTTATTTATGACCACAAGAGCCGGTTTTATTTTTACACAAACATTAGCAGCCATATCATGTAAGACAAAAATTTTTTTTCGTTTCGTCTGAGAAAGGTTTCATATCGTCTAAAACGAAAGTTAGTACTGTTTATTCATATTTTTTTATAAAACGAAACATAACGTAACTGCCTATATGTTACGTTGCAGAGTGTATCCTATAAAACGATTTTTCTGTCAAATTACGTTGAAAACTGAAATTTTGAAACGACAAAAATTTTTTGTCGTTTGGTTAAAAATAATAAAAAAATTTCAATTCAGAAAAATCGCATTTCCATTTATCACACATTTGAAGAGACTAATCCCAAAATTGCATAGAATCAAGCTGAAATAAATAAATATCAATCTGTGGCTGGTTTAATAATATATCCAGAGCAGTACAAGTAGTAGATATACGAGCTATTGTAGCTTAGCTCGGGCTTTCTTTAATATTTGATCCACAGTATTATTGGTATAACATTATATCAAGAATTTTACTTAGTAATTTCACAAAATCTAAGAATGTTAATCTTCCTCGATGGATCGATGGAAGAATTTTATATTTCCTAGAAACTCTTATGCGAGTTAGCTGGGAATCTGCATTTCCGAACCAATTCAATCATTATATGGACTATATTTTCTTCGAGAAAACACAGTCCTTTCCGTGTACCATGAAGAATGTGTCATCAGAGTAGGCAATTACTTTGAAAACTTATTTTTCTAATTAAAAGTAGGCCATCAGCTACCAGAAGCTAGATAAAAGGTATATTTCTCACAGGCCTAGTCACAAGCCCACTCTCAAGGATGTGTGACAGAAATCCTACATATAGGATATAGCAGACCATGCAGTAAGCAACAAACAAGCTCAGCTAAATCAGCACGAAAGGCTTGCATCTGTATTAGCATTAGTAAAGACATCCTCTTTAGCTAGAAAGACATCTATAGTATTTTACTGAGGTTGAGGATTTTTTATATAATACTAACCTTACTTACTCTTCAGATAGGCATATTGTGCTGAGAATATCATGCTTTGATCAAAGTTCTTCTTTAGAAGATGGTATAGTATCAGTTTTAAAGTTATTTCAAGAAATGAACGTAAAATGGGCCGAAAGTTATTTGCAAATGTATGCGCGAATTTACCAGCTTTTGTTACAAAACCACTTTGGCTTGCCTATATATGGATTCGATAAAGGGTTGCTCTCGACAACTTTTGCATTTTAGGCAAGAAATAACCTTATGCAGTGACGTAGCAACCATTTCAAAAGCCCAGGGCGAACTTCATATGACAAAAATGTCCACTTTACTGCTTCATGGAGGATTTTCAAGTTTTTAGGCAAAATTTTTCGTTGATATCAAATTGTTTAGGTTTGATGCTGATTTTTTTCTTATGGAAATATCATATTTTGCCATGTTCTTACAGACTTAAAAATTTATTTTTATGTAAATTAAAATAAAAAAAGTCACAATATTTATTTTTGTTAATCAAAATGACAATAACTGTCAAAGAGCTTCATGAAACATAGCCACTTACGTAAACGAAAACGTAAACTACGTAACGTTTTATGCGCTACCAAATAAGTTTTCGTTCGTCTTGCTTTCGTTAGCTGAAAAACGAACGTTAACGTATTAGATGATAGGGCTGTAGGACGCTTCTTTTGAAGTTTATGTATATAAAATTGTGTTCAAATTGCAATAACTTATTTCAAATGGTGAGTCGCACGATAAAAAGCGAAGTGTCTTATGAAGTATCACATGAATTTCGTTGATGCAGTGTTGAATCTACTCCTTCAATTAATTTTGGTTAACTCTTAACTGTCAGCCTTCAAACTATTTCCTTTTTTGGTTGCAACACGTTATCGCATAAATGGCAGCAAACTCAAATATTGGGACACATTATACGAGTTATTTTATATAAAACGTATTTTGAACGTTTATCGTTTAAGTATATAACACCTAATCGTTAATTTTTTTCTCCATAAAATGAAAATTATTTGTAGAGCATAAGATTTTTTTATATCCTACACCCAGGGTATATTCACTTAGTCCTTCCGTTTGTAACGCGTCACCTCTTGAGTCGATAAAGCAATGTCCGTCTGTCTGTCCGATTGAAAGCGTTTTTCGAGGTAATCCATCTAAATTTCACTCAGTCGCTAAGAACAGTAAATGCTAGCTATGAGCAAAATCTAGGCGAACGCGTACAGAAGGTCGTGGCACCTCCCATATAAGCAAAAGCTTATAATCCAACAAAATTTCAGTATGTACAAAATCTGAGCACAAGCAATCTGAATTCGAACAAGAAGTCGCGGCACCTCCCGTTCAAGCAAAATTTTAAAAATACTGCAGTGTTGGGTATTTAATGTTTAGCCAGGTCAAAGGTAGATTCGAAAATATTTTATCTGACTTCTCAAATTAATGAATTTTCTAATCTTACTAACAAAATCCCCAACCTATTTATTGCTAGTTTTTATTGTCTCTTATTCTTCATTAAAATCACTACAATAAAAAAAATACTTAATTTTACAGAAGGTGGCTACAAACAGGTCGATCTGGTAGAAGTTTTTGGTAAATATGGTACCTTGCATACCATAAAGCCCTCATACAGACCAGGCGATGAACATAGTACCGCTGTTATTGCATTTACCACAGCTGAGGCAGCAAATGCTGCATTAGCTGCTGATGGTGCTCAAGTTAAAAACTCAACAATAAAGGTTAACATAAAGAAACCTTTAAAAAAAGAACAAATAGCCGCAGAACGAAAAAAAGCTTATGAGGAGAGGAAAAAATTAATGGAAGAAAGCAAAGATCGTATGCTTTACGTCAAAAATGTGAAGCCAGGTACTTAAATTTTCAAGTTTTTTTTTTTCAGTTATACCTACATCGAAAATTGATTAAAATTTATTTGTTTTTTTTTTTTTAATAACAAGGTACTTCTGAGGATGAAATACGCGACTATTTTTCACAATGTGGTGACATCGAAGCGGTTAATGCAATTTCACGGAAACAATTCACTTATGCTTTTGTCATATTCAAGGATGCTGCACCAGTTCAAGAAGCTTTAAAGTTACACAATACCACCTTGAATGGCGCTACAATTGGTGTATATTTGCATGGCGATGAAAGTAGTAGAGCAAGTGCAAAGGATCCAAAGCGTACAATTTACTTAAAGAACGTACAACAACTAGGTAAGAATCGACATTATTTTCACATAAATATTATATCAATTTAAAATTAAACCATCAAATTCGTAAAAAATAGAAGCTAAAAAAAAGTAAAGCCATACGTAAAGGATATTATTTTAAGAAACTAATGGTCTCGGTTATTAGTCATGATATAGACTTAAATTTTTACAAATTACAATTTTCAGTGAATAGTAAAGTCCAGCATTGCCAAAAACATGTGAACACATAGGAAATTGTTGCTTAAAACTGATTTAACATTGTTTCGTCAATCAAGAAACACAAAAAATGTTGAGAATACCTTTAAAAAGTAACAAGACCAATGATTTGTAATGTTTTCTTCAAGTTTTTGATATTAAATAGTATGATTTAAATATTTTCATGTAAGCTATTTTTGAACGTTGCTAAGTAGTAATTATCACTTATAACTTGGTGCTGAAACCTGTAAGTTAATAGATTAATTGGTTACGTTTCCATCAAGAGCAATTTGGAAGTCTGGAGAGTATGACTAAAAGAAAATAAATTTTTATACAGACGTCTTTAAAGCAGCCAGTGCAGGCAGTTACTCTTTCAACTCTCAAGTTCCCCCTTAAAGTTACTAGCAAATGGTTGCATTTTCCAATGTCAAAATGCATCAAGTCATAAATTATTTTTAAATGTTTTAGTGCCTTAAATACCATGTGCGAAGAGAATTGGGTTATCCTTTAATGGGTACCAGGACACTGCAAAATATAGAAAATAATGATGAAGCAAGGAGCCCTTTGAAATTTTCATTTCGAGAAAGTAAGAGTGCCCATCCAACTATAATTTTGACGCTATCTGACAAAGCCACATAATGGAGCTTGGAAATGTTCGGATTCGTTAGGGTTCGGGTTGATTATTACTTTATCTTAAACTACTTTATTGTTAATCTTAAGATATATGTCATATATGCGAAAACAAGTTTTCGAGAAAAAAGCTGTTAAAGGTAAACAACTCGTTTCGTCAGTTTTCTTGTAAGTTGTATCATTTCTGATTTTTTGACACCTAAGCACCCTATTCATAGATCAGGCCACAACACCAAAACATGAAATTTTGTCTGTAAGCTCGCGATCAAAGAGCGTGCTATGAGCAAAATTGCGCTGTGTTTCTTAGCTGATTTCGCAACGTTCCACTGCTTCCAACACTCAATCGGAATGCTTTTGAGCCATTTTGCGAAAGGTCTGCAAACCTCGTCGTCTTTTAATTTTAACACGTTGATGCTTTTTTCACAGTCAAATTACGGCAATGATTAGATGGTAGTCGAAGTCGCTGTCAGTAGCCGTCTTATTTTTAATCTCGGCATTCAGAGCACCAATAACCTTATGTTCTTTGAAGCTTTTTTTATCGCTTCAACGAGGTGGATTTACAAATTATCATTTGTTATGCTTTTTGCCAACACGGCATCAAATGAGGCTTTCATCGATATTACTACTTTTGCTGCATTTCTATTGAATAAAAATTCAATCTCATCACGATGGATATAAATTTTTATGCTCTCGGGAGCAATACCATTAACGTGACTAAACAAACAAAAATAAAAAAATCCAATAAAAAATTTTCGAAATTTAATTGAAAATTTGTAATTGAAAGATTTGGTTTATTTTATTTTCAGAAAGCGTATGTGGCCAAAAAATCGAAGCCATTTTCAGCCCATGTGGTGAAATCGAAGATATCGATATTTTGTGCAGAAAAAATGTTTTGGCTTTTATAACATTCAAGGATGAGGAAAGTGTTCAGAAGGCACTTGAATTGAATGAAACTGAAGCCGAAGATTTGCAAATTGAAGTAGGTGAATATAGGGCGCCAACAGAAAGACAAAAGACCGCAGTTTTTATGCAGAATGTGAAACCTGGTAAGAGGCTTAAACATTGAAATAAAAACAAAACATTAAACTCACAAACATAATATTTTTTTCTGTTTTTCAGGTACTACTGAAGAAGAAATACGTGAATTGTTTACCAATACCGGTGAAATTGATCATGTCTATATGAAGGGCACATTTGCCATAATAAAATTTACTGACACTGATGGTTTTTGCAAATCATTTTTGCTAAATGAAACCATCTTATCCGGGCAACCCATATTTTTAGAACCATACTCTGACAGAAAGCAAGCTATATTGCGTAAAAAGCAACCACTGCTTGGAAAAAGAAGGCCAGGATCTTTCCACAGGGGTGGCAACAAGAAATTCAAAGGCAATAGCAATTAATTTTAATAGTGAACAATTTTACTTTTTCATAACTACCTATTATACAAATGAGTATATCGAGTATTTCATATTAAATAAGACGATAACAATTTTCTGTATGCCCCATGCTACAAATGCAAATCAATAAAAGTTTTATTTCAAATGTAAATGCATTATTTTTTTGTCATAATTATTTAACCCGTAAGTATATTTTTAATTAATTAAATGTACATAAGTGGCATAAAGCTCCTTGCACAAAACAACTAAAACACATTTGTTTTAACGATCTAATCCACACCTCAGTGTAGAAGAAAAACAGCAACCGCAGCCATAGAGTAATACAACAGAGGATTGGCCTCAAACCAAACGTATAAACAATTTGTCATGTAGCCGGCAAATAATAATACAAATGAACATTCTTCTACTTACATAGATGATACACATTACTTACATATATGTATGTATATTGTTATGTATATACCTTGAAGAAAAACAACAAAATTCGCAAATTTCAAACACGTATCTCATCATACGCCGCTATATAGTCAGCCAGCCAGCCAGCTAGTTAGCCAAGAGGTTTCATCGTGAAGTGAATCACTTTGCAGTTGAATGATTCATCTGTTGAATTTCTGTTTCTGCTGCCGCTACTTATGGTAAGTACGAGAAGCAAGGAGGAACAGCAGCAGCAGCAAAAGAAGAGGCACCTGGAGAGGAAAGTTTCGTTTATATTTGCTGTTGTACACTGTTTGTCACGCAAATACAATTACAAATGCACTTGGTTTGGCTTTCACAAAAAAAAAAAAATAACAACAACGCGTACCTACAACTACAGCTACACAAAATACACATATATCTTTTATGGCCAAAATAAACAGTCGCTCAAAAATTGAAAAAGAAAAATTAAAGGCAAAAAAGAAAATATGAAGTCATTACAATAACAACTCAGTACTTGATTTGAATTTCAACATTCAGTTTTTTCGCTACATTTATTACGATACATCATATTTTAATAATTTTTATTTTTTTTTTTTTTTTGTTTTTTAATATTTAGTTATATTAGGCATATGTTATAATAATAATTTGTATTTTTATTTTTTTTAATATGAATATGTTATAAATGCCATTCAGTTTGCATTATACTTATTTATTTCTTTTGTTTTCAGTTTTGTATATTCGTAATTGTATATCAATATAAATATAAAAAGTTTTTGTATAAAAAAGTAACTCTTAAATTAAAATTATTGGTTTTTCAAATTACAAATAAGCAATTTATTATATGTGTGAAATTAATCAAATATTTTTCGTTAAATTTTGATTATAAAAAGGCAATTTAAATGTAAACACTTTCCCATCACAATTATGATATATTCCATATTTTGACATACTTACATGCTTATAAGGTTTTCTTTGAGACATGTACATAGTATCAAGCAGTAGAATGGAAGAAACGGATCTCAAGACCTATTCAAAACAATATGTTGAGAACCAATGCATACAGACCTGTACCGTAATCCGTGTGGTTTTAATTACTTTTCATTTCGGAAGCTTTTTGATGAAAATGGTGGGTCACACGATAAAAAGTATTAGAATCTCTTTTGTGGAGCACTACAGGTTCTCGCGTACTCCCGAAATAAAATCCTATCTAGGCCACTGATGGATACTTTTGAAGTCCAACAGGCCTGATCCAAAAACCGTGTGATTTCAATTACTTTTCATTTAGGAGGCTTTTTGATGAAAACTGTAAGTCAAACGATAAAAAGTATGAGACTCTTTTACACAAATACAGGCCTGTTCTGTAATCCATGTGGTTTCAATTTCTTTTCATTTAGGAAGCTTTTTCATGAAAATGGTGAGTCACACGACAAAAAGTATTAGGAACTTTTTCATGGGGAATTACAGGTTCTATAAATAACATTGATTGGCATTAACGAAAAAGTAACCGTTTAGGAAATATTATTAAAAAACTGCAAAAAGTCGAAAAATTCGACTTTATCGAACATTTCCGAAACAGTTACTTTTTCGTAAATTCAAATCAATATTATTTGTAGCACCTGTAACTCTCCACAAAAAATATTCTTATACTTTTTATCGTGTGACTCACCATTTCCACCAAAAAGCCTCGTAAGTGAAAAGTAATTGAAACAACACGGATTACAGAACAGGCCTGATTATATTGATTTGCATTAACGAAAAAGCAACCGTTTAGGAAATATTTAATAAAATCGAATTTACGACTTTTTGTGGTTTTTTAAGAATATTTCATAAACGGTTACTTTTCGTTAAAGCAAATCAATATTATTTGTAGAATCTGTCCAAAAAACAGATTCTCATACTTTTTGTCGTTCGACTACCGTTTTCATTAAAAAACCTCCTAAATGAAATGTAATTGAAATCACACGGTTTTCGAAACAAGCCTGATGGACTTCAATAGTATCCATCAGGTGCCTAGATAGAATTTTATTTCGGGGAGTACCAGTTAAGATATCTTGTTCAAAATTACGAAATAAATGTTACTCATACGTCTTTTTGCAAGGTTACATCAAAATTTCGGCTAGGGGCTGTCCATAAACTCCGTGATGCTCCTAGGGGAGCCGGGGGTTTCAAGGAAGCGTCACGGTGTGTGTATTTTATATTTTTTTATATGAAGCTACCGTCACACACAGAGGGGGTTCATTTTAGTGAATTTCAGCGTCACGGAGTTTATGGACAGCTCCCTAAATCCCCTGAGTACTCGCCACAAATACGCCTCTGGTATCCATGGTATTTCAGCAGGCGACCTAAATAAAAGTGGTAAATAGTGACCGTCCATTTTTCAGTTGGAGTTTTTGTTTTTATTCAAGGGTTTTATCAGTTAAAGTTTTTGGACAACAAAAAATAGATTTTTTTTTAATCGCACCCCTATTTCTGTTTGCGTTTTAGTTTCTAAATTTAGATTCTTGAAGTTAATTGGAATTAAGAGGGATTGAGAGAATGAAGTAATCAACCATATCATCGATGTCGTATTTTGACTAAAAGAGCTGTCGTACTTTAATTCATGTGGCATTACTTTTATGATACAAATAAAATACGATAGTAGAAATACAACTACGATGTCATTCCAAGAATCGTAATTAAGAAAAGAAACGATGATTAATACAAAGTACAACAAAAACGCCAACAGGTAAAGCGGTGAAAATAAGCTTTATCTTGTTTAAGTTGAAAAATTTCCTACATCAATAGCTGTATGTATCTTATACATATATATCTTATTATATTCATATAGCAGTATAGCAAATTCAAATCATTTAAATTTGTGAAAAATCATTTAATACTTGAAAAGGTGAACCCGCCTATTAATGTTAGAAATCTAACATTTTCAATTAAAACCTTGCAGTGGACAAATAATCCACAACAGTGTGGTATTAATTGTGAATTGTAAAAGATAGCATGTCTCAAAAACCGAGTTTGAGAGTGCATAAAACAACAACAGTGTTATTTATGTGAGGATCTTTGACAAGGTAGATGGTTCCGTCAGCGTGGCTTAAGTGGCAGAGGTCTGCTGTATTCTTTCATTAGATCTAATAGAATACAGAAGGCTGCGGTTCAATTCTAGTAGGAAGCAAAGATTAAGTTAAATAGGTCTGACGAGGCTATATAAATATATATATGTACAAATATATATGGTGGTAATAGCCGAAACATATGTCACCAATTTCCAAGTTAATATTTGTAGCGTCGGTTGTTGTTCATTGCAAATTTGACTGTAAAAATTTGGTATTAATGGAATATATTTTTTTTGTTAGGTGTCGAACAAATTTTGTAAGCAATTACAAAAACTGAAAATTTTTTATATTCTCTCCCCCTACTCATTTGCAAAAAAAAAATGGGAGAATTCCGGTTTGAACCGGAAGTTCCTTTCTATAGGAAACTACTGAAAAATATAAAATTCTTTAAAAACGGAAAAATTATTTGTACAATTCCTATGAACATATTAAGATGAGCAAATATATGTTACGAACTTACGTAATGCAACACACCTAATTCAAACTTTCACTAATTTGACAAAGTTTCGCCAAAAACATTTGGGATATGACCTTGTGCAAAAATTGCTTAATTTTATTTCGACATGAATGTATGAATTACATCATTGCATTTAAAGGCAAAGCTGACCAAATGTTTTATTCAAATCTCACATAAGTTTCACCCTTCCAACAAAAAGAAACAATCTATGTGCTAATTTTTGGCAACAAACTTACGAGACTTATAATTATTTCAAAACTTTTATTATAGTCCAGGGAAGTACTTAGTACAAAAACAAGTAAAACTAAATTTAAGAAGAAATTTTATTTGAAATTTTATTTAATTAATTTGAAATTGTATAGATATTTAAGTAGATCACTATAGCGATTACGATCCGAAAAATTTCCAAAGATGTGGAAACATTCCTATTCCAGGAAATTATTTATTCTCATGTGGTATCGGAATTATTCTTTGCAAAAACATTGACTGCTTTATTTGTTTTTCAACTGACGAAATTCCCACATAAATTTCCTTTTCAGAGAAAACTGCAAATAAAATGAAACCCTATGAAGTTTAACATAAAACTTCAACTGTTGACAATTTTCATAACTTTACATATGTATATGAGTTTTTCATTGTTTCTCAACTAGACTGTAATTAAGTAGCATAATAGCCATTTGAAACAAGGGTTCCGTTTTAAAGAAACCTGCAGATAAGTTTATAAGTTACTGAAAGCACCAATTGATATCGATCATTAAAACTATTAAGCTGTCTATTCCTTTAACCAAGTCGTGGATAAATTTTTATTAAAATCGATAAAGTAGTTTTGAACATTTCTTTTAAACAAAAAAGTTAATACGTCTGTATGTATGTATGTATTTTCCTTAAATTCCTAGGAGGAGCATAGGACCAAATACGTCTACTACATAAAAATTAGATTTTGTTGGATTTCCTTATGAACTCGGAAATTAACCGACCAATTTTAATGAATTTTTCACAGTAGGCTAGTTTGAGGCAAATAGATGAGATTTTATATATATACATATGTAAAGGATACCAGGAAATAAATTAGTCCACTGAAAAGTAGTAGCAATATAAATGATATTTTATATGTTTGCAAAAGTCACTGGGACAAATAATAAGTACCTTCGAAAAATTCACGATGTCAAGCTCCTCATTTAAGATATAATAAAAGGTAAAGCAACGCGCGCCAGAATATGCTAGTTAAAAACATAGTTCAAAGGTCAAAGTTCAATGAAAACATTTTCGTTCATATTGAACATTTCACAAAACACCAAGAAAAACAGCAGTAGGGATGACTTAATTCCCCATTTTCCCTAGGGACCAAATTTCATGGAGAGCTTTTTTATCTCTACTCTTTCCACTGTATGACTTGGGCGTGCACCAAATCATCTCGTGAGTCTCAAAGTCATATTATTTTCTCTCGCGCACTCAATTTTTAGTTAGAGAAAATTAAGATTTCTATTTTCTGTATTATGAATTTCTGTTACCAAATTACAAAAAAAAAAAAATGCACCTGTTCGGTCTGTTAAACTGCGACCAGGTATAGAAGTTACCGAACTGAAATATAGATATTTTACGAGCGCAGATGTAAATTTATTAGATGTACAACCTATGACGACCTATGAAGTAAACAAAATTTGGAATATATCAAAATGCATGAGAACGTACAAAATTAACAAAATTCGTACATACAAACATAAGCAAATACATATATGTATACATGTATGTCTTCTAGAGCGGGTTACATTTTTTTCGGTCCTGATAAAATTCTAAGCTTAAACTTTTCGGGACCATATGATTGTGGCAAATTTCGAGACGTCGAAAAATGGTTTGTAATTTTTAGTTTTCGCCTATAAGGGGAGATTGACTTTGAAAGTTTATCAGGCCTGTTCCGGAATCCGTGCGATTTTAATAACTTTTCGTTGCGAAATTTTTTTGATGAAAACGGTGAGTCGCACGATGAAACATATTTGATCTCTTTTGTGAAGAATTAAATGTTCTATAAATAATAGAGTTATTCACGATCTGGAGTAACAAGCTGAGTAACAGTGTAAAAGTGAACTCAGTTACTCTGAATAGTGAGCATACTCAATACTTTGCACTTATATTTGCTTTTTGTTTCTCAAAATAATTTAAGCTGCCAACAAAAAAAAAATTTTTTTAATTGAATATTTTGCTCTCATTCAAATTTTTATTTTTGATGAACGAAAATTGCCTCTCAATCATAAACAAGTTCAAACGTTTCTATAGAAATAGAAATAGTAAAAAAAAGGCAAAAGTGTAAGATTATTTTCCACTAGAAAATACCTTGACTAAAAGGGTAAAAGAGTAACAGAGTAACTTACGTATATTTTGTTGTTGTGGTTGTGCACTATTACCCTGTTACTCTGTTACTCAGGACGTTACTCTAGATCGTGAATACCTCTAATATGAATTTTTGTAGAAGAAAAAATAACCGTTAAAGAAATATTTTTAAAAACCGCGAAACGGTTCGCTTTCTTCCAATATCTCCTAAACGGTTACTTTTTGGTTTACAAATATGATTTTTTGATATACAGCGTGACAACGAATGACTGCTACTAAAGTTAAGTGAAAAACTAGTAAGGGTGTTACCTATGGCCTTGCCAAACATTAAATACCCTACACTGAAGCTTTTACTCATATGGGAGGCGCCACGCCCACTCATCAGATTTAATCTAGTTTTTGCTCAGAGCTTGTGCTTACCGTCTTTAGTATTTGTATGTATTATGATTGCATTGCTGTGAAAAATACTTTTAAAGTTGTATTTTGAATATATTTTTTGTATGGGCGGTAAGCGTGTCTGTTGACCGATTTCGCTCATTCAATAAGCCGAGCTAACTTTGACAGCGGAGGCTGTGTACTAAATTTCATCGAATTATCTTGCTTAGTTTTCCCGTAAAAAATATTTCCACAAACAGCCAGCCAGACGGACGGACATGGCTATATCGACTCAGGAGGTAACTCTGATCAAGAATATATATACTTTTCCATACCTACCACGCCTCCTTTTCTGAGTTACAAACGGAATGACAAAGCGAATATACCCTGGGTGTAGGGTATAATAAAGGAATTCGTAATTGGTTTTGATGAAAGAACATATTATTTTTATTTGTGGACATGTTTTCTTTATTCATTCAGTTCAAACCTTTGACCCTGAATTCTTTTTGTCAGCCGCAAACGCTTTGGGAAGAAACCGCAAGTGGCACGCACGACTTTGTCGGGTATTTCGTTCCATATATTCTGTAAGCGCCGCTTGAACTGATCTTCCTCTTCATTTTGTCTATCATAAAGCCCCATAAATAATAATTTGATGGATTCAGACCCGGGGTAATGGCGGGCATTCATCTGACGATATAAAACACGGAAGTTTGGCTTCGCACCAGTTGTAAGCAATTTAAGCTTTGTGCGCTGGAGCTGAGTCTTGCTAGAAGCAAAATAGTTCATTACCAAATAACGGCGTGGTCTGTAGCAAAACATGTTTTTTTTCAAAATCTCTTCCAAATAGTAACTCGCGGTTATTTAGACGCCTTTTTCAATAAAGAGAAGAGAAAGTTTGCCTTTTTCTACGTGAGAATATTAGGCGTTAGGAAATAACGCCCAAGGAAATAACGCCCAAAAAAAAAACGAAATAACGCCCAAAAATAAAATGACGTAATAACGCCCAAAATAAAAAACGAAATAACGCCCAAAAAATATGAAATAACGCCCAAAAACAAAAACGAAATAACGCCCAAATTATTTTCATATAAATTTGGGCGATAATCATTTTGGAAATAACGCCCAAAAATTTGGGCTTTATTTCGTTTTTTTGGGCGTTATTTCGTTTTATTTTTAAAAAATTAAATAACGCCCAAAAACGAAAAACGAAATAACGCCCAAATTAATTTCATACAAATAAATTTTGGGCGTTATTTCCAAAATGATTATCGCCCAAATTTATATGAAAATAATTTGGGCGTTATTTCGTTTTTAATTTTGGGCGTTATTTCATATATTTTGGGGGTTATTTCGTTTTTTATTTTGGGCGTTATTACGTCATTTTATTTTTTGGGCGTTATTTCGTTTTTTTTAAAAAAAAAGGAAATAACGCCCAAAAAAAACGAAATAAAGCCCAAATTTTTGGGCGTTATTTCCAAAATGATTATCGCCCAAATTTATATGAAAATAGTTTGGGCGTTATTTCGTTTTTTTTTTTGGGCGTTATTTCCTTGGGCGTTCTTTCCTAACGCCAGAATATTAGCCTTATTAACTGTATACATGCGATCATTTTAGGCGTTGTGGCTGTCTTGCATCAGCTTTCGTTTCTCATCTGAAAAAATTATCTTGCAACTTGATTGCCGCCGAAGGGGTTCCTTACTTCCCTTCCTTCTCATTATTGTTTGGCGCTCTGTAAGGATGTGAATTCGCTTTTTCTTGATTGCATTTATTTTGAGATTTTTTTTAAATAGCGTTTTGCATGGTTTTATGGCACACACCAATTTCTCTGGCGATTTTTGTTGCCGATATAGCACAATTTCAACGTATTCAATCGAATACTTACTTAACCAGTTCTGGAGATATTACGGAACTTTTGCCAACGGTCTTTTTCACAATTTTAAAGCTTACAGTTTTCTTAAATCACGCTATGATACGAAAAACAGAAAAAATTCTGTGATCCGGGACCTGTTGGGAATGGCACAGTAACGCTTTAAAATATATTAACAGTTATTCGTTGCCAACGCTGTATTTGTAGAGCATAAGATTTCCAACAAAAATAATCCTGATACTTTTTATCGTACGACTTACCATTTTTATCAAAAATCCGGATCAGGCCTGTGTACCTCCCGTACGATTTGTTGGGGGTTATCATGTATCAATATTCCCGGAGAATTTTTCTCAGACTGCAATGGACAATACACGGCAGTCTCAGTAAAATTCCCCGGGAATATTGATTTATGATAACTCCCGTTGTCATTGCATGGTATCACTTAACTGGCTTATTGAAAAAGGCTGCACTTAAGATTTGCTGTCAAATGGATTTTGATTATGGAAGGCTCTAGATTGCGGTGGTCGGAAGATTCACAGCTGTCTTTATTCAAGTCGTCTAAACTTTCGAATCAGATGACCTACCTCAATAAATTAACCAGTTGCTACGGAATGACAACTTTTCAACGCTAGTAAGATTATTGAGTTTTTAGCTTAGAATTAAATGTACAATCTGAAAACTAAGAGAACCAAGTTAACAAATGTGTCGAACAAATTGTGTACCCAGCAAACATTTGGTAGATTTTTAAATAGCATTGATTTAACATCGTTTAAGATTCTTCTAAATGAATCTTCCACTACCGGACAATTTCTATCGATCAAAAAATCAGACATCAGAACATGAGCTCGCGGGCGGTTTGTGTAAGACTCGTCCGGGACAGAAAATGCTGGGTACAACAATTTTATTAAAGAATCTTTCTGGCGTATACTGGTTCAGATTTGTATGGAAATAATTAAAATTGCTCGGAATTTCGTTCTCCCGGCACAAAAAGTTTTATTAAATTAAAAAAAAAAAATTTAATTTTCCAGCTTGAATGGACAAAACCTCCAACATATAAAAAGTTGAACAGTTTAAATTTTCAATTTAAAAATTATTTCCATATTTATGAGCATTTTTCTTTTTGAAAATGGTTTCGGATCGATCAAATGGACTGAAATGGACCAAAATTTACATGATGCTTTTTAACATCCGAGCAACTTTTATTTATGAACCAGTCTAGTACATACATACATATGTATAAGTACGCTTATGAAGACATAAAAGGAGTTATTATTCAAGGCATGGTATGTATATAAATGCGTATATTTTTATTTTATTGGATAATTTAGCAACATAATAATTTTAATTGTTTTTATTTTTTTAATTAATTTGCTTATGTAAAGCGGCAAACAGAATTGAATTATTTATGTTTTCCTTAATAAATTCACATTGATTCTATCAAAAATTGTGTGTTTTTTATACGAGTAATATATAAGTAAAAAAGGCAACTTTTAAAAAATCGTTTCAGTTACAAATGCAATACTAAGCGACGACGAATAAGAAGGCGTTCATTTTTTTAAACTTTTTTCAAATGAATTCTAAAATTAATTTTGCAATGATAAGACAAACAAAAAATTGCTGAAAGAAAAAAAATTAAAAGAAAAGAAAATTGTCCAATATTTCAATACTTAGTTAATTTCTGTGGGAAAAAAGTAAAACAATGGATGTGTTTCGTTAGATCTTTGTGAAAATTTCCTTTCATTTTCAGCGTGGTTTCAATTACTTTTCACTCAGGAGGCTTTTTGATGAAAATGGTAAGTCACACCATAAAAAGTATTGGAATCTTTTTTGTGGAGAATTACAGGTTCTATAAATAATATTCATTTGTATTTCCGAAAAAGTAACTGTTTCGGAAATATTCGATTAAGTCGAATTTTTTGACTTTTTGTGGTTTTTTAAAAATATTTCCTTAACGGTTACTTTTTCGTTAAAGCTAATCAATGTTATTTGTAGAATCTATAATTCCCCATAAAAAAGATTCTAATGTTTTTTATCGTATGATTCACCATTTTCATGAAAAAGCCTCCTAAATGAAAAGTAATTGAAACCACACGGATTACGGAACAGTCATAATAATCATAAAATAAAAACCTGGGCTAACGCCATAACTCCATTTGCATCAAGTCGACTTAAAAGATTTTTCTTTGCCGCAACAGTGTCAGCCTACATCTAACCATTTTGGCGTATAAGCCTTTTTTGTAATGACTTTATCTTATATAAATTATTTAAATTTATATAAATATCAATTTTTTTTTCGTAATGCACACGAAGCGTTTTTAAGGGCTGTTTTTTAACATTCTTTTTGCTGAGAAAGGAGAGTACAGACATCGCTGTCATGAATAGGAGCCTGCACAAGACATCTTGAAATATGGTGTATTTTTGTTTACTCGCACATTTTGCACTGAGCTGAAGAATGTGATTCAATATACTTCAAATCTGTGCACTGATTTTATTATGACACTGAAGTACATACACTGTCTTGTTTCATCAGCTTAAAAAAAACCTGATTCTCACAAAAACTTCAGTGTATAAAAAAAAATACTTCAGGACTGTGTAAAACGTCCGAATTTAAGAACAAATGTAAAATTTATGATATGGTAACACTTGCAAGTTGCATTGCATTAGTAACTCAGGATTGTAGTAGTTTTCAAACGTTTTCGCGAGAGAGAGCGCGTAAACAAAAAGAAGCAAAAGAAGAGAGCAAAAAACTACTTTTCTTACTAAAGTAGCATTTTTCATTGTACACTACAACTACGCACTGAACTGAACTGAAGCAAATAAAACAAGATAAGCCTGTGCATTATTTGTTTTTCTTCGTTCATATCAAAGTACAGTCAAGACTTTAGCATGCGACACTAAACTGAAGTATTTTATAGATAAAAAACAGGTACAAGATGTAACGTATCTTAAAATGAAATGTCTTAAAACTCCAGACAGACTTCTTGTGCAGACCGCTAGTCCTGAAAAAGTTTCTTAACATATTTTTTCAATGTTTTACTCGATGTTGGAATTCTGCTTTTGTGTACTTGACGACTATTTTTAAATGTATTTGTTTATCTTCATAACCGAAAAATTTTTTTTTTTGGCTTTGTACTTTTGTGATAAAAAAAAAACAAATGAGAAAAAAATTTAAAACAAAAAGTCGGACAAAAAAAGTTGCCTATTGTAAAAAGCGAATATGAAGTATTTATTTCTCGTGCTGGGTAGGTGCAAAGTCTTAAAGAACATTTAACTGAGCATTAAAATATCGACGATAAAAAGAAATAAAAAGTTTCATACTGTGGGTTTTACTTAAATTTGCATATATTATATTAAAATGTTTGAAAAAAATATAATATGCGATAAATCATTTATGAAATTAATTTTTATAATAAAAATAATTTAGCAAACAAAATAATAAATACAAAAAAAAAAGAGTTTAAAATAATATGTAATTAAAAAATAATAATAATACAAAGGAAAATACAAAATCAGAACAAATCAATACACTGGGAGAGTTACGTAGATTTTTTATTTTTTTTTTTTGTTTCTTTTTAAAATTATTTTTTTTTTGTTTTTTTTTATTAAACAGGAACAGAATAGCGTAACATAGTTACAAACCATGCAAATTTAAAAAACATATAAAAATAATATTTTTTGTTTACTTTTTTTTTATGTTAAATCTTTTACGCCAAATCTACTGGCTTATTTTAGTAAGAGTTGATTTTCTCTAATTGATCTTCACCTTCACATTTTGTTAAGAAAAAAAAATTTTTTTTCTCTCATGAAATCTATTCTTTTTTTCTTGATTCACAAAACAATAAATTAAAACGACGAGCATTACAAATACAAAGTATATTTAGTTAGAACGTAAACTGCAAATTCCAAATTTTCGACATTTAATTCAATTGGTAAAATATCCTTTATTAAATAGAAATAAATCGTTATCGATGAAGTCTAAAGTCGCATCAAATTTGAAAAATTTGACAGAATTGGTTCTAAACCAAAATTACATTTGTTTTATTATTTTTATTGTAGCAAAAGATTAAATCAAAATAATAGCGACTTTTGCCTTTAAATTCCTTAAAAATAGACCACAGCGAATTGCTTCAAAAATAATACAAAAACTTGAAAACTAGATTTTAAAATCAATTCGGCACCCTTTTCTTGATGATTACTCAAACGGAAAATGCCACTGCAACCAAATAAAATTACGAAAATTTAAAATTTGCAATCAATTTCAAAGTACATATATTATTATTATTATGGAAGGGAAGTAAACAAAGTTATTAAAACGTAATATTAAAAGCAAAAAATATATATATATATAAATAATAACGTAAAATAACATAAAATTTCGTATAAAAAAAGTTACAAACGAGGGTATGTGCGAAACAAGAAAATGTAAAATACTAAAAACAGACCAAAAAAAAAAACCTGCAAACAGAAGAAAAGTGGTAAAAAATTTTAATAAAATATTTTTTCGCGTTTGAGAAAAGAGAATTACATACTTAAAATAGAGCATATTTAATCATTTCTTTTTTTCTCGTTTTCTGCTTTTATGTTTTTTTTTCGTTTTCGTTTTTATGTTTTTTTTTTTAAATGTATAGTATAAGAAAACTTTTACGTTTGCCATTATTTTGCAAAATACCTATTAAGTTACTATATAGAAATGTATTTCCTTTTTTTGTTTCTTGTTCTGATATAATCAATGCCTGCTTTAACAAGCTTTCCAATAAAAAAATGATGCGCTAGGTACAGCTACGACGAAAAGTACCTGCTGCTTCTCTCTTAATCTTCATTTTCAACATCAATCTCACATCATTGCGATTTCGCCTTGTTCAATAAGGTGGCCATTTTCCCCGTGGTCATGATGTGTACCACCATTTCCAATATGTTCCAAAATTATTTGATTGTCAGCGTCGCCGCCACCGCCATTAGCCTGAGATGGTAACACTCCCATTATATTTGCATTAAACTGCTGTTGCTTCCCTTTCAGCATCTCTGCGGTTAGTGCTGTTGCATGATCGCCACTTGCTCCGACAATGGTAGTAGTAGTTGTAGTAATAGTTTTCTTTGCTTTTATTGATTTTGGAGTATCTTTGGTTGTATTGTTCCTAGCGTTTGCAGTTGTAGCTTTAGTTGGTGACAATTTGCCACTTGCAGTCGACGACGATGTTGTTGAGCGCTTACTTGGTGACAGAGATTTACGCATAGTAGAAGCGGTGGTTGGAGCGCTTAGTGAATTTGTGCCTGTTTGTGAACGACGTGCTGTCGTTGTTGCTGTTGTCGTAGTTGTAGTTTTAGGAGCCGGACGTGCGGAAAAAGTCTTTGTAGTGGTAGTAGTAGTTGTAGTCTTTCGATTTCCAGCGGACGTAGTACTGGAGTTGGTGGTGGTGGAAGCCACCTTTCCTGCGATGCCATTAGTAGTTGGTTTCATTGGACTTTTGGCAGCAGCAGTAGCATTTGTATTGCTGGCATTTGTTGTAGGTCCAGTCTTACGCAATTGCGAGGTTAAAGTGCCACGTGGAGATAATGAAGCACGTGTCGGTTTATTGGCTGCAACATTAATGCCTAAAGTGTTTGGTTTAGTAGGTGGAGCTGAGGCTGTGGCACCAGCTGTAGCTGGTCGTGGCTTGGAAGCAGTTGTAGCTATTTTGCGTGCAGTAGTTGCAGCTGTTGCTGTAGCAGGGCGTGTGGCTGTTGTTCTAGCACCATTTCTGATAGCACCACCTGTAGCGCCAGTTGTTTTTGGAGCGCCACCAGCAGTTGTTGTTCTAGTTGTAGTTGTTGTTCCTGTTGTTTTGACTGCTGGTTTAGCTGCTGTGGCGGAAGTCGCTGCCACATGCTTTCGCACAGTCGTAGTGGTTGTGGTACCAGCAGCAATTGGTTTAGTTGCTGTTGTAGTCTTCTTTTCTATTGCAGTTTTTACTGGTGCTGTACGTGGCCTTGATGGTGCGCTGCTAACAGTGCTTGATTTAGTTGCGGACACTGCTGTGGTTGGCTTCTTGGCTTCTGTGACTTTTTTAGTGTCATTGGTGCCCACTTTCGATTTAGTTGCTGATGACGCAACTTTTCCAGTAGTAGTTGATTTTTTTGTTGGTTCAGGTTTTTTCGAATCAGTAATCGCAGCCACTGCTACTGCGGCAGTGGTGACGGCAGCGCTGATAGCAGCAACTGTAGCTATTTCTTCTGCTGGTTTACTGGCAGGTTCCTCAATTGAAATTTCTTGGATTTCTGATAGATTAAGTGGTTGCAGTGGTTGTGACTCATAAGCAGATAGCATTGCATCTGTCACATTCCCTGATACTCCAGTTTCTACTGTGTATGTTGAATATGGATCCAGAGCCGCTCTATCAATAATGGGCGTTGAAGTTTGCTCAACTTCCACTACCTGAAAATAATAAAATAATTATTTTCAATTACTAATTTTTAATATTTGAGCGACGTTTTTTTAAAATTTTTTGGTTTCAAAAATTGTTGTAGCATTTAAGGAAAGAGTGGTGATAGGGTTTCAGAACCAAAAATTATATGCTCTGTTAAGTCACGCCAACAAAAAATAGGCAATAAAAATATCAGTTTGTGCGTTCGTATTTTATGGATCAATTTCGATGAAATTTTCACAGTATGTTAGTATAAATTAGGAAAAGGTTAAAGGCTAGAAAATAGGCAGTGCCACGTCTCTTTAAAAAAAATTCGACATATCTCAAAAACTGTTTGACGCATAGGAATGAAATTTGGCACATATGTAAAGGGGACCAAGCCAAATAACACACAATAGAAAAATAGGCGGTGCCACGCCCCTTTAAAAAAAATCGACATATCTCAGAAACTGTTTGACGCATAGGAATGAAATTTGGCACATATATAAAAGGAACTAAGCCAATTAAAACACAATACAAAAAAGGGCAGAATCACTCCTCTTAAAAACCAAATTCAACATATTTATCTCTGAAACTGTTACAAACATATAAATAACATTTGTATGCATGTAAAGGAACCGGAAAAAATCGCATCAACTAAAAAATTGGCGACACCACACCATATAAATGGAAATATGTTCCTACTACATATATAGTATGCATATTAGGCCGGGTCAAATTATTTTGCGGCAAAGAGTATAGCAACAAAACAATCTACGAAAAATTCCAAGAAACTTTGCCCAGGAAACCATGGGTCTAAAATCAATATCGAGCCGCCGTAAATTGCGTTGAAGTTTTGTATGTAGTACTTTAAAATTTAATAAAAAAAATCAAAAAATTCAAATACTTTGAATAATTTTATATTGTATTTTAAAGTACTACATACAAAACTTCAACGCAATTTACGGCGGCTCGATATTGATTTTAGACCCATGGTTTCTTGGGCAAAGTTTTTTAGAATTTTCCATAGATTTTTTTGTTGCTATACTCTTTGCCAATTTTTTGCCTCCCGAACAAATTGACCCGGCCTAATGTATATACATACTATATATATATATTTAGTATATATAATATATATAGTACATACTATATACATATATATATAGTATATATATATATTTAGTATATATACTATATATAGTACATACTATATACTATACTACTACTATATACTACTATATACTATATATATATATAGGCTTTATTTAATTTTTTTGAAATGAAAAAATCCCATTCGAACGAAATAAGGCCCATATTCTGTACAAAATAAAGCGACGTTATTTTCAAAAGTATTATCACCAGGGCTCGGATATTGATGCCTTTAAAAACATCGAAAAATGACCGAAACAAAAAACTAAAATTATAGCTTCTTAAAACAAGCTCACATTAAAATATCAAAGTCCCATACCTCCGTAATTTTTTAAGTTTTGAAAACATATTTTACAAAAAATTTTTCCACTTTGCCACTATTGCTTATGTCAATTTGTAGCCAAATCAGATTCCATCAAAAAATTCTTGATCGTTTTGACATGGAATCAATCTCAACATATAGCAATAGGACCGTTTCTTCAGTTTCCAGAAAGTTTACTTTCAACGGCTGCCGCCATTTTAATGTCTATCGATTCATATATTGAGAATACGCTGGCTCAAAAATTAAAGTTACTCGGAATTTCGTTCCACCTGTTTCGTTTTGGCGTAAATAAGCACCATGTAAAATATGGTCTATTTCAGAGAACATTTGATGTAGCCGAAACTATTTTTTTTTGTTTTTTTTTTAAATGAAATGACATTTCTTGCATTGGGCAAAAATTTGCATATTCATATTTTGATAAATAAGAAATTACTAAGGACAATTGGGCATATTTTTTTATACACAAGTACAAAAGGGCTGCGTTGAATTAAATTGAGTTCAAATGGGCATATTCACTTTTTTGATAAACAATCACATTATTAGTTGATATCAAGAAAATAATGGCAAAGCTGAAAATCGCACCCAAAACTGTTTGGTTTGTTTTCAACTCAAAATTCTCTCCGTGTAAGTTTTTGAGATATTGCTTCATCAAGGCGAAACATTATAAAAATAAAATCTTAATTTTCCACCTTGAATGTACAACATCTGCAAAACTACAGAGCTTACGGATAAATAAATTGCAAGTTCGGATTAAGCGGCTCAAAATCCATAAAAAGTTTTTTTTTATTTTTATACCCTACACCCACCCAGGGTATATTCACTTTGTCCTTCCGTTTGTAACGCAGAGAAGGAGGCGTGGCAGGTATGGAAAAGTGTATATATTCTTGATCAGCGTCACCTCCTGAGTCGATAAAGCCATGTCCGTCTGTCTGGGTGGCTGGCTGGTTGGGTGGGTGGCTGGCTGGGTGAGTGTGGAAATACATTTTTTGGGAAAACTGAGCAACATAATTCAATGAAATTTAGTATTCTGCCTCCGTCGTAAAAGTTAGCTCAGGGGATTGAAAATGAGCGAAATCGGTCAACGGACACGCCTTCCGCCCATACAAAAAATATATTCAAAATGCAATAATAAGAGCATTATTTGCAATAACAGAAGCAAAATACACATAAATACTAGAGAAAGTACGTATAAGCTCTGAGCAAAAACCAGGCGAATTCGGACTAGAGGGCGTGGCACCTCCCATATAAGCAAATGTTTCAAAATTATGTAATGAAAGTGTTTTTTGAGATAATCCGACCAAATTTCAGTCAAACACGAGGAAAATTAGTTGTAAACTCTGAGCTTAAAGAGGGCGTGACACCTCCCATATAAGCGTAAGTTTCAAAATGCTATACTGAAAGATTTTTTTAAGACAACCTAACCGAATTTTACTCAAACTAAAAATAAGTTTAAAAATCTTAATAATAAATAAAGTTAAACAATTTGTCGGGTTTCAAACTACAACTAGACATCTACATTTTTCATATTTTGAGAAAAAAGCGTTTTAAGTTTTTTAAAATTCGTTTTTTGTATGGGATTTTGCCGTTTTCTGCTTTTTATATAAAATTGGGTGGGGACTACATTTCAAAAAATCGACTACACTGGGCATAGAGCCTTTTTTTCTCCATGTTTCTGTATACTTAACTCAAAACATCGGTATATGTAGATGTCTAGTTGTAGTTTTAACCCGACGAATTTATATTTTAGTATAACAAATTTTTTCATGTTTAGGTTAGGAGCATTTTTAGTTTTGACTCTGAAAGCTTATTGCTCATATTTAATTGGAAAATTATAATTTATTTATTATTTTTCCATCAGTTTTTTTAAATAAACCATTTTTTTATTAAGCTCGTAAAATTGGAAGCAATTTGTTTGAAATATTTTAAATCTTCGCACACTACAACAAAACAAGTCCGACTACAGACAACAAGAAAAATGTCTAAACAATCATTAAAAAAAATCTTTGAAATAAACAAAGCAAAGAAGGAAATGCCAAGAACAAGAAAATCTATTGTAAATATACGAGTCGAAGTAGAAAAAATGCCAAAAATGATAAAAGCAAACATTTAAGGAAGTTTAGAAAGTGTTGCTGGGCGGCCACGACTGCAGCGGCGGTCATTGTTACGATTACGAATACAATTTTAATAATTGATCCGATCATAAATGAAAAATATCATTTTTAATAATGGGAATAGCGTATGAGTAGAGATACGATGAATGAATGGATGGATGGATGGATGAATGTATGGAACATGCCATGCTATTGCTAGCACTATGAATATAACTAAGCGTTAAGTGGAACTGAACTAAACGCTGAGCTCATAATTACTGAACCACAGAGGAAATAGAAATAAAAGCAACAAAATGAAGACTAATATAGATAGTAGCTAGCTTAGAGCTGTTTCAGCTCAGAGAGCTCGTGTTACATTTACTGCTATGCTACTGCAAAAAAGCAACAACACCAACACAATACCAAATACTAAAACTGAACGAAAGAGTTAGTTGTGTAGTGTGTAGGGTATGTAGTCTGAAAAATTTCGTTAAAAACCATGCGGCGTCAGGCAACAGCTGCTGCTTGCGGCAGCTTAAATTATAGCGGCGCGTATGCCGCACGCTGCTGAAGAGAATGTCATTGACCAATGTTTTAAAACTTAGCGTTGTGAATTTTGTAATGAGGTCATACTGCCGCCACTGTTGCTAGAAACTCAAATGCATGAATCAGAATTAAAAAAAGAAAAAAAGATTAATCATTTAGCTTTTACGTATTATATGAACAGACAAAAATATATTGCGCGCAATAACAAAAAAAAAAATTATACTAAAATTTGTAACGCCTTTTTGTGGATTGCACTTATTTGTTAATTGCATGTATTGCTAAAATATTGAGTAGTTATAATATATTCATATTATTTCCGTGGCCCCTTTTCAAGGCAATATTAAATGTATTATTTGAAGGTTGTAACTTACAAAATGTTGAATTTTTTTGGGCTTTGTTTTAGTTCGTCTTAATTTTTGTGAAATGCACTAGAGTAGTTCCATGGTAACTCGCGTTACAATTAGAACATTTTTTAAGAGTTTAATGGAGCTTTTGAGGCTCAGCCTTTGGATTAACTAATAAAATTAGATTCTTTATAAATAAAATACTTTGTTCTTGTTGCATATTAGTTGAAATTTTCAGTGATAACTTAATATTTAACCAGTAAAATAGTGAATAGTGCTGGTAACTCGCGTTACTATTTTTGGACAACATATTCGGAGCGTAAATTTCTTTCGCAAGTTTCTGCGAAATTTGTGAGTAAATTTCTTTTCATTAGACATAAATAAAGGCAGCAAGATATCAATAAGTATTTTTTTATTAGAAACAACAATATTAAGTGGTATTTTTTAAAATAATGCAAAAATTATGTGGTAACTCGCGTTACAAAAAATTGGTAACTCGCGTTACTATCGATTTTTAGACCAATACAGGGGGCCTTTTCAAGTCCATACGTATAAAAATTAAAATTGGGTCAAAATACAAGAATAATAAAGAACTACTTCTGGCTTTTATGCACAGGAACCGAAACTAGATCAAAATTTAATAATTGTTTAACTTAGTCTATTATATCGCGATTGAAATTATTTATGGTTTAAATACAGATGGTATATTATCATCACAACTATTACTGTCACCACCAGATTCATAACTTTCCTCGCAGAAGTACCGTTTTATTTTTATGCCCGTTTTTACTTCTTCTGATGTGCAGACCTTAACTAAAAAACGCGATAATAACGAATTGCAATGTCCAATCTTGTTTTGACACTAAATGGTAATGTTTCTTCAATTAAACATTAGTTTGGATATAGTTGAAGGTTGAAAAGAAACAATAAATTTTTCAATATCTTGTCCACATTTACATGGAAATACCCACTATATGAATATTATGAATGCTATTAATTTGTTTACCACTTGCATCAAATGTTTCCTTTGGCTTGGCCAAACAAACATCAAATACCCTACACCAGCAGTATTTTGAAAATTTTACTTACAGCTGTGCCCAAATTATAAAATTGAAAACGACCTTAAAAATATCTGAATTTTTATTTTGATCAAATTGAAATACATTTTTTTGCAAGAGTGGTATCCTAAGGAGAAATTAAAAAAATAATTAACAAGATTTGAAGGCAGTTGGGATAAAAAAATTAAAGTTTTCACAAGTTCTTAAAATTTGGCTGCTCAAAATAATAGTAGTGGTAACTTTGCAGTCGTGTAACTTTTGCAAAATAGCCACGTTTTTAAAATAATGGGTTATTTAAAACACAACGTTATCACTAGTATTTAGTTGCATGGCCTTTATTTGCAATAACACAAGCACAGCGCTTTGGTATCGACTCCACAAGATTTTGGCATCTTTGGACAGGTATGGATTTCCAGGCGTCTTTAACTGTTTCCAAAAGTTGCGAAACATTGGTCGGTCGACATTGGGCGACTGCATTCTTCATGTCGCACCATAGGTTCTCAATGGGATTCAGGTCTAGCGACTGGGCGGGCCATTCAAGAACATTTATGTCGTTGGCCTGAAACCATTGTTTGGCGACTTTACTAGTGTGCTTGGGGTCGTTGTCCTGTTGAAAGACCCAATTCAGTAGCATTTGGTCGCTAGCATATGGCAACATGACTTCCTGCAGTATATGGACGTATAGGTGCCGATCCATGATATCTTGGATCCAATGTATAGGCCCCACACCGTTGTACGAAAAGCATGCCCAAATTATTATGCCAGCTCCTCTCCGTGCTTAATTGTTTTTAAGGTAAATGTTGGATAGAATTCCGATTTTGGTGGTCGTCTTACGTATCGCCGAGACCCCCTTCCACCATAAAGCACAATTTTGGATTCATCAGTCCATAAAATATTTCTCCATTTCTGAACTGGCCAGTCGATGTGTTTTTGAGCGAATTTTATTCTTGCTGCTACATTGTTTTTATTTAGAAGCGGAACTTTTCTTGGGCTATGTGCTGCCAAATTATTTCCCGTATTGTTTGTGAACTGGCATTGACTTTAAGTTCATCCTTTATCTTGGAAGAGCTCGCAAAAGGATTTAGTCTTGAGTATCTCACCACACGATTTTCTTCTTTCTTGGAGATTATACGCGGTCGGACGCGTTTTTCAAGGCGTGGGGTGAACGTGATAGCATTTCGAACCATCGTCGGTGAACAACCTACTAAATTTTCCACTTCCTTGAAAGTTTTGCCCTTCGAAATCAATTTTTTTATAAGTGCACTCCGCTCAGAACTGCAATGCTTGCATCGTCTCATTTTTGGAAAAGTTTTTGTTGCACGCCGATGAGAAACTGATAAATGATTATAATAATACCCTTTTTGTTAGGAATATCCGGTTTATTCTAATTTTTTGACAAAATTTTCACATACACTACTATTATTTTGATCACACAAAAACCAGCTCAACTGCGAATTTTTCAAATAAAAATTAGAACAAGTACGTAAAAATTGAAAGTAGTGGGTCTTCTTATTATGCTTTCATAGCGTTACAAATTGGTAAAACAAAAATATCGAAAATTCAAATAATCAGTTAGATATGACAAAAACAAGCTAACCGGTAGTATCACTACTACAGCACAACTGTATATGGGGAGAGCCTCGCCCTCTTGTTCGAATTTCACCTCAGAGCTTGTATTTATTTATAGTTTTTAGTGTCTGATTATAATTTAGCTAGAATATCTCAAAAAACGTTTTCAGTATAGCGTTTTGAAGCTTTTGCTTGAATGGGAGGTGCCACACCCTCTTGCCCGAATTTGCCTTGTTTTAGCTCAGAGCTTGCGCTATCCATTCCTAGTATTTGTATATTTTGGTTGCATTGTAGTGACAAATACTTCTAAAGTTGGGTTTGGAATTATTTTTTTCATAGATGGTGGGCGTGTTCGTTGACCGATTTCTCTCATTTTCAATATCTCGAGCTAACTTTGACGACGGAGGCCGTGTACCAAATTTCATTGAATTATCATGCTCAGTTTTGCGAAAAAAATTTATTTCCACGCACAGACACCCAGCCAGACAGACAGACGATCTTGGCTATATCGACTCAGAAGGTCCGCTGATCAAGAATATATACACTTTTCTATATCTGGCACTCTGCGTTACAAATGGAAGGACAAAGTGAATATACCTTGGGTGTAGGGTATAAAAAACAACAGTGAATTTAAACAAGATTAATCATTTTCGCCGTTATTTTCAATGTTGGATCCGAATTCATCTACAGAGTTGTTTAATCACGTCATGATTTAAATATATGTATCCTAACCTAAAAGTTAAAACAAATGGTTTTCACTAACTCTGAGGTTATATTACAAAACGAGGTAATTTAAAGCCATAAAACTTGGTATGCTGATTCAAAATTCAGTTTAGATTAAAAAAGTTAAAGTGCAAAAGACACGATTTGCCGTTATTTCAATTTACAACAATTTAAATTAGTTTGACTGGTACCTAGGTTTTATAGTTAAAATTTACGTTGCATATTTAAATCGCTGATAGAGCAATTCTGTGGCCGGATTCAGATTCAACACCGAAAACTACGTTCAAAATGACAATCCCTATTCCGATTTGGTGTTTTTTTATACCTGCTTAAATTCGCTTTTATATTGATTTTTACCGAAAAGAAAATCGATAAAAAAAGAGCTTATAAATAATGAAATACGGTCGAAAAAACTAATAACACTGAAATAGAAACAGCTTATGTTTCTCTCCACATTTTTTGTAACTACACTTACATTTTCTAATTGGGATTTTATAGGAAAACATAGTCCGTTGCAGTTTGATTTCCATGATCCCAAAATTGTCACACAGTGTAATCCAAATATTCAACATTTATTTGTTTATCCAAATATTTTTGTTTTGGTCTTTTTTTTGATATATTTGTTAGTCTAACTTTTTTGCACATAAATAAATTGAACTTTCTATTTGTCCATTCAGAAAATAAATAAAAAAAAGTAATCATATTTTGTAATTTTGTATCCATTAAAGTGAATTTTTCGTTTTTCTCGCAATACCACAATTCGTAGGTATTTCGTCAATGCAATTCTGCAGTGTTGTGGAACGTTGCATAAGCGGTAACATATAATTAATAATATCATGTTGCCATGGAAAAAAATAGAAACAAAAACAGAAATCCCTTTAAATCACCTAAAAAAATATACAGTTGCGGTCAACTAATTAGCAACGCAGCGGTGTATTACATTTATTTGTCAATATATCATAATTTTCTGAAGAAACTTTAAAAACTTTATATCGGTTGATGGTCTTACAATAATTGTTTGTTAAGTACACTTCACTTTATGCAGAAGGAAGCCCCTACTATTTTGTTTTTTAGTATATTGAGTAAGGATTAATAATCCTCTCGGTCATATAATTAACAACGCTTTGTTTATTTTTAATCAAAGCAACTTTTTATTTGAAAAACATTTAATATTTCGTTGCAAAACCATTATTTCTCATAACTGCTTCACACCTACGAGCCATTGACTCCACTAATTTTTGGCGCACAGCATTTGGAATGGCCTCCCGTTCCATCTTTACTTTTGCAAATAACTCCAAGAAATTTCCAACTTTATGCAACTGAACTTTTTTTTAATTGCTCCCAGAGGTTCTCGATGGGATTGAGGTCTAGGCTGCATGAAGGTCGATCCAATGGTGGGATGTAATTTTCCTCCATACACCGTTTTGTTAACCGCTCGGTATGCTTCGGATCGTTATCTTGCTGCAAGATCCAAGACAGTGGCATGCTTTCATCACAGAATGGAACCATTACATCATTAAGGATAGAAATATACTGGTGGTGATCCATATGGCCCTCAATCTTTGCAATGGGACCAACACCGCGCCATGACATGGATCCCCAGATCATAATATTTCTTTGGGTCAAATTTCTTTAGTATAAGACAACGGAAGTAGGTTTTACCATCAGACGAAACTCTATTAATTTTGGTTTCATCCGAAAAAAGGACTTTTTTCCATTCTTTTACTGACCAGTGCCTATATTTCCGGCGAACTGTAACCTTTTCTTTCTGTTCACTTCTAATAGAAGATTCTTCGTTATGGTGTTGGTCCCATTGCAAAGATTGAGGGCCATATGGATCACCACCAGTATATTTCTATCCTTAATGATGTAATGGTTACATTCTGTGATGAAAGCATGCCACTGTCTTGGATCTTGCAGCAAGATAACGATCCGAAGCATACCGAGCGGTTAACAAAACGGTGTATGGAGGAAAATTACATCCCACCATTGGATCGACCTTCATGCAGCCTAGACCTCAATCCCATCGAGAACCTCTGGGAGCAATTAAAAAAAAAGTTCAGTTGCATAAATTTGGAAATTTCTTGGAGTTATTTGCAAAAGTAAAGATGGAACGGGAAGCCATTCCAAATGCTGTGCGCCAAAAATTAGTGGAGTCAATGGCTCGTAGGTGTGAAGCAGTTATGAGAAATAATGGTTTTGCAACGAAATATTAAATGTTTTTCAAATAAAAAGTTGCTTTGATTAAAAATAAACAAAGCGTTGTTAATTATATGACCGAGAGGATTATTAATCCTTACTCAATATACTAAAAAATAAAATAGTAGGGGCTTCCTTTTGCATAAAGTGAAGTGCACTTAACAAATAATTATTGTAAGACCATCAACCGATATAAAGTTTTTAAAGTTTCTTCAGAAAATTATGATATATTGACAAATAAATGTAATACACCGCTGCGTTGCTAATTAGTTGACCGCAACTGTATCTCAATTTAACGCTGCGACCCAACAAAGTTAGCTGTTAGCTTAATGAGTACTTTTGCATAAAAAACAAGAGTGCGAGAACCTTTGGGTTAAATTAAGTTAAAACGACCCTTGATTGGAATGAGCTATAAGTATTATTCATTACATAAATAAGCAAACGAAATCGGTGCAGTCAATGTTTTTATCTCTTAATCTGAACATATTCGCTTGAATTTTTTGTTTTTTTTTTTTTGTGCGGACGACCAGTGCACAGAATTTCCCCCCTCCCCCCTCCACTAAAAGTGTGACATAATTTATGGACAGCCCCTAAGCCGCTGCATCGATTTTGATATAATTTGGTATGGAGAAAGGGTTAACGCTAAGGAACGATAATATGACCTTTGTTTTTAAGTGGGCGGTGCAACGCCTCGATTCTAGTAAATTTAAATGAACAAAATGCGTGTATTTTGAAAGGAAAGGTTAAAAATTCTTTTCAGCTTTTGTTGGTTCTTTTAACATTTACTTATTTATTTAAAAATAATTTCCCAAATGCGACTAGAATTGTTGAAAATCATTACGTCGGTACCAATGTTTTTATATTTCTAAAGAATTTGTTTTCACTCACATTGACATATATTTTCCAACACTGGAAACATCCACATTTTTAGCTTGCACAACAATTTCAATCTGCTGTTTGTATGAAAATTTGGATAAATTTTAAGAGTATGTACGAGTTTACGTACATTTATATGAAGTAACGTAAGAGTATATCATCATATGTATATTATTTATATAAGTGAATACATTTCACAGCTATTTGTCTTGAAATTCAATTGGATTACAATATTCTGTTGACTTTCGGGGCTCTTGTATTTCCCCCATATTTGATTTTCTTTTCATTTTTTTTTTTGTTTTTGCCATATTGTCAATTTAAAAATAGATCTTACGATATCCCTCTTTATTTATGTATGTTTTGTTTTTTCTGGATGGCTTTCGTATTTTTGTTTTAAATTTTACTTTGGTTTGATTCTATCTTTTGTGCCTAATAAGTATTTCGATATTTTTTTTTTCATACATTTTTCTTTTTGGGTCTTTCATTTTTGGACACATGTAGGTACTTTGTGTGCGCTTTTAAGTTTTTTTTTTTTATTTTAATGCGTAAAAGTCATTGCCATTGCTATAAATGAAAACAGGGAGAGGGCGGCGCCGTCGCTACCATCATTGCTGGCTGGTAACATTTGTCACGCATTATTAAATATTGTTTTTGCCAAATTGTTTTTGCTTAAATTCACCTAAAATAGATATAAATTTATTGAATGTCTTTGAATTTTTATTTGTTAAACGACGGCCCGTTTTCTTCGTTTGCTTTTAATTGGTGGCGACGACGGTAGCAAGGCAGGCAGCGGGCGGACGGCAACACTTCATTTTATTTATGCAATTGGTTGATGTCATCGGTTAAACATTTTAAACTGATTTGTCAATAAAATTAAAAAGTTTTATTTGATTATGAAATTACCAAAAATAATTTACACTTTTGTAGTACTCATGTACTCATGCTTATTTTTCATATTTTGTTTGTATAGATAACAAATGTTATTTAATTAGCGCGGTGTTATCACAAATATTTACTTTTACTGTTTTACTGCCATGAATGCTGCGGTGGTCGGTGGCAGGATCATAAAAGCCATAATTGTAGTAATATTGTTGTAGTTGGTTTTTTTAATAAATATTTCTTATTAACGAAATACAATACTTGACATTTGTCTAGCATCATTATCATTTTATATGGATAAAAATCCGCCGGTTATCGATTGAAGCCTGAAACATGGAACTTTAAAAAGGCAAATCGCTTCAACTGCCCGTAACTTCTTTGGTCTAAAAATGAAATTTATTGCTGTTTCGTGAGTTTCATGATTTTTTTCCAGTAATTGGCTTGTTGTGATTTTCACAGGGCGTTATATTTGTTCTAGAAATCCAACATTGTAGGGAATTAAATGTAGATAAATTAAAAAAAAAATAGAAAAAATTATTTAAAAATCATGAAAGTTAAAAATAATCTTGTTTTTGAACATTTAGAGTAGGATACTTATTTCGAAAACCGTTTTCGAACGACCTTATTTTAGGAAAGTTGTCGATGAACCAATTACAAAAAATTTGTTTTCTTATCCAATAAGTGCTTATTCCTTTTTGGAATTCACGACAATTTGATTTTAATTTTCTGATTTTTTCCTAACTTTGGGACCCTCCATACCTTAAAAATTAATATTTTAAAATTTTTTTTTTTTTTTTAAATTAATCTACATTTAATTAGCCCAGGAAAATAAGACGAAAAAAGAACTTCTGTGCGAAAAAATTCCCAGTGGAAATTTTTCACCGTAATTGCCTTTATTTATGCATGATACACAAACTGTGAAAAGTCCATTGCAAAGTCGTGTGCGCATAAAAAGTTATTCGGGTTCAAAGGTCGCTAAAATCAGTTTTTTGCAAATATCTCGCTAATGCTAACTTTTACAGAAAAATGTTGGTCTCCAATTTTGTAGCTCAGGAAATTTCCTTTAAAAGTACGTTAAAAGTACGACTTCTAGTTTAGGAGATCACCCAATTTAAAAAGTTGTTAACAGTTATGATATGAAATACTACCTATGAGTTCATATTAAAATATCTTACTTTTTAAATTGCAATAACTCTTCAATGAGAAGTACAAACAAAATTAAAATGCCGTTTGAAAGATAATTTAATTTTCTATATACCGTACAAAATTTTTTTTTCGAACGGCTCATGACCTTAAAAATATTCTTGAATAACCGTTAAGGCTTTGAAATTACTGGTTTTTTAAGGATATCTGCGAATTGGTAAGTACTACGATAAAAAGTAATGGGACCAAATTTGTAGAGAACTACAAGATCTACAAAAAATAAGCGATATGTGTACACATAGAAGTAACCGTATAGAAGATATTCAATAGAAACCGTTTTTTTTGGCATTTTAAGGGTTTTCACACATATTCCTTAGATAAGCATTTTATGCCATATACACTTTTTTCGTAAGATGCGTTGTTTTTCTCTAATGCTGAAAAAAGACTTGCACGACATCACTATATTGTTAATAACTTTTGAACCAATATCGATTACCCCAAGTTTTTTTCTATGATATAGTTTCTTGACAAGTGGAGAGTGCCCACATATTTTTTTTAGTTTTCTCAGAGGCGGAGAAGTTCCTTTAGTTTTATGTACCTATTTGAAATAATGATTTTCAATAATAAATTAAAAATTTTGGTCCAAAAAAAAAGTACCATTTTATTTCCCGACCTACGCTAAATATCTCTAAAAAAAACATTTTTTGCAAAATCTTTCTTAGTTGTCAGAAAACATAATTTTGTTAAAGCGTTTTTTACGTTTAATTTCTTAGGTGGCTCACTTGAGAAATTCTTGCCCATATGCCACATGTGTTATATCAAAGTGTTTGTATAGATCTCAGCTATTGGTTAAAAGGCATAAATCCACCACTCGGGTGATTACTATCGAGCCGAATGTCATAAAAGGCGAAAAATATCACTTTTTTGGGAATTTTGTGCTCTAACTTGCCGGAAATGCATTTTAAAGGACCAATTTGTAAAAGTTGTAGAAATAGACGAGACGAACAAAACCCCATCATCAGATGCAATAAAACTTAATTTGCTTAAGAGATGTATCGAAAAAACCACATAGTTCAAGGTCCAAAATTCAAACGGCCTTTTCTCGAAAACTAGAGCCAACTTGAACAAAATGGGCCAAAAAATTAAAATTTTGCAAATTTATTTCATGTCTCGTAGGAACCGGAGCTGGTGGCCGAAAATATTATGTGATAACATCGTCAGACAGACTACGTTTTTTGTGAAGATAATATCATAAGGAGTAATAAAAACCATTTGTCCATTCCGATAGCACTGCAAAAAATAACTGTAATTTTGTAAAAATCTAAAAAAAAAACACTAAATTAAGTCATTTCATCGTGTCTGTCGTTGTTAATCAGAATAGTTCTCCCGAATGCCCCTGAGCATAAAAATATAACAGACAGACGGTTTTTGTATATTTTCATAGACTGGGGTTTTTTACACTTCTACCGAAAATGAGAACTAGACTAAATTTGTATTAGGATATCTCCTAAACTACAGGTTATTTTTAGAGCTGCAAAATTGTTGGGGTAAGGGCGGGAAATATGGACCACCAATCTTTCTTTTTTAAATAAAACTCAAAAAACATAAAATAAAACAATTAATTTTATGCCATTCATTAAAGGAAACAATTTACCTTTATTTTGATTCACTTTTAGATAAATATCTCATCAGGATAAAGAAAAAAAATTAATAACCAAAAATACTCAAATTGAAGATAAAAAAAAGTGTAATGTTATATGGACTATATAGTCCATATTGCCCCACATGTTTATTTGGTACAGAAGTTGCATATAAAAATGTCACTTCCACATCCGGCATATTTTTCATGACTCCAGGAACGTAAGATTGCACATTCAACCCAAAATTCGCCTCGGCGATCTTCTGAGTAAAGGGTATTACATTATATGCATTTTTTTGCTGTACAAAAGATCTTTTAGGTCGCAGTACAATCTAGAGCCTTTTAAATAATAAAATATGCATTTTTCATCTTTTTTTCCTTTATAGTTAACGAATTACAAATAATGACCATCAGAATCGTCATGAAATCTGCAGCTAGATTCCCCATTTGGAAAAGATGATAAGCACATTTGTTTTTAAGGCTTTTTTCTTTGGTGGTCCATATTACCCACAGCACGTGTTGGTGAAATAAGTGGTTTTTTATCAAAAAGTCTTGTGGTTAATGAACTAATTTGTGCCCATAAATAATAAATAGTATTCACTGACTTTATATAATTAACCATTTATTTAAAAACGCGATGGCTTTAAAGTGAAATAATGAAATATACTCACTAGAAAAAAATTGTCACTGACCTTTTTTTTAGAAAAAACAACTTTACAGAAACATGTGACTTCACCGAACGCTAAAATTGCACTATTATAAGCTTTCGGTACTAGCGTTAAGTTTGAACATGAATAACGGTAAATCCTATGTACGCAGTGGAAAATAACCGTGTGGTCCATATTACCTAAGTAGTCCATATTTCCCTCCCTTACCCTACAAAAAATTTTTCTGTAAAATTAATCGCAAACGAGATATTTGGAAAAAACTGTTTTTTGTGACCTTTGACCGCGAATATCTTGACATGGAAGCACGACATTTTGTCTTACTCTAGCCACGTTTAAAACTCTCTTAAACGTGGCTAAGATGATTTTTTTTTATTTATTTTTAACAAATTACTCGAAAAGTACGGAAAATGTCAGTTTTTTTTTTTTTTGTTTCATACAATAAGTTAGAAAACTGCACTTGTTACAAACTTTGAAACCGAAAAAGAACCGTTTGTCTTCGTTATTTTACTTTCATCATGATGGTAAAATGTAATAGACCAAATAATCACAATATTAGTACATAAAAAAAAAGATATTAAGCAAAACACCTGGCGTAAGAGCAGAAAATCAAGTGAATTTTTATTGTTTATGATGTTTTCTAACCCTGTACGAATACAATAACATGATAAAATGCAACAACAACACTACCGAAAAATAACAATAGTTGCTGGCTGGATCTCAGTTCGTGCCACTTTGGCAATAACTTCTGGCCATAACACATATTACTTCAGTTTGAAAGAAGACAAAAAAACAAAACTCATAAAAAAAAAACGGAAAGAGGTACAAAATGCTTAAAAATTTTGCGATAAAACGTTAAACGAACTTTTCACTAATAAATTTTGTTCTTTTTTATGATTTTTGCTTTAAGCTACATTATTGGTTTAAACTTAAAAAAAAATCATTACCACAAGTCAAATAAGCTTCAAAGCTTTAAAAGATGTCGATACGAGTCATAAATAAAATAAGTTTGCAAAAATTATTTAGAATATCGCGAAATACAGTAAAACCCCGATTACGATAATCTAAAAAAATATCACCACCAATGAAAAAACTTAACAATTTTATAGAAAGCAAAGGGGGGGACTCAATTTTTAGTACAAAAAAGTAAGAAGGTTGTAACGTTGCTTAATATACACTTTAGCTGAAAGTTTTTTGTTCTCCAGTTTTGATATATAATTACACCATTAAAAAGTATTTAAAGTGCTATGCATATAATATGAACAACGGCTTACATTAGCTGGGCTGGATGCACAACAAAACAAAACAAAAAATTAGAACATTTGCGTTTGTTATGTTTTCCCTTTTGCTGTGGTTCTTAACAAATCTATGCTTATGACGAACCTGTGGTGGGTCTTGAAACAAAAAGCAAGAAACCGGTTCGACATCCTGAATATTTGTAATGTCGTGCAGAATTCGATTCTTAAATTTTTAATTGAAACTTCAACAATTTTTCATAAATTTTGATTGTGCAAACAAGTATGCCTTTACCGTGGTATACAATACATCTTAGTTTTATGAGCCGACAAAATTTTTTTTACTTCAAAAAGGTGTCACTCTTACACACATACACTTGGAGCGGAAAAAACTAAAACCTTTTATGGAGAAAGTTTATTGACTGTTTTTCGGTTGTATAGTACTAAAGATAGTACCAACGCTAACTAATGAACTAATTAAACAGTAATTTTTGCAATTTTTCAACAACAGACGCAAAAAAAAAACATTTTAATTTATAGCTCTTACGCTCAAGAAATGCCTTGGCCGTTGAATTTTTTTTTGTTTTTGTGTCGTCACCTTCTGAGTCGAAGTCGATATAGCCATGTCTGGCTAGCTATCTGTCTGTCCGTGGAAATTATTTTAATATTTTTTGGAAGCAAGATAAATTCGATGCAATTTCGTGCATATCTCCGTCGTAAAAGTTAGCATTCGGGATTCAAAAATTAGCGAAATTGGTCAATGGAAAAAAACATTAAAAGCACAATTTCATAAGCATTATTCCGGATAACGCAACCAAATTACACACAAATACTAGAGATGGTAGGTGCAAGCTCTGAGCGCAATCTAGGTGAAATCGAACAAGCGTACGTGGTACCTCCTCTATATAAGCAAAAGTCTCAATATGCTGATAATCCAGCCAAATTTCACTCAGATACTAAGGGTAATAAATGTAAACTCTGATCAAAAACTTGATTGATTCGGACAAAAGGCCGTGGCAGCTCCCATACACTGAAAGTTTTCAAAATACTGTAGTGCAAGTGTTATTTCAGGTAGTGCAAACCAAATTTCAAATAGATATCTACTTGCAAATCACAATTTTTTTTTGTAGAATCACTCATATAAGATTCTTTTCCATTAATCTACCATATAAAAATTAGATTTCGTTTGTTTGTTACTATGGACTCTTGAACTAACCCAGTGTGCCAGACGGTTCATATATCCGCTTTTTTATCCGTTACTGATCCGTTTGCGGGAGAAATTCCAAAGAAAAAAACGATTTGCTTTTTTTTTGGGAATCTCTCCCGCAAAGGGATCAGTAACGGTTAAAAAAGCGGAGATATGAACCGTCTGGCACACTGGGAACTGACCGATTTTAATGAAATTTTTTACAGTAGCTTAGTATTAGAAAAAGCTAGACCATAGCCTTAAAAAGTGGTCAATGTCACGACCCCTTAAATTAAATCTCAATGTCTCTGCAACTACTTGAATTTGTATTTGTTGAAATTCGGTACATGTTTAAAGCAAATTAAGACAACTAATTTTCAGAGAAAATGTGAGCGGTGCTACGCCCACAAAAAAATTAGTTCATCATATCTCTGAAAATATTCACATACAATGTGAGATTTGGTATATGTATTAAGAGTACCGGAACAAATAATGTTCATTGGAAAAATGGGCAGTGGTACGGTCTTAAAAAAAATCGCCAAATCTGTGAAACTATTTAACGTATGTACATAGATGAGATTTAGTACATATGAATATAATATGCTTCGGGACAATTAACACCCTTTGAAAGAATTGGTGATGCCCCGCCCACTGTACAAGGCAAGGTGCAGCAACGCACAACGGCAAATGCTACTTCATTAAAAAATTCAGTTGAAAGACTATGCTATTTTTAAACTACGATTGTTCTTGAAGAAAACCATTTTATAGGGTCTAGGGCTTCAAATATTGATATTTCTCAACAAATGATCATATGATTAATAGCCTGATATCACCGGAGATTTATGAAGTGATTTAGCCGAAACTCACCTCATTCATAATGTATTAAACGTTAAATAAATCTAAAAATAGCCGTAAATCACATAATAAATCTCAAAAATATATGAGGCCACAAATTAAGTTACGGCCTTTAAAACTTTATTATTTCCTTATTGGATTATTTTTAGTCGAATCGCCTATCTTTAACGTTTTACATTTCTCATAAGGAAATATTAAAACCGAGTGTTAAAAACAAATTTTTCATAATAGCAATCACAAAAGGTAACTCCAAACCAAAATTAATAATTAAAACTGTAATAGATTTTTTAAGACAGAGAAGTTACTGCCTTTTATGAATAAAAATAAAAGTCGATTTACTCAAAACCATGAAGAACGTGTTACCTTCGTCTTTTTATGATTATACGGCAGAACATTCGACAAGTTCTGGAAACTATTAATCTCCTGTTAATGTTCAAGAAGCAAAAATTGTGGTACAGGTAGCACAGCAGCAAATGTGGTTAAAGTTGGTATATTTTTTATATTTATTTCCTTTGGCATATGTACATATATTTGTACCCTTGTTTATATTAATTTAATCATTAAGTACAACAATACGTTCTTTATTTTCGATTAATTAAAATTTTTATACCTTTCTTGCTGTTTTCTATTATTTTTTTTTCTTTTTAGTATCGCCACCATTTGCATCAACAAAGGCGCAGCATTTCTCTTTAATTATAATAATTTCCTTTGCAGGAGGCACGAGACACCATTGCGACCAACCCATTGCTGCACTTGCTGACTAAGCATCCAAAAGGCAAGAGTACCATAACCATGCGGACAAAAACAACAACTACAACAAGAAAAACTTTTAACAAAATTGAAATAAAAACGAACAAGCATTGAAATTCAATGTTTCAATGATGTGCAGCTATTGAACTTGTGAAATTATAAATATAACAAAAGTATATATATTTAAATATTTATATATGTATGTATATGAAAAAACATGCAATACAAAACGATATATCAAAGAATCATATATAGTATATATAGCATACAATCTCTCGTTGTTGTTGATCTCGTGTGCATGCGGTTTAATTTTAAATCGTCAAGGCAGGAAGAAACAACGGCAAATAGCAGAAAACAGCACAATCGTGAGTGCACATTACATTGTGTACCATTCAATCCGTCCATCCATGCCATGAGTGCCTTACTGTCTCTTATAATTCTTTTCTGTGATTTCAAATTGAGATAGAAAAGTGCACAAATTTAATGAAGATAACAGCACCAACTGATCATACAAAGGGAAATATGGCTTCATTTGTATTGCTGATTGTTGCAAATCGCTTAAAAATTTAAACAAAAAGCACTTGAAAATTGCACAGATTTAGATTTACAAATTATCTTATCTGACCCATTGAAGTTAATTAGTTAATGTCAAGCACAATAATAAATACAACCCGTAAAGTAAACATTAACGAATTGCGTTTGAACTTTATGCGCCGCAAAGTTTGGGGGTGCTATAATGCACGCTGGACAGCAAGAAGTCATAGGTATCACAAATATGACCACCAAAACTGTAGATTGTATTTTTAAATTTTACGTAGGCTGCTCGATATATTTCTGGCCTAGGCAACACTAAGTGTTGCCAGGTGCAATCTGATATTTCTATTGGAAAGTTTGATATTTTTTAGCATAAACGTACTCAGAACGTTTTGACGTACGACCATCATTTGTGTTGTTTACAGTGACTTGAAAAAATCAATTTGGCAAAAAAATGGAATTAACTCGTGAACATTTTCATGCGATCATTTTTCACAACTTTCAACGTGGATTATCACGACAAGAGTGCATCGATGAACTTAAATCTTTGTATGGCGATGAAGCACCATCCTATAGCACTGCGAAAAACTGGTTTAATGAATTCAATCGTGGCCGACGCTCGCTCAATGACGAATTCCGTGAAAGTCGTCTAAAAACGTCTGTTGTGCCAGAGAACATTGATGCCGTGCGTGAACTAATAATGCAAGATCGTCATGTGGCATACCGTAAGATAGAAGCATCCTTGGGCATTAGTTCTACTCCAATACATTTGATTTTGCATGAACACTTAGTTGTAAAAAACGTTTGTTCTCGTTGGAAACCCCATAATTTATCAATCGCTTGAATTATCAATGGAAAAATTAATTTTCTTAACTCACTGTAAACAAAACAAATAGCACTTGTACATCAAAACGTGGTGAATACGCTTATGCTAAAAAATGTCAAACTTTATTATGGCGTTGCCAGATTTTAGCTATTGATATTAGTGTTGCCTAGGCCAGAAATATATCGAGCAGCCCACGTAAAATGTTTTAAAAAAATTCTGAAAAAATTCACACGTATTTCTTGGACGATTCTAAGCATTTTATGCCTCATAACTTTTTTCGAACGATGCCTATGTTTTGAGTAAAAAAAAAAAAGCGTTTTGCGTTCAACAGACCAAAATTCTCATTTAGCGACCGAGTCCTATCATGAGTGTTTCATGCATTTTACAGTATTTTTTTTTTTTGAAAAACTTATATATTGTAAATTATAGTCGAAAAACTAAAAAATACCGAACATTTTTCATCAAAATACCCCTTGTATAAAATTTTTTCACATAGTATGATAGGAAAAGTTAATTGTTGGCCATTTAGCTACAATTTAAGTAAGATAAAATAACGGTTTTTAGAATGCATGTAAAATGTCTAACAAAAACTTTGAAGGTCGCTAAAAACCATTATGCAAATCTCATCGGGCTGGCTGTTGCACTGTGCAATTTTTTAAAATGTTTTATGGGTCAGCTTCCGAGTAAAGTGGAGTTTTTGTTAATTTCACAGTTCTAAAAACAACGAACACACATATATAAAAATAACAATTTACGACGTATTATGCGATGTTGAATTTGAATCCGGCCACAAAATTTCAGTGTCATGTCTGGTTTTCGAAACATCCTAACCTAAACAAACGTTCAAACACAAGGTTTTTTGCTATTTTTGAAGCTTTATCACAAGACATGGTAATATTTTCCTTAAAAACTCACTTCGATTAATATCGATGTCTTCTTGTTTCTACGAAATATCCCATCCTAAAATAAAGTTAAGAAAGTTCAAAAACACTATTTCTTATAGCTGGAGATGGAAATTTTTGGCCAAAAATTTTGATATGGCCAATACAAAAGCTGATTTTATCCTTCGAAACACATTCTTACATAAGCATTTAAAAAAAAAAATTATAACACACGGTTTTTTGTTATATTTGAGTCCTTATAACTAGACACGGTAATTTTCAGTCAAATAACTACTTATTGAATTTGAAAGTAACAATTTTCCTTTAGAATCCATTTTAATAAAATGTCAATATCTTTATTTTTCTCCGAAGTATCGTAAACTGAAATTACATTAAGCTAGGCTTTTCAATGTTCTTAATCGGAAACCTTTTTATATGGCAAACTAACGCGGTTTGTGTTTAACTGGATATAAACTAACTAAATCGCCATGACCAGGGAGTGAGCATTGGCTATACAACTTTCAACCACGCTACCAGATTTTATAGCTCCAATAATATTCTTTTATTACCTGTGTTTGTGGACACTTTATCTGCAGTTGTATTGAGCACATTGATTTATCTGGGTAAAGTTAAGAACATTTTGTCGGCTTAATGAGAAAAGGTGTCAGAATGTGCTTACACAAGCCCCAAATAAAGTGTTCACAAAAAAACAGCTTTTAATAAATCATAAAGCGGGCACATCAAACAATCTGGACTATTCTTAAAATATACCACTTTAAAGGATCATGCACCTCAACACAACATGATAACATTGCCAAATCTTTACAAAATTGTTAATACTTATTTTTGCCGGCCCATTGTACTTTTGAGTAGGCTATAAGTAAAAGATGTAGGTAGAAACTACATATTTGTTATGTTAATTGGGTGTGGAACTTGTTCCATACCAAGAATTATTATATGTGGACGGAATTTAATTTTGCATGTCCTCTAAAAAGAGTGTTTATGCAAAATTTAGTCTGACACAAATAAAAAAACATTGATTTTATTATTTCATAGCCATTGTATTGCAGTTTTAAGGCAACCAACCTTTTACCATATGCTGCTCGTCACTTAAATTTCTGGTCGCCGGCGTAAAAATAAAGGCGAAATCCAGTTAACCCACACTCAAAATTAAAGACAAGTGAATAACGAACGAAACTCGTTTAAGCCACAATATGGTAAAGTTTTTAGGCAACAGTGAAAATGTGAAAAAAAAAAACTGGAACACTTTGTAGCAGACATGGTACTTGGTTCAATTGTCTAACGACGTAAAGCAAAGCGCAAGGAAAAAAATCTACATTTTGTTAGAACGAACATGATTAATTTTGAATGTAAGCCCAAACGCAGACTGGAAATTCGTTTATCATGCAATACATTTATTAATACATATGTACATAAAGTCGAACTTCAATAACTCGACTCAACAAGACATCAGTTATTAAAATTTATCATCAAAAAAGCTTATGTATGTTGCAGCTTGATTTGGTGTGAGTAATTGAAAATTTAAATTATCAAAGTTCGAGTTATAAAAGTTTGACTGTATTATATACGAGTTACATTCGAGTTGAGTGGCTTCCATTTTAGGGAAGATTAGTTGAATTAAATACGGTTATACAGCAAAAATGGAACACATGAAATTGTATAATTAATAGAATAAATTTTAAAAAAAATATTAAATAATTGTACAGTGCGGTTCATTTGATTAGAGGCAATATTTTTTTCCGTCGGAATGTGTGATAATACTCACTGTGTTTGAGCTAGCAAAAATTGGTTTTGAAAAAATTCTGCTCACTATAAAAATATTAAAAGTTTTTCAAAACTAACGGTACTTCGTAGAAGTAAATCATTTGAAGCTGTTATAATTAAGTTCTTTTTTCAGGTTCATTAGATTAGAGGCACCCAGTATTATTTCGTTATTTGAGCGGTCAAGGAGTTCATTAAGGATTTTTTTTACAAAGGTTTCGTCGCGAGCTAAAAACTCAAAAAATTTGTTGAAATTGGGAAAAAGAATCTTTTACAGACCGAGTGAAACGTCAAATCGGCATTTTGCGCTCTGACGGACTTTCTAACCGCCAAAAAAATTGGTCGAAGTCCAAATGCTATTGACTATTATATGACGACAGGTGAAACATGTGGTAAAAACTATAAAGGGGCCTTAACGCCAAAGGAGACATGCAAAATCTTGAGGATAGCATCCAACTCTGCCTGCCACTTCTATTGCGAAAATAATAAAAAAAAAAATGTCCAAAGTAACAGTCTGCAAATCAATTGTTCGAAGAGCAATATTAAAAGAACTGCACTTGAAATTCAAAAAAAATAAAAAAAAAACCAATTTTTGTTTTTTTCTGGGTTTTATTTCATGTCGGTATAAGTCAAAGTGGATTTTAAAAGAAAATAATAATAAGTTCACTTAAATACTTTTAGTAAAAATTACTAAAATTGTTATAAATTGTTAACAGTTCAATATTTTTTTTTTTTTTTTTTTAGATTGTCCTTGTACGGAATGTTTTTATTTATTTATTTTTTTTTTTTTAAATTTAAAGTTAATATAATTTTACTTTAATTTTTTTTTTTTTTCATTATATAAGTGGCAATTCATAAATACCGGGATTTCACATTCACAAGGTGAAACGGTAACACTGTCGGTAAAGCAGCATAAGTTAGGCAAAGCTAACAACCTTAAATTTAGTGAAAAACCGTGTTTTTTTAACTTTTTACTTAGGATATCTAAAAATTCTGATGTGAAAGTAAAAAAACCGCTGCAAGCTACGGAATCAGCGTTCACAATTTACCCTAAAAAAGTTTTCAAGATCTCATTAAAAATGTTTGCCTCTTACAGTGTTTTATATAAGGCCCATATTTCCACTACCGGAAGATATTGTTCAATTTTCGACCCGCCTCATTATACACGCCATGCTTTATCTTGATAACGCAGCTTGTAATTAGAATAACAGCATTCATGATAATCTATCTAAAAGCACAATATAGACGGCGACATTATTTGCAAATGATTGGCAGATTTTTTTGTTTTATTGCAATTTTTTTTTTTTCATAAAATGTTATATTTTGTAGTATCAAGTAACTGATAATAAAATACAATACATTTGACTATGATGATTCATGCAGTTTTACCTAATGCATGAAATATGTTTTTAGCGATTTGATTCCCACACTGCGAAACCTAAAACAAACAGATACGAGTACCATGAAAAGCACACACACCGATACTCTCATCATTACGTTCTGACAAGTTACAATTTATATACTGTCTTAATTAAAAATTTAATTTATGCAAATTTAGTTTGGTTGGATGGTATATGATAGAAATTATTTTCGTTAGGTTCAAAATTAAAACGGTAGATATTATAAAATTAAAACAATGTAAATTTTATATACATACATTTGTATTTGTGTACAACGTAGTACAAATGTAGCACATTTTTAAATAATATTCAATTATGGCTTCTAATTGTAGGTATATATTATTCACAAATGATTTTATCCTTTCGACAACAATTAAATAAACTGTTTAACAAGTTAAAAGTTGAATTTTTTTTTTAACACAATTTTGGCCATCTCAATTGGAAAATTTCCACGTTTTCAATAAAATCGAAATTCAGAAGCATCGAAGGACTCAAAAACCCGAAGATATCATTTCCTTAGTAACATCGTTTGTTTTTTTAAATCAAGTTAACTGCCAAAGTATTAATTTGTGACCGCAATTTGCATTCTCAATGGAGCCAGAGAACGGCCATCTGTAATCAGAGTTTGCTTTTTCAATAGGGCCATTATGGTCACCCATGATCTGCGCATCTTAATTTTTATACCCTACACCCAGGGTATATTCACTTTGTCCTTCCGTTTGTAACGCAGAGAAGGAGGCGTGGCAGATATAGAAAAGTATATATATTCTTGATCAGCGTCACATCCTGAGTCGATATAGCCATGTCCGTCTGTCTGGCTGGCTGGCTGGGTGGCTGGCTGGCTGTGTGTTGAAATACACTTTTTGGGAAAACTGAGTAAGATATTTCAATGAAATTTGGTACACTGCCTCCATCAAAGATAGCTCGGGGGATTGAAAATGAGCGAAATCGGTCAACGGACACGCCTACCGCCCATACAAAAAATATATTCAAAATGCAATTTTAAGAGTATTATTCACGACAATGCAACCAAAATACGCATAAATACTAAGAATTTTAAGCGCAAGCTCTGAGAAAAACTGAGCAAATTCGGACAAGAGGGCGTGGCAAAAGCTTCAAAATGCTATACTGAAAGCGTTTTATGAGATATTGGAACCAAATTTGACTCAGACACTAAAAATCATAAATAAAAGCTTTCAACAAAAATTGGGTGAAATCGGACAAGGGGGCGTGGCACCATATGAACAAAAGTTTCAAAATGCTATACTGAAAGAGTTTTTTGAGATAATCCAACCAAACTTCACTCAAATACTAAAGACTATAACTGCACGCTCCAAGCCAAAACTAGAGGAACTCGGACAAGAGGGCGTGGCACCTCCTATATAAGCAAATGCTTCAAAATGCTATACTGAAAACGTTTTAGACTCAGACACTAAAAACTATAAATGCAAGCTGTGAACAAAAACTGGGTGAACTCGGGCAAGAGGGCGTAGCAGCTCCCATATGGGCAAAATTTTAAAAATACTGCAGTGTAGGGTATTTAATGTTTGGCCAGGCCAAATTTTACACCCTTACTAGTTTAGTTTATCTTCATGTCGAAACATAAATAGTTTAAAAAAAAGACTTCAAATGGTCACAACTTTGACCGTTTTTAAAATTGTTTTATTTCAATTCAGGTCTTGTATGATTTTTCCTTAAAAAGTTACGACAATTTCAAAATGACACTATGGAGTGAAAAATCCTATGAGACTCCACATATAAAAAAATTATGCAAGCCCAATTCAAAGTTTATTTTGAAGACTAAAAATAGCACTAAACAATGCATTTTGTAAAAAAAAGAGCAAAACAATTTCGTGAATCATATACATATATAACCTCAAAAAACAGTGTTTATGAACTTTTAGGTTTGAATATCTCATAAACCATGCGTTATAGAGCAATTCCGAGACTGGATTCGGATTCAGAACCGGCATTTACATCGAGAATTACTATTTTTGTTTTAGTTTGTTTGTTTTTTTTTCTTCAAATGTACCGTTTTCGACCTCTTTTTAAAAAAAGCTAAATAAACAATTTTAAAAATAGTTTTATTTAGTAGTTCTTGCTCGAAAGAAAACATGTTTTCCAAGGAATTGAAATTAGAACCCTGGATTGTTTTTTTTTTTTAAAACAGTGTAACTCAGAAGTTAGAAGGACTCTTAAAAACGATATCTGCATAATTTTTTTTTCGTGGAGAAAAACAGATGATTCTCTAAAAATTCATCAAAAAATATTGGGTGTACAACTTAAAAACCGGAATTTTTTAGCGAAATTTGATGCTTTATTGTGGAAAAATGTTACAATATGTTTTATTCAAAGTATTGTCCATTGGAAGCTACAACATTTCCCCATCTTTCAGGCAATTTATGAACTCCATCCCAAAAAAATTGCGCCGGCTTGGCGGCCAAAAATGAATCGAGCCAATTTTCGATATCTTGAACTTAAGTGAAGCGTATTCCTGATAGGGCATTCTGCATCGATCGGAACAAATGGTAGTCTGATGGTGCAAGGTCTGGGCTATAAAGCGGGTGAGGCAAAATTTCCCATCCGTTATTTTCCGTTGTTTTCCAGGTAATTTTTGACTGGGGCAGCAATATGTGGCCGAGCGTTATCGTGGTGGAAAATGATTGACTCATGTCTGGTCGCATACGTTGGCCGCTCTGCCTGGACTTTCTGCTTCAATTGGATCAATTGTTGACGATAGAATTGAGCATTAATGGTTTGGCCACCTGGCAACATCAAAATAACCACTTTTAAACCACTCACGACAGATTGATTCAGCTGGAGCATAGCCCCATAAACTTCTACAAGAATGCGATGACTTTCGGCAGCTGTTTTCTTTGCAAAAAAATTACCCACTAGAACCCCCCCGCAAATGCTGTCTTTTTCTCCAATTTTCGAAGTTATTCATCGTGAAAAATAATAATGATGCACACAAGATAAAATTGTTTTGTTGACTGATTTTGACAGCTGTCAAATGCACCTTCAAAATGACATATATATAAAGTTTGAGCTTTCACGATATTTGTTAGTACGGACATCCACCGTCAAATTCCGGTTTTTAAGTTGTACACCCAATAAAAAAAAAATTTTAAAAACTCTGAAAAAATTCACACATATTCTTTAGATAATTCTAAGCATTTTTGCCTCATAAACTTTTTTCGTAAATTTTATATAACCCCATTTTTTATTGCATATATGTTTTCTTTTGAGCAAGAATTACTAAATAAAACTTTTTTAAAATCTTTTGTTTACCATTTTTTAAGAAGTGGTCGAAAAACGACATACTTGAAAAAAAAATCACAACAAACAAAAACAAAAATAGTAATTTTCGATGTAGTTGTCGGTTGTCGGTACTGAATCCGGTCTCGGAATTGCTCTATGATGTATGGTTTTTGAGATATCCTAACTAAAAAGTTCAAAAACACGATTTTTGCCAAAATTGGCCTTCAGGAGAATCAGACGTGCTCCTCAGGTTTTTCTCTGAACGAAAAAAATAATGTAGTCCTTCTAACTTTTGAGTCGGTGAAGGGACGACTTTATTTTTCTTCATACAGATCGAACCAGTTTAACATACATTTCTATTAGAGCGCCCATATGTGCGAAATTGTGAATTAGTTTGCTCCCCGTCCATTTCCTGAAACTAAAGGTCAAAAAAATAAGATCTCAAAAAAAATTAGGAATCGGTAGTGGAAAAAACCCAGCCGGTTTTCGATCAAAGGTCGAAAAATTGACTAAAAAAAGGCAAGTCGCTTTGACTGCCCGTAACTTGAAAACTATTAATTTTTTTGTGATGTTTTTAAGACATTTTTTGTAGAAAATGGCTAGGTCAATATTATCCTCTTAGAAAGTTTTGGTCCAAAAATTAAATTTGTTGCTGTTTCGGTACAAAAATTTTAATTTTTTAGGAAAATCTTCATGCCTTTTTGCTATAAATTGGTTTTTTGTAATGTTTAAAGGGCGGAATATTTGTTTCGGAATTCTTATGATGCACACTGGTTCAAAATCCCTAAAAGCTGGCCAAAAGTCGAAATCATTAAAGTTTCGAGACGAAATTTTTTATCTGGAGGTTTTTGAGGTCGCTGATTACGAATTTGATGTTCAATTTTTAAAAAAGAAAATGGTGGATTCAAAATGGTAAACGAATTGCATAAATATTCAACCAAATCCAACAAAAAAGTTTACTCGGGGGTTTTTGGGGTCACTGATTACGAATCTGATGTTAGATTTTAAAAAAAACAAAATGGCGGATTCGAAAAGGCAAAAAATAACAATTGCACAATTTTTATATCTAATTTAAAAATTTATTTCAAAACTTCAACTTTGATAGAATTGTGTGCAACGGTAAATTAATCTTCATAAAAATGGGTTTTAGATTCCGTTATCAAGGAGTATAAGCAATATAATACAATAATATAAAAATTTCCATTTCAGGCGAGCAACACATATTGACACTTGGTAAGCAATATGAGTTAAATTTTCCTATAGGTGCTTGAGAAAAAATCGCGTCTAAGAAAAAGGGCAAAAAAAGGCACCTCAATTTTTTATATGTGTTAGAAAAGGTTTCAATCTTCTCTAATCCAAAAAATCCTGGTGGTATGACGTGGTATAAATTAGTTCTGGGCTTTTTTCATAACCATTGCATACTGATTTTGTGAAATAATTTGATTTTAAGTTTATCATAATTATCGTAAAATTATAAATTATTGCAAGTTTTGAATAAAGAGGTTCGATAGTATTTCCTTTTACGAAGAGATTCATATTCAAACATTAAATTCGGTTCAGTTTTACAGTAAACACTGTGCCTTCAGATGCTCTCAACGCTTTGCTTCATTTGGAGCCCCTTGATATTTACGCTAAAGGAGTTGCAGCAAAAGGTGCCATCAGGTTGAAGGAATCGGGCTTCTGGAAGTCGAAACCTTATGGCCATGGCAGTATTTTTGCGCAATTCCCTGGTTGTGATATTGATAATGGGACTGATTACATCAATCCCACTTTAACGTTCTCAACCAACTTTCAAGTGAAAATACCTGAAAGAAACGGTTGGACTCCGATTCTGAATTCCAAAGAAATATACACTGACGGCTCGAAAATGGAGTCTGGTGTAGGTGCTGGGGTCTTTTCCAAAGACTTGAATAGCAGCGAGTCTTTTGCTTTAGCCCGTTACTGCAGTGTATTTCAAGCGGAAATTCTGGCTGTGTGGAAGGCATGTCAAATTATTAAACCCAAAATTAATGAATGTTGTGACACATTTGTTATTTACGTTGATAGTCAGGCAGCCATTATGGCCCTTGGGTCCAATATTACTAAGTCTCGTTTAGTTCTTAGCTGCAGGAAATCCCTATGTGAAGTAGGGCAGCTATGTAATCTTACAATATGTTGGGTTCCTGGACACAGTAATTTCGTTGGTAATGAAAATGCTGATGAACTTGCTAGGAAAGGGTCTTTAACTGACATAATTTCTGAAACCTATATTATGAAACCACTTGCATTGATAAGAGCCAACATTGACTCTAAATGTATTTTGTGGGCTAATTTTAGATGGTCAAACTTAACTACATGTGTTACGTCGAGGGCGATATGGCCACTGTATGACGCTAACAGAACACGTAGAATTATTTCATTAGATAGACAAAGTCTCAGAACTTTAATTGGTGTCATTATATATATTATATATATTTTATAGGCAGACACGCTTCTAGACTGGGCCTTACTGACGTAGGAGATCTTTGTAGAAGTTGTCAAGGTTCTGACGTCGAAGAGTCCATTTTTCATTTCCTTTGTGAATGCCCAGCGTTGGCTAACCGACGTTACAAGGTGTTCGAAAGTCACTTCTTCGACTCTCTTGAAGATATAGCTCATAAGAGTCCCAAATCCATTTTGGTTCACATAGGTTAACAACGAAGTTATATATCGGGTATACAATGGGCCTAATCGCGGCCTAAGTTATGATGGCAACTGCCATCTCCCGCGCTAACCTAACCTAACCTACAGTAACCACATAATTTTTACAGTGAACACTTAATTTTTACTTTTAACTCACAGAATTTTGTGTCTGAGAAGCGTACTTTTGGTGAGATCCCAAGAGCATTGTAGGAATACCTGGATCTTTCTTACAATTTTTTTGAGGTCTATGAATATCTGTTAGACAATACGGTTCATAAAAAGGTAATTTAAAAAAACTTTTTTTTTGACTTTTGGTCAGCTTTAAAGGATTTTGAACCAGTGTGTGATGTAGGGAATTAAATGTTGATTAATTTCAAAAAAAAAAAATTAGTTTTTAAGGAATAGAGCCCGTTTCAAAGTTAAGATAAAATGTATTTTTTTATTTTTTTCTTCTTAATTTTTAATTTGATAAGAAATCATTTTGGTAGTCATATTTTCTAAACTAATTTGGGGTCGCTGAACATAAAAATATCATTTTTTTTTTCTTTTTAGTGCGTTTTTGGGCTGTTCCTGCAGAGAAAATCGAAAATTTCGAATTTTGTGCACGCAGCCCAGGAAAAAATTTAAATCAAGTTGTCGTGAACTGCACAAAGATATTAAATTACACGTGAGCATTTACTGAATAAGAAAAATAAGTTTTCAAAATTGGTTTATCGAATGGTTTTTAAAATAAGGTCGGAAAACGGTATTTTAAAAAAACCACTACAAACTAAAACGAAAATAGTCATTTTAGATGTATTTATTGATGTCTAATCCGGAACTGGAAGCAAATTGCTGTGAGATGTCTTACCCCTAATGTTTAAAAAACATGATTTTTAATGTCGTATTGAACACGCACGAAATCGTTTTGGGATTTTCTATTAAATGCATCATTTAGTACTGTTCTTTTTCTTCAAAATGAGCTATGATGCGGTCTTGTATGATTTTTCTTTAAAAAGTTATGACCATTTTAAAATAAAATCATAAAAGATGTAGCAATATGGCAATTGCTAAAGAGAATCCACACATAATTTTTAACTTTCATGATTTCATTTTAAAATGGTCATAACTTTTTTAAGAAAAATAACACAAATCCATTTCATAGTTCATTTTGAAGGCAAAAAGCAGTTCTAAATTATGCTTTTAATAACAACTTGCAATACATTTTCTGGCATCCAATAAAAAAGCGATTAAAAGAAAAAAATTAAAATACTTAATTTTTTCCAAACTTTGAGACCAGCTCCGTACCTTAAAACTTAAAATTTTTATATAATTTTTTTTTTTTAAATTAATCAACATTTAATTCCCTACAACATAGCAATTCTATAACAAATATTCCGCCCTTTAAACATTACAAAAAACCAATTTATAGCAAAAAAAAACATGAAAATTTTCCTAAAAAATTAAAATTTTTGTACCGAAAAGCAACAAATTTAATTTTTGGACCAAAACTTTCTAAGAGGATAATATTGACCTAGTCATTTTCTACAAAAAATGTCTTGAAAACATTACGAAAAAATTAATAGTTTCGAAGTAACGGGCAGTCAAAGTGACTTGCCTTTTTTTAGCCAATTTTTCGACCTTTGATCGAAAACCGGCTGGGTTTTTTCCACAACCGATTCCTAATTTTTTTTTTTTGAGATCTTAGTTTTTTTGACCTCTAGTTTCAGGAAATGGATGGGGAGCAAACAAATTCACAACTTTGCACATTTCATATATCTTGTGTGCGCTATCTACGTTGCATATAAAAAAAAAACATTTGCTTTTAAATGTTAGTCATATGTAGGTGCACATTAAACACAGTATTAAGAATTTTTCTGTACATACAAAAAAATTGAAATAAAATAAATACATTTTTCTCTACTACCCCGGCCTTATACAACTTTATAAGTGTTACGCACTTACGCACTCTCTGCAAACACTTGATACAATTGTATCATTTCAAATCAAAATAAATAACGATTCTGATGTTTGGTCTAAACATAAAAGTGGCCGAAACACGTTTTGATTTCTATTTGTTTTTTTTTTTTTTTTTTTTTGTTTACAAATTATGTACACAGTGGTATCATAGCAACGGGCGGCAGGGCAACACACCACGCAACTGTTTTCAATTTGTAATGTTGTTATCAATATAATATTTATTTACAAACAAACGTAAAAATATAAACAAATATAAACAGTTTTAATTGAAAAGTATGGCAGTACTTGTGATGGCGGCACAATTTAAAGTAGTCAGCTGTTATAAAGAAAATAAGTGAAAATAAATAGAAATTTAAGTGAAAGACGACACAAAATGTGTATATAACGTACCATATAAGCCCATAACAGTCCTACAGGAAGTTCGATAACAATATGACCCAATTATATGAACTTATGCATTCACAATAAACTGGAAGCAAGTATACATGCCTACTTGCATTTATACAATGAATTAATCATAGTTACATTGAGCGGCATAGTACTTCCGTTAGTTTTGATGCTCAATTTGGTAACTCAAAGGCTTGAAAACCCAAACATGCTTTTTGAATAATATTGATTCGAGTAACACTTTTTTGCAAGAAAGTTGAGTTGTAAATTGTAAATGCAAACATTCATTTACAGAAACGAATCATTGGATTAAGGGAGGCTTCTCATGTAAAATTTTCAAAAAATCGATTTTTTTTTTTTTTTTTTTTTTCATAGGTTGATAGAATAACGTCTTGGGAGTACATATATTCCCAAAGTTTCATGACTCAACTCTAAATATTATGGAAAATATAATTGATTGAACCAGCGCGCTCGGGCGCGCTTTGTGTGCGATTTGGCCCACTAACTTAAACTTTAAATCGTTTTTTCTCAAAACTATGGTTTTAAAATCGCGGTACACGATTGCGAAAAAACTACTTAACCGATTTTTGATTTCTAAAAAGTGTTTTGCAGATTATAAATTGAACGAGTCATGCACATGTCTGAAATTGTGAAAAAAAAAGTTATTTTATACACTTTTTAGCCCCATTTAGCGACAAAAAATGACGAAAAAATAGCACTTTTTTTTCAAGACGTGATTTCAATATTGTAGAATCAAATTTTTTGGAGTTGCAGACATTCATGCACTCAGAGGAACCCTGCTGAATAATAAAAAAATTTTGTTTTATGTTTCAGATAAAAACTTTGGGCTCCACAGTGTACCGCGATAAATCCGTCAGCCGCGTCACGCCACACGCGACAATTAATAAGTCCGCCATTTTGTCATTTTAGTTTTTGAAAAAATGCTTTTTTTATAGTTCAAACATGTTCTTAAATATATGCAAAAAATTATTTGTGTGTGTTTTTATTTTCCGAGTGAAAAAAAAATCCCGAAAAACAACTACTTTTTGACGTGTTACATGAGAAGCCCCCTTAAGATTGACGTTTTTAGGTGATGACAACAAATATTTAAATATGTTTGTATACATCTTTCTTTCATGTTTTCATATTAAAAACTTAATTTTTGACAGAAAGTTTTTTAATAAGGTAAAACACATTAAATTATGAAAGTACATGGCTCAAAGTGAAATGAACGCAAAATAGTTCAACGTTAATATGTAATATTTAGTAGGGAAAAAGACAACAGACAGGAATGAGGGTATAAAAGTCTAAATTATGTGCTTTTTAACTGTTTTTTAATCCAAATCTTTCAAAACGGTTGAAGAAGTTGAAAATTGTTGAATTTCTTCACAAACTCAAGATACAAGAGACGCACATAGACTGTAGACCCCAAGAAATGTGCGATTGTACTTTTTTGCGTGTGATATTTTCTTTTTTTTTTCATTTTTTCAGTAATTAATCAAATATTATTGAAATATGGAAATATATGCTTCAGAAGAAAAATTAGTCGAAACTTTCGAGAGGTTGACAGATGCGGCTCTTTGCAAAAAAAAAAAAAAAAAATATATATGAGGAGTGATTTTTAAAAGGGCGTAAAACCACTTCCAACCTAAGAATGCCATCGCCATTACCATGCTAAAATGCATCCTCTAGTTCAAAATTCATCACAAAAAATGCATTTTCCAGGGTAAAATCGTGATCAAAAGTCGCATTTCAGAACAAAAGGGCTTATTTCCATATAATTTCATAGAAATTTTTAGAGTTTGATACAAAAAGACGTATTTCGAATAGTGGCCAAAAAAATGTTTTTTACTTTTTGCAATTACCACAAATATGTTACAACAAAAATGTTAAGGGGATTAGAATCTTTAGTCAATTCGCTATAACACTGGTGACATTAAAAAAAATAAGTTATTGTAAACAGCCCATAAAAGTTTTTTCTCATTACTGAAAATTTGATTAACATGGTTTTACGCTCTTTTGAAAAATCACTCCTCATATATATAACGGCCAAATTATTTTCATACAAATGTAGGCGATAATCAATTTGAAAATAACGCCTACAATGTGGGCTTTATTTTGTTAAAAATATGGCCGTTATTTCATTTTTGTTGTGGGCTTTAATTCTTTTAAGAAATATGAAATGCCTACATAAAAATGAAATAATCGATTTGGAAATAACGCCCAAAAATATGAGCGTTATTTCATATTTCTATATGGAATAAAGCCCACACTAAAAACAGAATAAAGCCCATATCTTTAACGAAATGACTATCTTTGAGGTACACGGAAAACTAAGAAATTGTTTAAGATTATAAAAATAAAAGTAGTCCTACGCGGCCGGTTATACATATTACATATGGGGGGTTATCGTGAATAAATATTCCCAGGGAATTTTTCTCAGACTGCAATGGAGAAAAAAATGCATTTTTCGAGATTGTATGTATTTCAATTTGAAAATTTTTACTTATTTTCAGAATTTTTTTATATTCTTTTTCAATGACTGGAAGTTTTCACACGCTATGTCTCGCAAACTATCCAAACAAATTTGATAATTGTTTTGACTTAAGCGCCCATCATTAGTATGAGTTATTTAGGAATAATTTAATTAAAAATATGAAATTCAATTAAAATTTTTTTGTAAGTACTTACGTTTGGTAGTTTACCATCATTCTGATTAATGAGTAACTCTGTCATCTGTTGTTCAAGTTCATTTAAGCCATTCGTATTTTCATTTTCTTTAGTCTCTTCAAAGAGATGTTTCTCTTCAGTCGAATGTGGGGAAGGTGTTACTAATTCAGTAACGACTTTCTCGTTGGTAAAGTCAGTGAATAGTAAATTTTCTGGAGCTACTGCTGGTGTTAAATCAGCAATTGCTTCAGTCGTTGTAAATGTTGGTTCACGCTCGGCATAACTGCATTCGTTAATCAAGGAGCATGAAGTATCGAGTAGTAGACTTTCATCTAATTGCACCTGCTGCTGGTGCGGCTCCTGTTCTGGCAGAGGTGATTGTGATGGAATATCTAATTCAACTGTTATTGGAATTGGGTCTTCAGCCAGACGTGGAGTTTCGACATTAGCATTTTCAGTTGAGGTGTGCTCCAAATAAATAGACTCTTGCATATCCTTAGCATTATCCAAATCAATTGGAATCGCTGGAATATCTTTGCTTGATGATGAAAAATCATTTGTTTGAAATTGCATTTGCAATTCTTCAGTTGAAGGTGAATGAGATATAACTTCTTTTTCTTCAACATTTAAAAGTTCCTTATTAAGGACATCATCCAGCTGCTGCTGCTGTTCCTGTTGGAGATAATCTTCGGCAAAAGAATTGTTAATACTATCCGAATCTGTTGGTATCGGCTGCACAGTATTTAGTAAATCCTCAATGGGGTGTTGATCTGATTCAATTTGATTTTCGACATAAATCGATTTTCGCATAACATCATCTTCATCATTTATATCTGCTTCCAATTCTAAGTCAACTGAAGTTTCAGGACCATGATCAATTAAACTTACAGGTGCAGTCGCTTGCTGAAAATCAATTTTATCTTCGGATTTTGTTGGTGTAATATTCCCTTGAACTTGTAATGCTTCAATTTCTTCTGCCAACTGATGTGGCCTTTTATTTGCACCATCATCAAATTCATTTTCAGCTGGCAATGATATGGCATCCATATCAGCGCCTCGTCCCTTGCGTGGGCTTTCGGCAACGAAATCATCAACAGCTTCAACGTTACTGAGCAAATGACGTGGTACAGCAATTGGGTGTGGTGAGGTTGGATCAACAACATGCACCGGTTCGCCAACATTAAAATCATTAACATCGCGACACTCAGTAACAGCCTCAATTTGTTCATTGTCTGTTGTAGAGGTTGGTGGAGCTTGTTGTGGTTGTTGTCCTTCGCCCGCAAAGTTGAGAAAAATACCTTCGGCTTTTGGTGATGTTGGTGTGGTTGGATTCGAAAAAGTTGGCACAAATTCTTTTGCTTCAGGATTCAAATTCGAGTGCATATCAGCCAAATCCAAGTCACTGGGACGTTGTTCCAACTCAGCTAATGCGATATCATCGAGGGGGTCATTTCCTGCGGGGTCTGCGTTTTCTTTATCTTCTTCTTCTTCGTCAGCAGCCACTTTTGCTTGTTCTTTTGCATGTAGTTTGTATTCATCATGGTCGTCAAAAGCTGATGATGACGAAACCAAGAAATCGCCAAATCCCAGCTGTGGCGCGACTACTGTTGTAGTTTCGTGCTCGCGTTGTGGTGGCAAATTTTCTTCACAGTTTTCGCTGCTGCTGTTGTTGTTAGTGTTGGTGGTAGTGGCCATTGAACTCTCCTCAATAGATGATGGTGAATTATGGATTTCATTTAATTCCTCGGTGTCCAACAACATGGCCTGCAGTTTTTCTGCTACTGCTTCTACTTCAGTTTCAGCAATATCTAGCAACTGCCCAACACCAACACCATCACCGACGATTTCTTCTCCAACTTTCTTCAATGTCTGCTTTTCGCTCTGCTGCACTTCATTTATGTATTTCCATTCTTCATCGTGTTCTTCATCCTCAAACTTTCCCCCAAGATTCACAGCGATTTCCTCACCGATGCCACCAACGCTAACTCCACCGGCACCAAATCCACTAGCGTTTTGCAAACTTTCAAACAAATTTTGCTGATTTTGTTGTTGCAATGAAAATTCGGGAAAATTTTCATGCAAGAAATTTTGTGTTTTATCCTCGTGTTCCATTTTTATTCCTGACACTTTTGTTTCCTTTCAATTCCGTTGCGCACTTGCAAAAAAAGAACAATTTCGCAAAAATACCAAATTTTGTTTAAATTGTTGCTTTTGTTATTTATTTTTACTTCCTCTCTCTCCGCCTTTCAGTTTTTCCCGTTATTTATTTTAATGTATGTATAAATTTTCACAAAATTGAAAACGTGATTCACCTTTTTTTTGCTACCTTTTTCACACACAAACGCAATTAGTTTTCGGCTTTCCGCGTTATTCCTTCTTTTATTACTCAGCTCTTTGTATTTGTACACTCACCACTGAAACTTTATTGCAAAGAACGAAAAAACTTTTGTGACCAAGGAAAAAAACCGTTCCTTTCTTCTTCACCGTGCTTCTTCACAAATGGGAGCGGTTCGAAAATGGTTTTATTGGTTAATACTTTTTTCTCAAGTTCTTATTGCTACTCCGACCGTGTTTATGTGTTTATGCAGTATTTTCACAATTTCTTTTTTGGTAATGTGAGGAGAACTTTCATAAATTGAAGACTCTTTTCTGTTAAATGTTTTACAAAACGACCGACGAGTTATAACAAATCGAAACGAACGAGACAAGACCAACAGACCAACAGAATGGAATTGAATGATTGAATGCAAAAATTGCAGCAACACCGGCATCGAAATATATCTGTAATGTTGCCGTTTAACACTGAATATTAATCGGATTTTAACATAGTGGCCACACATTTGCATCTGTTCTCAAAGTATCTCTTAGGGCTAGTTTACACAGACATTCATAATCAAAATAATCATGATTTTTTTTGCTTCATGATTAAAACTATATTTTGGTGATTAAATTGGTGATTATTTTAATCATGAAATGAATGAGCAAACGATGACACTTCACGAAATCAAACAGAGTTGGGTTGTAAAACATTTCACAAAAACAGAGTTGTGTTGCAAAATGTTGCAAATGCGTCAGGCGTTGCGTTATTTAACGTTACACAAAAGCGTCAAGCGCCATACCGAAATAAAGAGCGTTGCATTAAGGTCATTTGCTTGTCAATATCATATTGTTGTTTCTTGTTTTACTTTTCTGCAGCTAACTTCACTCCATAACGCTTCGTCAAAATTGGAAATTTGAATAGCTGAGCGTTGGCAATTTTGATATGCGCCATACAAATTGTATGTACATGAGAAATTTTTGACAGTAAAATAACGCTGACGCTCCAATTTGGTATGGCAGTAATATTCGCAGAAGGAAACAAGGCGCATGTTAAATCAGAGTAAAACTAGGAAATAGTAATGTAAAATAAAATTAAAAAGACAAACCAACAACGTATACTTCGTTGGACAAACTATTGAGTAGATTTCGATTGTGATTTAAATACGAAACATATACATATATCATTAATGAAGCATTTCATTGAATTATTTCAATTTAAAAATCAACACAATTGTACATCCACGTCGAAAGAAACACGGCTAATAGCTGTATTTCTGTGGACAGTTTATCTGTGCTTGTGTAATAAAATTCTGACTAAAGTATAGTTTTTATTTATTTTGCCAATATCACACAATTATTCGCATTTTTAGTTCCGTCTTTCTCTCCCTCATCCAATCTTTAACCATAATTTAACATTGCTTTAGTTTTGTATAAGTTCCGATTGTTATATATAAGTCTGAAGTTGTAAATATAGTTTGTGCACACTTTAAAATTTTATCTGATGTGCAAAATAATATGTCAATAAATACAACTACAAAAATATGTGCATAACTTAACTCAGATAAATAAATATGCTTAGGAAAAGCACAGATAAAGTATTCATAAAAATAAAGACGAGAGCTCAAGCTAGAACAAGTAAATTTACCACTATTGAAATAACTTTTCCTATTTTGGATAAATTGCTTTGCTTTACCCGTTTTAGGTCAATTTCCCAACTTTTGGCAACACAGAAAAAAAGTCAATCATCACTCGTTGCAAAAAAAAAAAAAAAAAAAAACAACATGTCTTTACCAAAAGATTGGGTGGTTCAGCGTTTTTCGTTTGTTTCAAACGACGAGTGTATCATTTTTGTTTGTTTTTGTTACAGAAGAAGTGTGGAATAGAGGTGACATCAGATCAGAAATACCACTGTGAATAGCATTTCCTCAGGGATGAATTCTACTCCTAAAACTTTATACGGTAGTATCGTTATAGGGGTTACACACTTACGATTATGTTCGTTAGTCAAATATGGCCACTGACTGTTATACCCTTTTCACACTGGCATCGAAAACGGCTCGTTTTCGCGTCATTGGTTTTGAAAACGAGATACTTAAAAATTACATTCACACTTGTACTTCTCGTTTTTGATGATAGCTGAACAGCTGATGTCAGCTGTACATTACAAAAACAATCTGAAAATTGTGAAAACAGCTAGTAAAAAATCACAAAAAATGGATATTTTAGCTATAGTTTTAGTTGCTTTATTTATTATATTATTATTTATTTATTTTAATTTCGCTTTGATTTTTTTTTTTTTTTTAAGGGCCAATTCCACAGTGTGAGCTTAAGCGTAGTTTATCTGCTGAGTGTAGTTTAACTTCAAATTTCATTTTCACAGTCATTTTAATTTAAGGGCCGCTTAAGCGCCAGTCAATCGACACTACAAATAGTTAGGGAGGCTTAAGCGGCGTTTATGTCACAATTGACATTGTCAAAATTTAAATAAATTAAAAATTTAACAAAAAAACATACACGAAATTTTCAAATTTAGTAAAAATATTAAGGGCAGCGGACGCATTCTCCGGAATATTATCTTTGTTATGGGCGGTAATAGGTGTTTTACGTAAAATGATCAAATTTGCAAAATTGGCTATTTCCCAGCAAATCCTACGTAACCATATTGAATTATGGACTGACCCATTTAACACATACAACGATACATTTTTTAAAATTTACTACCACAATGAAATTTAAAAAGGGAAAGATGAAAACAAAAAGATGCCTTACTTCCTTCCCAGCAAATCCTGTAACCGTTACCAACCTTGTTACATAAGAGTTACAAATCTCGTATTATACCAGTTACATTTCTTCTAGCATCGGGAAAAAAATAACCACTTTTGCCCTATCCATGTGATCGTGCATCCTTGTCTTATTAATACGACTTTCTCATAAACAAAAATAATAAAAAACTATAGCTGTCTCTTTCATTTTTTTCAATTCCTTTTGTAGACATTCTCTCAATTTTTGTTAATAAATAATAATCGAACTGAAGTTTTCGAAAAATTATTTTATTGTCAAAATAAATTACAATTTTGTAGAATTGATGATGGGTTTAGCTGCATTCAATTATGAATCTTCTTTATACTATCGAGCTGCAGGTTTACCTATGGTTGACGTCTTTCTGGATAACTCAGCAGTTGTTTGTAAAATATGAAATGATATAAAAGAAGTAAAGATTTGTTGATTTTTTTTTTTTTTGTTTTGGGTTTTCAGCTTTATTAATTTTTATTTACCTTATCGTTGCTGATGTTGGGTTTTTGAATTGGCATTTGAATGAACTTTGATTGACGATAAATTACGATTCAATTTTATTCTCTGTCAACTTGATATTTTTTGAGTAAGGAAGCAAGGCATCTTTTTGTTTATATCTTACCCTTTTTAAATTTCTTTGTGGTAGTAAATTTAGAAAAATGTATCATAGTATGTGTTAAACGGGTCAGTCCATAATTCAATATGGTTATGTAGGATTTGCTGGGTTACTCAAAAATATCAAGTTGACAGAGAACAAAATTGAATTTTAATTTATCGTCAATCGAAGCACATTAACAAATTATTGTTGTTGATCGGAAAAACACGTAAGTTCCCTTTGTATTGTTACTTTGTGTAAGTAAACTCATTATTGTAAAATTTGAAGGAAATATGCTGAATCAATTGTGGATCGTCTGAAGCTACGTGATGTTCTTTTTCCCAATGAAGATGTTCCTGGTCAACCTGCAGAACATCGCAACATGCCGTAGAAGACGCCATTCAATTAATAGCGGAATATTTTCGTGCAAAAGTGGCGCGTGATCGCAATGATGCATCACGCATGTTGCCAAAATCTGTGCAGATAATACCAGCAGGGGGCAGTGCATCGGTTGCACTACCACTTTAAGACCGCCATTCCGATGCGATACAAATGTTGCTAAATTTGTTGGCTAACATCTGCAGCTCAAAATTATTACGAAGCCCCATAATTGAATGCAGCAAAACCCATCATCCATTTAAAAAATTGTTTTTAACTCAATCATAAATTTGACATTAAAATAATTTTTTTAAAATTTCAGTTTGATTTTTATTTGTTTACATAAATTGAAAGAATGTCTACAAAAGGAATTGGAAAAAATGAAAGAGATAGCTATAGTTTTCTATTATTTTTATTGATGAGAAAGTCGCATTGATAAGACAAGGATGCACGATCACACTGATAGGGCAAAAGTGGTTATTTTTTTCCCGATGCTAGAAGAAATGTAACTGGTATAATACAAGTTGTATAACTGTTATATAATAAGGTTGGTAACAGTTACAGGATTTGCTGGGTTGTTTGCGATGGTGTCTGGAATTGAGGATTAAGGAAGTTGCCACCTTTGCATTTAGGATTGAATTATAACCATCCTGAAGAAGAATCAATAAATTGCTAAATTTATCTCACGAGAAATTCACTTAACTGTTGATCGAGAAGCAGAATCTGCAGGAGTAGGTAGTCCATCGGAAATGTGATGCCTTTAGATCTTTAGCCGATAGCAACAGCAATGATCGAAACGGAACAAACCAAACCATTGAGTAACGTCCGATGTCAGCAAGCGGAGGAGTTTTTCGTACGTCTGGGGACATACGAATAAGCGATTTTTAAATGTGGCAGATAGTGTTTTGAAAAAATTTGTGGGAACGTTTGTTATTTGTCTTGGCATGATGCCAAGCGGCTAGCTTGCGGTTTCCAGGGAGGGTTTTTAACCCACCGCGTTAGACCGAGGAATGAACAATAAAAAAAAAACCTACAAAAAAACTTCAATCATAAAACTGTCAAAATTCAAACTATTAAAACCAAAATCAATGTATGAGTTTACCCATCGCGTTGTGCGCATTTTTGTTATCTGAAAAGTGTTGTCGTAAGTCCCACTAGGACCTTGCGAAAGCGCCTTGGTTCTTGATATACTCTTTTCCTGAATCTACAGCAACGTTGTATCGTTTAATATTTTATTACAAACGATGCTCCAAGTGCTCACTATCAATTTCTTTCATAGCTACCCCCTGCCTAAACCTCGGTAAATCCTTAAGACATACTCGAATTCTATTATGGATTTTATTTTGTCACATAAGTAGTAGATTATTGAATTAATTCATTTCAGTGCTGATCAAACTTCGACTGTGGCACCCATGGTTCAATAACAACTAATGTACAACTAAAATTATCGTTGTTTCATCACTTTTTTTAAATTTAGTTTTGGATTTGTTTTTCAAATATTTTGACAATGTTTTTATTTTAAAATATAAAAAAGGAAGTTGACATCATCAGCTGTCATAAAAAACGAGAAGTTCAAGCGTGAATATAATATTTGCTAATCTCGTTTTGAAAACGAATGATGGGGGAAATGGGGAAAACAAGCCGTTTTCGATGCTAGTGTGAAAAGGGAATTATAGCGTTTTCAAAAACAGCTCTGCATATTTTCTGCCCTCATTCTGAATGTCACTTTTTTTCTCTCGTTTCGACATAAATTTAACGAAAATTTGATGGTGTGAGCGGTGCTTTTGACATTTAAAATGTCAAAGTAACATGTGGATTCCTTAGTTTGTTTGGATTTTAATAAGCACGTGAAAAAATGAAAAAGGACAACAAAGTTAAATTACAGGACGAAGAAAAATTTCAGGATGTTGAAGTTTTGAAGAAAAGTAAGCCTAAGAAAAATAAGAAAGCAACCAAAGAGAAGGTGGACCAAGTAATCACAGACGGCTTAGTCAAAGTTGTAAATGGAACCCAAGTCAAAAAGAAAAATTCTAAGAAACCTAAGACCATTTCAGTCCAATCAATTGAAGATAAAAAAATAACACATAAAGTGGACGAAACAGCTAAGGACTTGAATGAATCCGACATAGCAAAGATTGAGAAGAAAAAGGCGAAAAAATTGTCTCAAAAATTAAGAAAGCAGCAAAAGAAAGCACTAGGTGGCCAGGAAAAAATAAACGATAAGAAAACAGAGGAAAAAACATTGCAGTCTAAAGAAGGAAAAAAAAATAAGCTAGAAAAAAATAAAAATAAGCGTAAGGAAGAAAATATCGATGGAATTGCCAAGACCGAAATAAGTGGGGAGACGATTAGTGCTGCGCAGATTACTAAAAATGAAAAAAAGCAGCACAAGAATGAAAAGAAAAAGAAAAAATTGCAAGAGTTGAAGGATTCAAAAGGTATGTACATAATTAATAAATTGTGGGTACAGGTAACAGAAGTTGAGAATGCTTTTCTATAGTAAATTTGAGCTCTGGCCTTTAGTTTTTGAGATATACCTAATAATTTTTAATGAAATTTTGATTTTTAATCCATAATATATTCAGATTCACGTCAACCGATTCCGGGTGAAGAAGCAGCAACAATATTTGTTGGCAACCTCCCAATCAATACTAAACGAGTTCAATTGGTTAAACTTTTCCATGATTTTGGTCCCGTAAACGCAGTACGTTTTCGTACAGGAAGCGGAAAAATTATTTTCAAACATAAACACCGTCTAGGTGCTGGAACTCTGAATGCATACATTGTGCTGAAAGATGCTGAGTCAGCAAATCGTGCGATAGCGTTAAATGGCACCGAATTTAAAACTAATCACCTGCGCGTTACAAGAGCCGATAAAAATGCACATAACTCAATCGATTCTGGTGCTAAGTGTACAGTTTTCGTTGGAAATTTAAAATACTGTAAGTAACTAATAAAATTTAAGTATACATATACATATCTGTTGCAGTTTGACAAAACAACCTAACTCGAAATTGGCAATGATAAAAATTGCAAAAATCCCATTCTGTAAAAGTATCCGCTAGCAAAAATGTGATTTTTGCAACTTTTGACCTCGAAAAACTATTTTTGCGAACACAATTTCTCAATTAATACAATAATACAGATTATTCTGGTTAATTGGAATTATTTCACAGAAAATACCTTAATTTCCTAGTCTTCATAAAAATTTATAAGAACAAATATCCTACGCCGCGGATTTGTCAAATGAACAAGAAAAAAATTGGAATTTGCGACCAAAAAGCTCATTGCAACATAATTGATAGTGTCAGTTTTTGACCTATCATTAGATTTCCATAAGCGTCATATTTGCATATCATTTATGTATATATTTATTTTATCAAAACTAAAAAGAAAAACTATTTCATTTTCTTACAGCTGCTACTGAAGAAAAACTTCGCGAAATCTTTTCAAGTTGCGGAGAAATTGAATATATTCGTTCTTTACGTGATGGCGAAAAAGGTTGTAAAGGTGTTGCTTACATTTGCTTTAAGGCACCTGAGGCAGTTGGCTTAGCTTTGGAACTTAATGAAACCATGTTAGACGAACGTCCTATACACGTTGAAAGATATTCCGTTAAAAAGTTAGGTGCAAAGCAGTCTCGTGATGCAGTACAGAAAGCGTCACAAAAACCACTGACTGGTGCAAAAAAGCGTTTGAATACTAATAATAACAAACAAGTTAATGGTAAATCGCCAAAAAAAAGCAGCGATAGTAGTGAAAATAAAAATAAAGGTGAATTTCGTGGTGTAAAAGTTGATGGAATCAAGAAAAAGCAAAAAAAGAAGAAACCATCAAGTCATATGCAGCAATTGGCTAAAAAAATTGCACCGAAAACTGCATAAATAGCTGTTTAAAATATTAATTTCATATGCATATGTATGTATGTTTTTTTGTACAAAATGAATTTGGATTATGTTTTATCTGACTGTATATTGACTGCTTATGTTCTATAAAAATAAATTTATATTTAAAATGCAACAAACTCTTATGTTCAAAAATATTTAAATTTGTTTCCCACTTTTTGTGTTGAAATTTGCTTCAGTACACAATTTAATAGTGCAGATTTGTGAACGGAAACGCCAACCGCCCATATATTCTAAATGTAACTTTAGAAGTATTTTTCCCGATAATGCAACCAAAATAAACATATATACTAAGGGCCGTAAGTGCAAGCTCTGAGCAAAGACAAGATGAAATTGGAAAATTGGGTGTGGCACCTCCCATATAAGCGAAAGTTTGAACATGCTAACTAAATTTCACTCAGACATTAAGAACTATAAGTGTTAGCTCTAGATAAAATCGGGCAAGAGGGGGTGGCATCTCCCATATAAGCAAAAGCTTCAAAGTGCTATACTGTAAACAGCAAAGGCTAGGCGATCTCTAAAAAAAACCTTGGCTACTCCAATGTAAGCAGAAGCTTCAAAATGAAATGCTGAAAACGCTTTTTGAGGTAATCTAACCAAATTTCACTAAGACACAGAGAAAGAGGCGTGGCAGGTATGGAAAAATATATATATTCTTGATCAGAGTCACCTCCTGATTCGATAAAGCCATCTCCGGCTGTCAGGCTGGTTGTGCTTGGAAATACATTTTTTGGGAAAACTGAGCAACAGAATTCAAAGAAATTTGGTATTTTGCCTCCGTTGTTAAAGATAGGTCGGGGGATTGAAAATCAGCGAAATCGGTCAATGGACACGCCTAATGCCCATACAAAAAATATAATCAAAATGCATCCTTTGGAGTATTTTTACCAAAAAGGAAACACAATAAGCAGAAGCTCTGATGAAAAACTAGGCGAATTCGGACAAGAGGGAGTGACAAAAGCTTCAAAACGTTATACTGAAAACGTTTTTTGAGATAATCCAACAAAATTTCTTTCAGACACTAAGAACTATAAATACAAGCTCTGAGCAAAAACTGGGTGAAATCTAACGGTGCTATGACATAGGCCCCTCGGACATAATCCCCATTTCTTAAAGTGGGATTATGTCCGCAACTTTTTCGGACATAATCCCCAGAAAAAAACGGACATAGTCCCCATAACGATATTTCCTAACGCTCAAGATTTAAAACTCCCAAAAATCCAATACCGGCTTCGCGGCGGCCTTTAGCTGCGGATCAGTCTATCATATCCAACACCTAGTTTGCTAGCCACAGTAATTTTGCATAAGAGTATGGGTAAGTGGGCGGCCTGCGGCCGCAGCTCAGAATTTAAAACTACCAAAAATCCAACACCGGCCGCGGATCAGTCTATAATGTCCAACAATTTTGTTCAATCTTAATTTAATTTGTCGGACATAACCCCCATTATGTCCGAAAAATTTTCGGACATAACCCCAATACCAAAATGGGGATTATGACCGAAAAATTTTTGGACATAATCCCCATTTACGAAGTGAGGATTATGTCCGTTGGGATAATGTCCGGTAACCAATTCTTACAAGGGGGCATGGCACCTCCCATATAAGCAAAAGTTTCAAAAATGCTATACTGAAACCGTGTTTTGAGATAATCCAACTTTATTTGACTCAGACTCAAAGAACTATGAATGCAAGCTTTGAGCAAAAACTAGACGAAACCGGACAAGTGGTCGTGGCACCTCCCATATAAGCAAAAGCTTCAAAACGCTATACTGAAAACGTTTTTTGAGATAATCCAATGAAATTTCACTCAAACACCAATAAATGCAAGCTCTGAGCAAAAACTGGGTGTATTCGGACAAGAGGGCATGTCACATATAAGCAAAAGTTTTAGAATGCTATACTGAAAGAGTTTTTTGAGATAATCCAACCAAATTTCACTCAGACACAAAGAATTATAAATGCAAGCTCTGAGCAAAAACTGCTTGAAGTCGGACAAGATGGCGTGGTACCTCCCATATAAGCAAAATTTTAAAAATACTGCAGTGTAAGGTATTTAATGTTTGCCCAGGCCAAAAGTAGCACCCTTATTAATTTTTTGAGAAATCGACGTTTTAAGTTAAAGATGGAATTAAAAGAAACTTATCGATAACTTTTTTTTTAAATACTTCAATTTTTGCACACACAGCCTGCCACCCAACCAGCCAGACAGACGGACATGAATATATAGACTCAGGAGGTGACGCTGATCAAGAATATATATACTTTTCGATATCTGACACGCCTCCTTCTCTGCCTTACAAACGGAAGGACAAAGTAAATATACCCTGGGTGTAGGGTATAAAAATAGTATATTCCCCCCGGTACCGGGTTTTCTCTTCAAACCCTTTCCTGTAGCATATTTATTTTACAATTTATGGGATTAAGTTGTTTATTAAGATTGTTCTAAACGTTTTTTATTTAGTCAAAAAACGTAGGCAAAATTATTTTGTTCGAAATATTTTGACCAGTCACGGTGTGCCTTAACCCATTCTAAGTCGGACGTCGTAGCACATACTTTTTTTCCAGATTTTGTTTACTTATCCTTCAAATGATGTATAAAAAAATTTTCATTCGTGACTCGACTAAATTTTGAGATGATCGCTTTTCCAATTGGGGCATTTTCCCATACAAAAAGAAAAAAAAAATTTTTTTTAACTACATTAAACAAAAATTAAAATAATCACATAATCGATGTGTTTTGCAATGCTAAACGCTAATCCAGCCTCAGAATTGCTCTATCGTGTATAGTTTATGAGATATTGTAACCTAAAGACCAAAAAAAGTAGTTTTTTGTTATTTTTTGAAGCTATATAACTATGTAACATATCATTTATTCGTCAAATGTGGCTTAGATACTTGAAAGCCCCAATCTTTTCCTATAAAACCTAATTTAAATTATATTTATATCTTCATGCTTCTAAGAGATATCGTAGACCGAAATATTGTCAAAACGGGTTTTTTGCACATTTGTGTCATTTTACGTTAGGATATCTTTGAGGAAAAAAGATATCAACATAATTTAAATTAGGTGTTAAAGGCAAAGATTAGGACTTTAAAGTTGCTTACCAGATTTAACGGAATTAAAATTTCTTTCACATTTTAAACATGTTCAACGAACCGACAACTCAAAATTCAGCCGTATGATATACACGTAACAACAACACTCGGGGTCAAACGACCTTGCGCCGCTCTATAGCTCGACCTCATTCCCACTCTTCTGTCTCACTGTTTTTATTTTAGAGATTCGAATTAACAATGATTTTAGACTTTTCTAGTTTTGTTTCTTTTTCCAGGGCTAAAACATGAATGCGGAAGACTTAAAAAACGAGATCCATATTGTTTTCTTAAATATATATATACACTTGCAATACGCTCTATGTATAATTTTATTTACTTACCTGCGTATACTGAAGAGTCGCACGGAAACGTCGGTGGAAAAGCATTGTTATAAGGGGGATTAACTACAATACTTTTCTTATAATTTAAAAAAAAAGCCTCTGTACTTAAAAAATATTTTTATAAACTCTGCTCAGGCTAAATGTTTTCCAAGATTTAAAAACATAACAAAACTTATATGCTGAAATGACAAAATTTAAGTACCGTTGTCTCGCTATGTGTATACATTAGGATGGTCCTCAAATTATAGCAAATAATTTAGTATTTCGAAAAAAATATTCTCAGGTTTTAATCTAAGCCTTACATAACAATATATATTTAAGTAATCCATTTTGTCGCTGGAGCGATCCACCCCCTTCATGCCACCGAGCTTCTCTACTACGCTATTGTTAATATCAGAGACTAAAATAAGAAGTTTTAAGCAGATCCCAAAACTGTAACAATGACTTTAAGAAGACACAAAAGAAAAAAAAAACTACTTTAGGTACCCAAAAATTTATTTATTTTTTAAAACTTTTGGTGCAACCTTTCTTGGCCAAAAATTTCTCAAGTGATCCACCTAAAAATTTAAATGTAAACTAGTAATGATTTTAGTAATTTTTTTTGGCTAAAGTCAACCGTTGCTCCCAGAACCAAATTTGGTTTAAGCCAAACTTTTCTAGTTAAAGTTATAATTTTTACAAATAATGGGTGGTATTAATAAAAAATAGCAATTGCTTCAAGAAAAGTCTCGTAGTAAAGTAAATGCAAATAGCATTTGCTTAAAATTGGTATGAATAAAATTTATGTTTGCTATAGCAAGTTCGAAAATTCGAAACTAGCATTTGCTTTGTCATATTTGGCATTATTTATTTAAAATATAAATAAAGTTTGAAATAAATTAAAATAAAAAATATTTTTTTGAAATTGGTCAAAATGTGCAGGCAAAATGTGAATTACGATTTGCACACAATGCAAAAACACGCTCTCTAGAAGCGGTTAAAGTGTCGCAATGTTCAGATTGCCCACTGCAGCCAAGGCTTGCGGTTAAGGTATGTAACACTTGAAATAGCCAACTTGACTTAATTCGTTGGACATTCATTTAGTTGTCATCGCTCATGATGATTATCGATTGGAGATAGAGCAATTCCCAACTGCATTGCTTTCGCCAAATGACCTGAACTACTTTCGTCTTAACATATGTATGTCTTCTGTGGTCGTATTTCGGGATCAGAGTTTGGCTCGCATTGGCAAATTGGAACAGATGAGGGCAAGTGAATTTTTTTAGAATCAGGGTTACATACACGTAAAAGAAGCGGACCAATGTTTATATGTTTCATAAATAAATAGTATACAAAAATTTGTTTATTTCTTTACATGGAATTAAAATTAAAGCTAATGCAACATGCATTTTTTTATTTTTTGATTTGTTTTTTAATTATTTCAACAATGGTTTTACTATTATTTATTTGAAAGGAAGTTGAAAGAAATTTTAACCAACTTCAAAATTGGTAATCAGAAGTTTTTTGACCTAAGGAAAATTTTTTGAGATATGACGATTTTTCGAATCTTTGGACTTTGTTTTTCAAAGACAAATAATTTGTATAAACCTAAGCCTGATTCAGTTCTTTTCATCTACTACGATTTGTACCTTAATTTGTTTCATTAGTATACATATTTCCTATAGAAAAATTTTTCCACGTACAGCCAGCCAGCCTGCCAGCTAGCCAGACAGACGGACATGGCTATATCGAATCAGGCGGTGACGCTGATCAAGAATATATATTCTTTTCTATATCTGCTGCGCCTCCTTCTCTGCGTTACAAACGGAAGGACAAAGTGAATATACTCTGGGTGTAGGGTATAAAAACAAAAAATGCTCCTAAAGTGTCCCCACTCCTTCCCCTTCTATTGGACAAATTTTCTTATTTTTGACGTCAGTTGTTTTGCTGTTAAATCTGCGAGTCGTAACTTGGCGGTTATTCTTTAGAAAATTTACGCAAACCAAAAGAGACCAAGATTTTTACTTGATTTATGTGAAAAAAGTACGTAGCAAACTCTCGTAGTCAGCTAAAAAGCAAACTTGGAATATCAAAGTAAATGCTACGATTTTTATCTTTTTATTCATACCAATTTAAGCAAAAGGTTATTTCGAACATAGCAAATGCTAAAATTTATTTTTTCACATACGAATTGAAGTAAATGCTAACAATTGAAGCAATTGCTTCGAGTTTTAGCAAAGCAAGTTTTTATTAATATGACCCAATGTGTAATCAAAAAGTGTCGCTCGAACCTATTTTTGGAGATATGGTCATCGGAAGATCGGGATATAGCTTTTATAAAAACCAATATAAGTTATGAATCCCTTGATGGATTTTAAAAATATTTATGTCATATGAAAATATTTTAACTGGCTACAAATTTATATTGCAAAAGTTTTAAGTCCAAGTTATGGTATTCGAGATATGGTGATAATTTTGACCAGTTTTTTTTAAAAAAGCTATTATAAATTAAAAAAATACCTTATTAAGCTATAGCTATAGAAACAAAATATGGTAGCCTTATCTATTTTCTTTCATTGAATATGGCATTTGTAGCTGAATTTGCATCATTAGGGCATATTTTATAGAAAAACAAAAATTTAACTAAAGAAATTTTCATGAAATTCAGCAATTATTACAACAACAACACCACCACTAACAAAAACAGCGCTAACAAAAACAACAACAGCACCACCACTAACAACAACAATATAAACGTCTCAGAGGGACCATCCTATTGGGAGGCCAGGAATCGCAACCTTGGCGACAATATTTGGCCTGGCAACGACACCACCAATAACAAATGCAATGACACCTCTTACAACAATAACACTAACAACAACAACACCAACAACAACATTACCAACAACAAAATTACAAACAACATCAACAACACAACTATCAACAACAACAACAACAACAACAACAACAACACCAACAACAATACTGCCAACAGCAACACTAACAAAACAAAAACAACAACACTAACAACATCAACAACAATACTAACAAAACGACAACAATACTAACAACAACTCTAGCAAAACAACAATAACATCAACAACACCACTATCAACAACAACAAAATTAAAATTTTTATTCAAAAACGTGAGGTTTACTACTAATTTATATTACAAAGGGGAAAAATTGTTATTAAAAATTTCGCGCGGCGCTTTTTTTTAACACATTTTTGGAAATCATTTAGTCAGGTTATATACCTGATTAAAAAAATAAGGTCTCAACCCCCTAACTGTGAACCACTCAATTTCTTTTAAAGATCCAGTAACTGGCGCCCACACAAATTGAGGGTCTATGGCGCCATGTCAAAAACAATTTACATGAATTTAAAGAAGAAACGATTTTACGAAGGATATATTGCAAAATTCATGTTCCTTAAAAAGTGAAAAGTAGAGGGGGTTGAGCCAATTGAGGATTTTTTTAAATATGAGGGAGAATTGCATAAAGTCTTTTTCTGCGAAGCAGAGAACGATGATGATGATAATGTTGTAGATGAAGACATCTTATAAAATAAAATAAAAATTTAAATTCTTCAATTTTTTTTTTTTTTTTAAAAAAACTTTACAAATATAGGAAATCAGGTACAAATGGCATAGATAATAAAAGAAAATAGATTGGCATTTCATATTTTGTTACTAAAGTTATGGAATGATGAGATGTTTTTTTGGAAAAAATAGTGTTTTTTTAAAAAAAACTGGTCAAAATTATTTTAAAATCGCCATATATCAAAACCGAATTCAAGACTTTTGTACACCAATTTGGTAGCTAGTTAAAATATCTTTCATATGACACCACAATTTTTAAAATCCATCAAGGGACTTAGAACTTGTACCTGTTTTCATAAAAGCTATATCCCAATTTTCCGATTGCTATATCTCCGAAACCAGGTCTGAGCAACACTTTTTGTTTTTGTTTTGTTGTTGAAATTAATTCTCAAAGCCATATTTTGACAAAAAAAAAAAAAATTTGACTTTGGGAGCAACGCTTGACTTGTTCCTTTTTTTTCTACACTATTAAGCATAGACGAAAATTTTTCATTTATTATTGAAAATACCTATTTCAAATAAATTAATTGAAATTAAAGCAACTTCTTTGCCTCTGAGAAAATTATAAAAAATATGTGGGGTAGGAACTTTATCCCTATGGTGACCATTTACTTGAAATTGGAACACAAAAAAAAAAAAAACAAAGAAATACATTTTTATTACTCAAAAACAATTTGTGATTATTTTTATCGTATTGCTATGTATATGTACTTTAGTGTGGGGCAAATTTTCCCACGACGACATTTTGACATTTGTTATAAAACACCAAATAAAGCGATTCCAAATAAAAAATTGCGGGCTGTCTTTTTAATATAAAAATGTCGTAGAACAATCTTCACAATAAAAATCAAGGGCCCGGTATTGATTTTAGACCTTATCACTTTTTTCTTGTTTTTCTCTATACTGAAAAAATACGTGTTTTCGAACTTTACAGCGATATTTTGTCCAATCAATTCGTTGTAGTGTTATTTTAATAACATCAGATGCAAATCACATCCAAACAACTCATGAATTTGTCACAAATCAGCATTTTTCTTGAACGCCAGAAAAAGCTTAATAATTTTTATCAACTTATCGGCAATATAATAATAACTTTGTCGGGAATTCGAAATAAATACTGATTTCGAGTAACCCATTTTTTGATTAAGAGCAGCACTTTTAGATTAAGAAGAACACAAAGTGTGTAGAAGAACCCTCTATTTTAGTCCCTGGTTTATATGTAACCCTATAAACTTATATCATTTGAAAAAATCTAAAATTGACATAACATCATCAATAGATGTTCTCCATAAACCTCCGAGGGGAGCACGTATAAAAAATTGTATTAGTATACTTTTGGTCAACGTAACTTCTTGAGTCGATATAGCCATTTATCTGTCTCCGTGTTTGGAAAAAACTTTAATATTTCTTGGAAGCATTTTAATTCGATGACATTTTCAATCCGGCGAGCTAACTTTGACGGGGGTACACTACCAATTTTCATCAAAGTATCTTGCTCCCAAAAAATATTAAAATGATTTCAGCGGACGGACAGACAGACAGACGGACATGGCTATATCGACTCAAGAAGTTACGCTAATCTACAATGTATGTATATATTTACTTTTCTATACCTTTCATGCCCCTTCCCCTTGTTCCAAACGAAAGGACAAAATGAATATACCCATATGTATATAAAATATATCTGTGGACTATTGACAAAACAACCTAACTCGAAACAAGATAGTTTTCCAGGATTTTAATCATAAACATAAAACTTAAATATGCTTCTTTTGGTGAAATCGTCATATCTCTATGACTTTTAGTTGCAGAGATATAGAATCGAAAATCAACCATTCTAACCCAGGTTAAAAAAATTTGCAACAACAAAAAAACTTTTACAAATGCTTTTCACAAAACAACTTAAATCGATATAAGAAAATGGTTTTTTCTTCACAAAACATCTTAAGTCGAGATAAATACGCGTTAAATGGAAAAAAAAATTTGACAAAAGCACTTCTTCAAAATAAGTTACTTTTCCTATGGAAAGAACTGAATTTCTTAGATCAAAAAATATTCGACAGAAACATCTGATTTCAATTTTATTAAAAACTATTGATCTTAGAGCTAAAAAAGTTACTGGAAAATATTCGTTTAGTATTATAAAAAACTTTTCCATTTGAAGCATCAAAGTAGTTTTTTTGCTCTCCTGAAAAGTTGCCAATTTCGAGTTGGGTGTTTTGTCAAAAGTCCACAGAAATTCAAAAACAAAATTAACCCTCTAAGAAAAATTTACGGTTCGCAAATTGCGTACCCATAGCGACTCGTTTACGAACTGTAATTTCACTAACACATGCATACATTGAATGTGTAAACAAACAATATTTTATTTGTCAAAATTTTTCTGATTTTATATTTTATTAATCATTTTTGGAATGCAGACATTACAAAGTTGAAGTATACAATAGAAGCAAGCCAGGTGCATAATTTCATAATGATTAAGTCTAATGACGTCCAACGTGGATTTGCTAGTAAGATTATTCAACATTTCGAAGAGAAGGGCTTCAAGCTGGTGGCCATGAAATTCACCTGGGCATTGAAAATTGTAATATAAATGAAATAGTTAACATTTCATATAAATCATTATTACAAATTAAAAATGCAATCGCCCTCTAAGAAAAATTTACGGTTCGCAAATTACGTACCGAAAGTGAATCGCTTACGAACTGCGATTTCACTAACACATGCATGCATTGAATGTGTAAACAAACAATGTTTTATTTTATTTGTCAAAATTTTTCTGTTTGAAGTTTTAACTAATTATTTCTGGAATGTAGACATTTGGGTCATCACAACGTTCTAGCTTACAATGTGATGATGGGTGAGACTAACACTCTTAATTCAAAGCCAATCACTACTCGTGAAGATGCTGCATCGAAGTAAGACGCAACATAATCCACAATTCTGATGGTATCGGATGAATAAAGTGGTGGATATTCATAACAGTGTATAAAAGAAATGGATATTGAAAAATCTGATAGTAAATCTAGTGTAATATAAATGAATTAGTTAAATATGATAAAAATTTAATATAAATTATTATCAAATTAAAAATGCAATCTTTTATTTAAAACAGTTCGTAAGCGATCCGATTTTAGTGAACCATTTGAATGTTACGTAAACGTTACTATTTTGCGAGCTGCAAATGTAGTACCAATACATAGAAATTACTACGTTTTTAATTCTACTGTTCTTATTCTAACATTAACGTTTACGGTTTGCATTCGTATCGCTGAAGCGGTACGTTGTATGACTGATAAACTTCGCCGGCGTTACGATTTCGTGCCGTTTTTTTAAGAGGGAACGCGTATTATTATTATTATTTTTTTTTTTTTTGAAATTTGTAATGATGAAACTACTTAATCTTTTTTAATATTTTGGTACAAACTGCTCTCAACTGTTTTGTAGAATATTTTCTAGAATGAAGGGTCAAAAAAGACATGAAAATATTTTGATTAGTTACAATCATTGTAATTTGATTACAAGTTGTTACAATTTGATTACAGTTCTAACAATTTCGCATATTTAAAAAAAATTTTTCCAACGCACTAAAAAATTTAACTTGATAACGAATTAATACTTTTAAAAGCTATTTAATTGCAAAAAAATGTTTTCAATGAATTCTAACTAATTTTACTAGAAATATTTTTATTTGACGAATGACCAATTTTCCCACAGGGTTAGTTGAAGGATTTAATCACCAATAATCAATTTTCTCGCTGGGATACGTGAGGTGGTTTTTTGGGCTTCGCTTTTTGGCCGAACTCAAAATATTTGTCCGAAGTTTCTTTTTTTTTATTTTGAATAAGTCTGTATATGGGCATTTCTCAGAAGCTTTTAGCCTATAGTTGTCGTCAAGTTTTGATGTCAAACACCTTAGATGCATTTAATTCAAATCGTAATGATTTTTTGTGAATTTTTTGTGAATGCATATACTTGTTAATGTTTGAACAATATGTCCGCGGGCCAATATTCACAAAAATAATTCAATTTTAAATACCAAAATGTCTTATGAACTAAAAAATGCTTACAACCAAATATAAAATTGAGCTATTATTACATATGTATGTTTTATCTTGGTGTCTACTATCACCATCACTCTTCCTTATCGTTCTTGATGATATAATTTATAAAGCTCTTAATAAGGCCAAAAAAGGTATCCAATGGAACTTTACCGAACATCTGGAGGATCTCGACTACGCTGACGACATCTGCCTCTTATCGTCCAAACATTCAGATATGCAAAGCAAAATCGAAGACCTTGTCTTGGAATCACAATAGAAAAGCATGAAGTTAAACGCAAACAGGGATGACATTACGTTTAGAGCTGGCAGTGATGACATCGAAAACGTCGATAGCTTCACGTATTTAGGCAGCATTATCTCCACGGATGGTGGAGCAAATGAGGATATCAACTCAAGAATAGCAAAAGCAAAAGGCACGTTTGCACAACTGAACAAAATATAGTCTTCACCCGTTATATCCACTAAAACGAGAGTGCGCATTTTTGATTCGAATGTGAAATCGGTTTTGTTATATGGGTGCGAAACATGGCTTGTTACTGAACAACTAACGAATAAGCTGCAAGTATTCGTCAACAAATGCTTAAGGCGTATACTAAAGATTTGGTGGCCTCGCACTATATTAAATGCCGAGCTATATCAAATATGCAATCAGGGGGCTATAGCAAACGAGGTCAAGCTGCGCAAATGGGGATGGATTGGTCACACTCTCCGGAAACCACACAGCGAAGTTTGTCGCCAGGCTCTTGAGTGGAATCCACAAGGCAGTAGAGCACGTGGTAGACCCAAAACCAACTGGAAAAGGTCGCTGGAAAAGGAAATCCAAGAATCGGGAAAGTCGTGGCAAGAGATCAAAGTCATCGCAAGGGATCACGGAGAATGAAGATGTTTCATAGTGGCCCTATGCTCCTCCTAGGAGTTAAAGGAGAATACATACATGTTTTATCTTAATAATATAAATTAATAGGATACAACCAGGTTATCTCTGTTTCTTGTATTGTAAGTGCTAGTTCACACGACAAACTAAATTGTCGGGCGATAGTACTATTTATAGGCAAGCGGTGGAAAGCGGTCCCTCCGTTTGCCTACAAAAAGTACTTTCGCCCGACAGTTTAGTTTGTCGTGTGAACCAGCTCTAAGAGTGTTGAATGCTTACAATTTGCACAGTGTTCGGGATTAAGTTTTTCGTTATTTTGTGAATATAGCAAAGTAATTGATATTGATAAATCTGCTTCACTGGTAAGATACGAAAGTTGAAGAACATATTCACAGAGTGATAGCGATAATGTAAATTAAAGACGTTTTTAAGCATTCTGTTTTGTATCACCTGAATTCTATTTATATTGGAGAAAGAACCCCAAAGCCAAACTTCTTGAAGTAGGATTTTGAGGCCGATTGTGTAACATGAAACGAAGCCCAAAGGGTCGTATATCGACATCAATACCTGCACGATCTCTCGCTTGGTGGGCACGATTGATTCTTGAATTACGTCACGACGTAAGCGCACAAATCTGAAAATGTATCTAAATTGATCGTTAACGGGATCCCAAAACATACCTAAAATTTTGGTAGTGGAGCCCCACTCACGGGCCCCTTGACCAGTTTCAGCATCTGTTTCGAGGTGGTTCAAAACATCTTTTGAATTCGATGACCAGCTTCGTACATTAAAACCGGCTGCTGCATGAATCTGCTTCACTTGTGTCGCCAACTGTACTGCAGCTGCGTCATCATCAGCGCTGTCGATGAAGTCATCTACATAGTGATATTTGCGGATAGCCTCGACAGCACGGGGAAATTTGTTTTTAAACTGTTCAGCATTTTTATTGCGTATAAAGTGAGCAATACACGATGCACAGCAAATACCAAAAGTGAGTGCGCGCATGACGTAAATGCTAGGTTTATGCACGTCGTCATTGGTGTCTAGCCACAGAAAACGCTGAGCGTGCATATCGCTTTCTCGTACGTTTATTCTGTGGAACATCTCTGCGATATCCCCACACACTGCCACCTTGCCTACTCTAAAAGCAAGTAAAACTTCCACCAGCGAATTTAGTAAGTCAGGGCCACTCAGTTAAAAATCATTAAGTGCTACTCCATTTGATTTGGCAGCGGCGTCCCACACAAGGCGAGGTTTTCCGGGTTTGTTCGGGTTATTGACAATGAAAATTGGCAAGTACCAAGCCTTTTCGTTTGAAATCGCTGCTTCTTCTGTTGTTAACTTACGAGCATAGCCTTTGGTGATGAGGTTTTCAATTTGTGTCTGAATGGTTGCTTTTAAGCAAGGTTCCTTGAGTAATTTTTTATGTAAACACATAAATCGATGAAAAGCATGTGAATAACTTTCCGGCAGCTTAACATTATCGGTGCGCCATAGCAATCCGATTTCGTAGCGATCTTCGTACTTGTTGCAGGTCTCCTTGAAGAGTTGCATAGCTCGGTTATCGTCTACAGAAAGAAGTTGTTTTGGCTTAGGATGCTCCAAATTAAAAAATTGCTTTACATCGTCATGTAGCTGTGTGTCTTTTGCTTGCCAATCACACATATGAAAATTCAGTTGACATTCGCCTGCGTTTTTCGATGCACAACGTTGCAAGGCCCAGCCTAATCGACACTTTGATGCTATTGGATCACTTATTTTTCCCTCTTTGATTTTGTGTGGTACCGCTAGCGTCCAATTATTTAAGCCTATTAAAATTTTCGGCTTCGCGTTATGGTACGACGGAAGTGGCACACCTTTCAGATGTGGGTACTTTTTGATGACGTCAACAGCATCAATCGATTGCGATGAAAGGTCAAGACTTTCGACTGTGTGTACATCTTTGAGCTTGAATTTCTCATTTGTGACGTTTGAAATTTCGATCGTGGCGCGAAATGAGTCATCCTCCATACGAGTGGTATTGCCAGTCCATTTCAAGCATATTGGATCCAGCTCACCTTGCAGACCTAGCTCGTCAAATGTACCTTTTTCTATGAGAGTCACCGTGGAACCTTCATCTAAAAGTGCAAAAGTTTTAATTATTTTATTCCTTGCATGAATATTCACAGGCACGATTCGAAAATATGAATGTGTAACACCATTTCTGTTACAGTGGGCGTTTACTTCAGCGTTTTCAGGAACAGTTTTGTTGCTACTCACGGTTTTGTTGATAACTTCTACCTTGCTTTTATGCAGCATTCGATGATGTTTGGCTTCACATCCATCGATTCCACATATTTTGTTGCTCGAGCATTTGCGACGATGTACGCAAAGGCATTGACGGCATAGATGCTTTTGATGTACAAAATCCCATTTACGGCTTAAAGATGCATTTTGGAACACTTTGCATTTCTCCACTGTGTGATCTTGGCTTCTACAAACATTGCATTTTGGGTGCTCTGCATAGGTTTCACTTTCCGACTCTATATGGAAATTTATAGACGCGTTGCTTTTATTTGGGGCCAGCGACACCAAAGTGCTTGCTGCTTCTGCGTATTTGTGCAGCCAGTCACTAAACGTTTTCACGATGGGCACCAGTTCGTCTTTTGGATGCATTGCCCAGTTTAATTTGTGGTTGTTTGGTAATTTTTCAACCAATTCTTTCACCAAAAGTGGATTGTGCATGTGTGCATGCATTTGACAGCTTTCCATTGTTGCACATATGTTTTGTACACTAAGAGAAAAGTCGATAATCATTTCTAATTTATCCTTAATCGCCGGCATATTTTTCGCTTTGCTTATCACACGTTCCAAAATGTGCTCTGGGCTTCCAAAACACATTCGCAGCGTGGAAATAATCTGAGGTACCATATCTGGTAAGCATAATTTGCTTCTTACCATTTCACGTGCTCTGCCCTTCAGAGCGTCCTGCAGTCTGACTAAGTTTTCTGCATTCGTGAAACCAGCAGTAGCAGTGCTGTTTTCGAAACTGCTAATGAATAATGGCCATTCTTCTGGGTCGCCATTAAATATTGGTAGCCTTTTGGGGATGACTTGTCGTGCAGCTAACTGCGCTGCCGTTGGCGAATTAGCAAACATGGTGGCTTGCGGGCACAACGAAGACGTTTCTTCACCCTGAGCTAATATTTTATATTTTGATTCAATAAAATGTTGTTGCAGCTTCATTTCCTCCTCCAAACGCTGTATTTGCAAATTTTTTAGTTGCGACGTCTGAATGGCTTGCGACTGTTGAATATTTGTCAAAGACGAAGTTGCAGCGAAATTATTTTGACATTCAAGAGACGCAGTGATGCCTGATTGAGGGAATGTCATGAAATTATTTAGATTGGCTGACGCAAAACTAATCGAAGTTGGTACCGATGACGTCATCGTTGGCGCTGGTACACCTGCCGTTACGAAGACATGTGAAGTAGGATTGTAGTTTCTGCTTGTTGTTGTTGCTATCGCGTGATGTGTCGTCGCAGTTGGTAAGGGATTGAATGCATACGTTGTTGTTGTTGCTACTTGCTGTGGCGGTGTTGCCTCCGATACTCCCGTTATTGGTGATGATTGGGACAATGCCTGTGCCCTGCTTTCATTTGTTGTTAGTGTCTCGCTCAAAACGTGGTTGCATAGTTCGCAGCTCCAACTGCGATTAGCTATGCTGCTGTCCACTCCGACGCACACGAAATGAAACCAGTTGTCACAACGGTCACACTGTACCATATCCCTATTATCTGGACGTACACATTTTACACAATGATTCTTCTTGTTGCCCATGTTAGTTGTTGATTCCAGTCGAAATATTGCGGCTTATACAATTTGCGCGGTATGACAAGGAATTAACGAAATGGCCGATCGAATCTTACGCACGTGATATAAGCAAATTTAATACGCGACGTACTGACTTAAGTATTTTCGCGCGTATGAAAACTTGCAATAAAAATCGTAGCCGAAATTGCAAGAAGTAGTTTAACAAAAAAATATTTTCCAAGAGAAAATAATTTTAATAATTTCCGAAGAAATAATTTTAAAGAATTTCCGAAGAAATAATTTTATAGAATTGTTGATTGTCGCAGTCTTGCGGTTAAATAAAAACAAAATCTTTAATAGCACGCTATTTTCTATATCTATTTATTAATTATAAAATATTCGAGTTTACAAAATATCAATAGCACGAGTCTTATAAAAAAATGCAAGCGCGAGACTTATAAAAGATCGAAAGCGCGAGCTTTAAAATTATTTCGTGTTTTAACCGCTATGACAAATTAACTACTGACTTTAAATTCATTACAATGTCAAATTTTTACCAGCTAAAATTCAAGTAGCGGGCAAGAACAGTTAAATGATACATATGTACATATGGAAACATAAATGCATAAGAATTCAATAAGAATGCGTTAACATGTACTAATGTATGTATGTATATACTTATGTATAATAAAAAAGAAAAGAATAAAAATTGGATCTTCACTTCTTAGCTAAACTTTAAACGGCGGCAACAGACGTTTTTAAGCATTCTGTTTTGTATCACCTGAATTCTATTTATATTGGAGAAAGAAAGAACCCCAAAGTTCAAAATAAATACTGGTCACCAACTTAGTAGTCGGCAGCCAATTTCAGACCGACTATATGGGTTGTTGGCAACGCGCACATTAAGAAAACATTGGCAACTCTAAAATAAATTGACAGATTCTTTATCTTGTCATTTATATTGAACAAAATATTTAAATACCAAATATTTTAAAATACCAAAAAAACAGCAACAATTTGTAAAACTGTTGTTATTAAAACAAGGTAATCAAAAAAGGAGTATTAAAATTAATCAAAACGTAATAATAATAAGTGTTTTTTGTAGGTTATCATAGCGGCCAAAAATTATAAGGTTCGTCTGATGATTTTTTTTAAATTTCAATAAAACTAAATATCTATGGCTTGTGACAAAACTTCCTAGAATTAGAATTAGAAAAGGGTTGGAATCCAGTCGCCAAATGTTGCCTGATAGTCCTATTGTGCTAAACAAAACCATCTAAATCAGATAAGACAATTCTAGTCACAAAAAATTGAAATACATGCGCTTCTTAGGTGTACTTTCCAATCATCATATATCTATGGCTTTTAGTTGTAGAGTTATGTATAGTAATCGACCAAAAACGGACCAAATCTTGAAAATTATCCCTAACAATTTTCGACAATCCAACCTATGTGTATGTATGTATTCTCCTTTAACTCCTAGGAGGATCATAGGGCCAATATGAAATCTCTCCATTTGTCACGATCCCTTGCGATGACTTTGATCTCTTGCCACGATTTTCCCGATTCTTGGATTTCCTTTTCCAACGACCTTTTCCAGTTGGTTTTGGGCCTACCACGTCCTCTACTGCCTTGTGGATTCCACTCAAGGGCCTGGCGACAAACTTCGCTGTGTGGTTTCCGGAGAGTGTGACCAATCCATCCCCATTTGCGCAGCTTGATCTATGTATCTAGTTGTTTTTTCTCAAATTCCATTTTCAAATACATACATAGGTTGAATGTAGTTATAATTTTAAACAAAAAGTCTGAGTTTCTGCTAATTTATTCCTAGCACACAATCAAAACCCCCTGGGAAAATGGAACGATGCAAAAAAGAATTGGTGTTTAGTATTTAGAGGAGGATTATCTCTTGCGTGATAAATATTACAGACATCACAGGTGTTTCCAATAACTAAAAACTGACAGCCATCGGGGCATCAGGGATCTTACCTGAATCCATTATGATATTCGTAAAAATGAATCGACATATCTTCGTGGTAGTTCAAACAATTCAACAACTTTTAAAACAAAATAAGTTATCAAGGAAACCTGCATCTTACAACCGTCACACATGTAGACATGCATCTGGGCCAATAAACTTACCTCTATTAAGTACACGAAGTTATTAGAGTACTATGTACAACTTTAAATTATATTCTTAAGTACTTGTTTGTACAAACTTTTGGTTGTTCCATTTGGACAAACTGTCGAACTTGTACGTGTACATTTATTGAGTGAGTTAAATTTTTTCCTTGAGTATCAATTTCTTTAAATTTAGTATATGATAAGATATTAAATATCTAATTTAAATATAATACGAGCCAATTTACAAATTCTAATTCAAAATTGTAAATCGCCGTAAACATTAACCACATTTAAATAAAATTAGACCATACTGTACCATTTGTATGAAATAGTTTTAAAATCGGATATCTGTCTAAAGCAGTGTTCTTCAATCTTTTTACATTTTTTAATTTTGCGGTGCTGGTCCGCGGACCATTGATTGAAGAACACTGGTCAAAAGTATATAAATCCATTTCAAAAAACCATTTCCCGGTTTCTTTCAATAGGCTATTGCGAATTTCCAAGGTATTTCCTTATCTATAACTGTTCTAGATATCGACACGTCCAACGTATAAGTTGGTAACTCAAAATAGTAATTTTTAGCTATGAGCATTTTTGTATCTTATAACTTTTTTTTTTGTATGAAAACCTATATAAAATAAATTTAGGTTGCAACTTTAAAAATAGCTTCCAACTTTTCAAACTAGAGTTACCAAAATTTTACACAAGATTGAGCCAAATGTGCAGATTTCGAAAAATGCTGTCTCTCTCGGAAAAAGTTAGTAACTTGAGTTACCAACTTATACGTTGGATGTGTCGATACCTATGTATTTGAATTTGAAACAATGTCCTCCAAGTAGTACACACAGAGCTAGACTTGGCAGTTTAATTTTTTTTTCTTTTCTGTATTTTCTAAATTGAATTACTTATATTTATAATGCTATATATAAACTTTTTTACATTTAACAGTGTAAATATGCTACGAAAAAGTATCCATATCTTTCGTCCAGTGCTTACACGTTTAAAGGGCACCTGCCCCACCCCAAAACAGCCCACATATATTCTTGAGTGCCTCAAGGAAAGGGAACTAGTACGTGTGAGTGGCACTGACGCTGTGCCCTTTTTGCAAGGTCTTATTACTAATGATATGAACCACTTTGTTTCGTCTCAATTAAGCTCCATGTACACCATGGTTCTAAATAAAGCGGGACGTTTGTTATTCGATACAATAATTTATCGAACACAACAAGAGGGAAACATATATCTGCTCGAATGCGACAAAAGAATATCCGCCGACCTGAAACGACATTTACGTGTTTATCGTGTACGGAGAAAAGTAGAAATAGACAGCATTGAAAATGTTTTAACTCCTTGGGTTGTCTTCAGACCCGATGACGGCCAACCGAAAATTCAAGTTAAAAATCCGGATGTGCTAACATCTCCAGATCCGCGTGTTAAAAGCTTAGGCATCCGTATGTTAGTATCACCGGATAAGAATTGGAATCAAGTTGCACAAATGTTTTGCAATCCTCAAGAAATGAATCTCGAAGTGGCTAAATGCGAATATAACTATCGCGTGCATCTTTATAAAAATGGTGTTGGTGAAGGTGTCATAGATCACCCTCCAGGAAAATCTTTCCCCTTAGAAGCTAATGGTGATTTCTTACATGGAATTAGTTTTAACAAAGGTTGTTATGTTGGTCAAGAGTTGACTGCACGTGTTTATCACACTGGTATGGTTCGAAAACGTCTACTCCCATTGCGAATAACAGCGAAAATTCCCGATTCGAATACTACTGTTGTACAGACATTGGCTGGAGCGAAAATTGGTGTCATTCGTGGTATTAGCTATGATCGTTGTTTAGCGTTGTTGCGCTTGGAACAGGCATTCAACACAAATACTTTTATGATTGATGGAGATGCTTGCTATCTTTCAAAACCAGATTGGTGGCCTAAAGAATTACCGAAAAAATCCTGTATACGTGAAAATTAATTTGTATGCTTTTTGAAGCGATGTATAGGCCCCCCTGTTATGAGTGTCGATATTAGGAAGATCGACACTTAGAATAGAGGGAGGACATATTTTTTAAAAGATTTTATAATTAGGAAATTCGAAATTTCGTTAAATATGTATTTATTTATATTTAGACGTGATTAATATAAAGCAAAATAGATATCCCCTTTAATTCGAAATGAAAGTTTGTTTTTTTCCGTTTTTTTTCTTTCTGTTTTCTAGCGTTATGGAGGCGATATCACCAAGTACCTCAAAGCAAGCTGCTACGGATAAGTTTAACGAGCCAGATGTTGAAGACAATCTTATTTTAAATATCAAGAATGAAACAGCAGAAATAGCACAACTCGATCTACAGGACCATGACTTGAAAGGTGATATAAAACAAAAGTCAGTTGAAGATAGCGAACGTATACCAAAAATAAACTTCCACTGTGAAAGCTGTGATATGAATGAGATGGTCCATTATTATGGAAAAGAACCAGATTTCGTCAATGGCTTAATATTTATAGAGGAAACATATGTAATGCGTGATCCATTTCAACCACCTCCACTGCGGTGGAGATCAAAACCTGAATACTTCATTGCCATAGGCTCTAAGTGTGCCATCTGCCTGTGTGACGTGTGTAAAGACGTCCAATGTAGTATTTTTTACACAAAAACATTTTGTTTAGGGTGTGCTGCGAAAACGCTGAAAAATTTTCCTGTTGAGATACAATCAAAAGTGAGAAAGCAATTAGCAATGACGAAATAAGTGAAAGGTACACATTTAAGGAAGCCACTCATAACCAAGAACCTTAAGTCATCATTAATTACAAAATTTGAAAATATGCATTTACATATTTTTATTTGAAGGCTCTGGATTGCACTGCGACTTTAAAATATCTTTTGTACAGCAATATACAAACATATTGATTTCTTTTCTTTGGCTATGCGCCAGAGGCAAACGGCATTATGAATTTTCCGAATTACGAATTACAATCACGTCGCAGGGAGTCAAAATAAGGCAAACTTTTGCAGAATTCGGAATGGTATATTCATACATAAGTTTACACTTAAAATAGAGTTTAGATTTTGTAGTTAGTACATAAATATCCAAAAGCAGCCATTATTCAAATTAAATGAGTCATTCTCGACAAAAGATAAATTTTACGTACTTTATTTGAGAATTTATTAATTGTATGTAATATAAACTTTCAGTTTTATTTCAAAAACATTTTTTAACATTTTTCGTAATAGTGTTAACCATTGCTTTAGCAAGAATTAACAAACAATCATAGTTTAAGTTTTTTAACATTTATTTACGCATGAGTCATAATTATAACACTTTTTTATTTATTTATTAGCTAAGATCTCAAATTTAATTCCACGCTCATGCTTTTCCAACTCGCTGATTAAGCTTGTCTTTGCAAAAGCCGCTCCAGGTGGAAGTACACCTCCTGTACCTGGCATTTTATCACTTTCCTTAAGAATAGTAACTGCGGTGCTAAGTAAGGCAACACAAGTTGATCCATAACCAGGATTTGGTCCGGTAATCTTAACCATTAATGATTTCGATGGTGGACTGGTATATTGATCACTTGCTTCAGACAGACGTTCAGTTTGCGACCAACCTAATGCTTTCATTGTTATTGAGAAATATGTGCGCTCCATGCGCTCTTCTGTCGGTCCTTCATGCGAAGTAAATCCAAGTGAAAACAATTTTGGAAACTTCAACAATAGATAACGTCCAAATGAGAATTTGGTCATTATACCGAATGTAACACTAACCATAGCGACAACGATTGCAGCCAACCAAGAACCAAAAGTTACATATGCATGCATTTGAACTGGACGCTTCTTTTCTTGTTCGTACATAAAACGTTGCGAACGCATGACTACAGAACGATCGGATCCAGGGAATGGTAAACAGACACCTTCGACAATATCGGATCTGAACATCAATGGTCGTGGTTTCAAGATTGGATAGAATTTAGGCATTTTTTCAGTATACAATTTTGCGCGTATGCCTCGCAATTCAGCGGAATGTGCTAAGCCGTAAACAGCGCTTTCCCAGGTACCGTAGTGTAAGCCAGCACCACCTCCACCAGATCCGCCCTTAGTGTAGGTTTTCAAGTAACATTCTACCGAATTGACAACACCATCAAAGTTCTTCTCCACGAAAACTACACCCAAATCAGCAGGTATGGAATCAAAGCCGCAAGCCGACACCACATACACATTTTTTTCTTTAGCCAGATCATTGTATTTTAATTGCATAGTTTCCATATACTGTGGCTCTCCACTCACATCAACATGGTGGGTGCCTGCTTCCACGCATGCCTTTACAACAGGTTCACCATAAAATCTATAGGGACCGCAACAATTAACAAGAACTTTGCATTTCTTGGCCATCTCTTGCAGAGAACTTTCATTATCGACATTTGCGATTATGATGGGAATTTGGGAAAGGTTCTTATTTGCCTTTGAACCCATTTCCTTGAGCACATTTTCAAGTTTTGTACGGGATCGTCCAGCGATGCCCCATCGAAGATTCTGCAAAACGAATGTGGCCTCATATACTGTATATTTTCCAGTGAATCCAGAGGCTCCAAAAATGATGACATCCAGTTTTTCGGCCATTTTATTACTCTGCGTTTAATTGGTGTAATGCAATCACTGTAAGCTCGGTATCAATGTCTGTTTCGACTAAAGTTCACTTGTTATCGGTTACTCGACAAATATTTCTATAGTTGGTATTTGTTTTAATCAAGTCGGTCAGCCAGACAGAAAAGTTACGGTCAGTTTTCTCCTTTTTTGTACTTTGACAGAAAAGTTACGGTAAGATTTCTCCTCTTTTGTACTTTGACAGAAAAGTTACGGTCAGTTTTCTCCTTTTTTGTACTTTGACAGAAAAGTTACGGTCAGTTTTCTCCTTTTTTGTACTTTGACAGAAAAGTTACGGTAAGATTTCTCCTCTTTTGTACTTTGACAGAAAAGTTACGGTCAGTTTTCTCCTTTTTTGTACTTTGACAGAAAAGTTACGGTAAGATTTCTCCTCTTTTGTACTTTGACAGAAAAGTTACGGTCAGTTTTCTCCTTTTTTGTACTTTGACAGAAAAGTTACGGTATAATGGCGAGCATTCACGATCAGATTTATTGTAAGTTTTTCTCAAGCATATCCGGCCTGTTCCGTAATCCGTGTTATTTCAATTACTTTTAATTTCGAAGACTTGTTGATTACTTTTTATTTTCGATATGGATGTGAAGCCTATTCAACGACTGTTCAAGACGTTTAACTTTTCACAGTAGAAATGCAAACTTTTTCGCTGTCAGTTAAAAAATGCACATAAGTAAACAAGATTTATGAATCAAAACGCTTTTTATTAAATTTATTAACTTTAACTGAGTTTCACGTTAACAACGGCTGCTGCAATGTACTAGAAATTATAACTGCTCGCAATTTTGTCTGTCAAAATAATGTATTAGGCGAGATGCCCAATTATGGGGTTTCCTCTGGTTTGAGGGAATTTCAGAAAGTTTTTTTTCATGCTCAGTGCATTTTATTGGGTTAATTAGATGTTCTATTGCAATTTATGAAATAAAATCAGGTGGCATCCTGTTTTCGAACTATTCTTACTAACACCATGATATAATGAAATGTCAAATAATTCACACAAACACTGACTTCGAAAATGCCAATTTGCCGACTTTTTACTTGTCATCGGAAAAAATATTTTTTTAGTTAGAGTTTTTAATTTCAGCAATATTACCAATATTACATTTGCAATAAAAATTAGAATTACTCGATAAAAAAGGGAAAAACTCTGGAGCTTATACGTGTGTATTTTTTTTTTTTCAATTTAATCGATAAAACAGCTTTAAAAAAGCAAAATTAATTGAAAAGTCGTAGCATAATGCCGACTTTTCAAAAAGTTTTGCATGCCACTTTATACCCACTTTCACGTGAAAGTGGAATTGGGAACAGGGCGGTATGATTCAATTATAAGGTGAATGCAGCTTGTCAAATTTTAGTTAGACAGCCTTCAACAAATGTCAAAACCAAGAAGAAAATAAGGCCTCTATTGCGGTTGTATATTTGCGATAAAATCGATTTTTTCTTCTAGCCCTATCTTTGAAACTATATCACCGATTCCACTGATTTATATCTTACATGTCATTTAAAGTCATTTGCAATCAAAAACTTTATTTAAATCGGTGCAGAGGTTTCAAAGATAGGGCTAGAAGAAACAATCGATGGCCATCGACTTTATAGCAAATCGACAACCGCAATAGGGGCCTAATTTGTCAAGAAGCACTGACGTTTATTTCTGAGCACGAAAACTGGTCTTGTGCGTTCGTTTACTTTTTAAATTTTTTTCCAAAAAAAGAGCGTAATTGTCTTGCTCTCACGCGTTTGACAGTTCTACAGGATTAAGCCCAGAAAACTGAACGAACACTCCTAAAAACAACAGACACATTTGATTTGACAATAGAGGGCCTCATTCAAACCTCGGAAACTTCCGCACTTTGCGCCACAGTTTGTGTCAAAGTGACACATTTTTGTATGGAGAATTATTCTCGCAGTTTCCGCATCGATTGAGTTGTGTAAAATATGTGCGGAAGTTTCCTAAATACGAATAGCTCATTTTTATCGATTTTTGATCCACATTTGATTTGATTTTGATGCAATAAATTATATGACCGTAAAAAGTGTAGAGCACACGAACATAAAGTACTCGGAAAAGCTCAAAAAAATTTTAAATTGTGAATTAGCTAGTTATTAACAAGCTTTTACACTATCTGATTTATTGGGCGCCAATACAGTTTATGGAATTTTCTGCGGTTTTTTGGTAAGTTGCGCTATGCCTCAGGACATTGATTTTAGAAATAGTGAAAAATCTCAAATCACAATCGTGTTTCAGCTTCAGACAATATAGAGCATGAAGGTATGCTATGCCTTTGTGATGCCTTTCTTATAAAACATATCCCAAGAGGATGCATTTTAAACTGCAGCATATTTGAAATTATAAAAAAAGGTAGTATGTCCTCAGGCAAAATGCTTAACGGGTGACTTTTTTGAAATTTGAGATATGGCACTATTTACAAAAATCAATGTCCTGAGACAGAAAGCAACTATCCAAAAACTTTTGATACAGAACTTAAACATTTTTTATGGAAGTAGGTCCTTTTTTTTAAATTTTTTTTTTTTAATTTTGTTTTTATACTCCAAAAAAATTTTAGCGTTATGAAAGTTTTCGCCAGATTCAAAATATTTCGTGAAAAGTCAAGTCAATAAGCCAAAGAACATATTCAATGGTTACCAGAAATTTTTTTTTTTTTTTTTATGGTGATCGACCCACCTTAACAAATATATTACGAATCTTTAGCTTAACTGTTTTTTGAATTGACTTTTTTTGTTTTGTTTTTCAAAATTTGTCAAAAACTAAAATAAAAATTTATTTAATACAAAAAAGGTGAAAAGAAAGTTCGGCTAAAAAAATTTTAACAAAAAGGGATGAACTAATTTGGCGGAAGAAGTTTGATGCCATGTTAACATATAGAAGTCGAAATAAAAAAATTAAATTTTCTGTTGGCAAGAAACGAAATAAGAAATAAATTGAAAAAATTACTAAGGGCGATTGATACAACAGCACATTCAACAATTGCTCAAACTTAAAATGTCTTACAAAAGGATTTTTGGAAAGGACGAGGTTATTTTCGTAACAAAAGAAGATCATTCGGTTCCTAGCACAGTGAAATTGTTACCAATTGAACCAGAAGGCGACCTTGTCTCTATTGTTATGTTATTGAAAGCTCAACCAGTACAGTGTCAATTTAGGATGTATAAGAGGAAGCTTATGGATTTCACAATTTATACAGTTTAAATTTTAAAATTATAAAAAAAAGTGCAATCTGATACTGCTTTGTGATACAGAGTCGATACAATTTTGGTCTAAGTGTAGGTACACACATGCTGCGGTGGATTGTGGATATTCCATAAGTTAAGCGGAAAACGCAACGGCATAAAGTTTTCATTTGTTTTACAATGCTCTACGTTGCAAAAATTATAACAATCAACGGAAATATTTTAATTTTAAATTCAAACTTCATAAATACAAGTCTGTTTGCCAAACAAAAAAATGCAAGTGTCAAATAATGCTTATAATAACGGTGAACAGCTGTAGTATGTTAACCTGCTATTTTTACTAACGATTTTCTCCATAACGCTGCTTTGTGTGTACTTACTAATGAATTAGGCTATAATAAATCAAAAGCACATTGAGCACTAATTCGATATGTGAAAACTACCAATTTTGCTTTTGATTTATTAGTGAAATATAATTTTTTTTTTCAGGTTATGTTGCATTAATAAAGGCGAAGTCAATAGGAAGAGAAACAGCTTAGTTTGGCTAATGAATAAGATTCCTTTCCTAACTGGTATTTGTGGCTTTGTATGAAAACGACCAGTATAAAATGAATATTCTCCTGAAGTTCATTATACTGTTTGTAAAGTTTTCATACGATTACATGAATGCAATAGCTTTTTTATATTGAAATTGACAACGCGGCGTGAACCAATGACTTCACCTTTATTATTTCATCATGGTTTAGCTTAGACCTGTTTCGAGTATTTTTGTATCAAAATATTCTTGTACAAAATTAACAAAGTAAATAACTTAAACACCAACAAAATTGTTATAAGCAAAAAGAATTTAAAAATTTTTCTTTTAAATCGTTTTATTTTGGACAATGGACATTCTCTTAGTGCTTGCGTTTGCTATTTTTGTGCTCCAAAGTAATTATTACTTAAATAATATTTATTATAATATCACACTACATAATGTTTTAGAAATTAAGCACACACTTTTTCTAGCTATTATTTCCTCAGGAACCGTTTATAACTCATGAACCCAAATTCAAATTCTGAAGAGATGGCTCGAAAGGGTTTATGAAGTAAAGGGTTCAATCTGGTGCTTGGCATTTATTATTATTATTATTATTATTATTTATTAAGTCTTTGGATATACAATTCCTTACAGACTAGGCAATAATTAAGAAGATAACTAGTTAAAATGAAATTAACAATTAAATTAAATAAAGATTATTTAACAATACTTAAGATAATAGCTTTGGAAGTGACATATCTGAATTATTAATTGAATTGTTTATTAATGAGTATACTATCGAGAATACAAACTAATCAATTGATTCTTAAATAGATCCCTTGAGATCGAAAAATCTATATCATGATTTATATTAATTTTATTAAATTCAAAAAGAGCCCTTGTTATTGGTGCATTTAATGAATAGTTAGTTCTACACAACTGAATTGAAAACAAATTGCAGTGCCGCAAAGTTCTAGAAGGAACATTAAATGTTATTCGCTCAAGCAAATATGAACAATCAATATGGTTTGTTATAATGTCATAGACAAACATCAAACTGGCTATCACTCTCCTTGATTGAAGTGGCCTAACGTCAATTAACATGCAGCGAGAACTATAGGGTGGCACAGGATCTGAAAACCTAATAGATCTAAGCGCAAATTTCAGAAACCTTTTTTGAACCTGCTCTAACCTGTTAGAGTGCAGACCAGGAACTTAACAATAGATCCAAAAAAACTAAAAAAAAAAGACAAAATTTTTAACATGTCATTTAAGGTTTTTATTCATACTATAGGTTTTTCAGTTGAGCCGAATTTAAAATCGGTGATTAGGAGTGCGCAAGAAGACAAGGGGTATTTGCTGTTTCTTGCATTTTTATTCAGAAATGCTTCTCAATTTCGAGAGGATTCCCCCTACCTTTTTTGTACAATATATTATAAACTAGCGTACGAATAGTTACCTTTATACTATGGATAGTGTCAGATGTTAGTGTTGGTGAGCCTATTTTTTCCAAAACAACACCAACGATGGCGTCCGATATCGGTTTTTTATGAAATTTCGGTGTTATATGAAATTTCCAAAGACATTCTGGAAAAGGTTTAGTTTAAAAGAGGATCGCAAAATATCGCGGAAGATGTTTTGTGTTTCCAGTAGAGGATAGGCCTACCTTTCAAATTTTGTACGTTTCAAAATGGCGATTTGTGGCAACACCTTTTAAAGTATCCAATGAAGTTGAATATGTAAATCTTATGAACTTCTTAAAAAGCACAATTTTCACAAACAAATCATACACGAGTTAAAAAGTTTCTGCAATTATTTGAATGCCAATAAGTGACAATTTTATTAAAAAAATGAATGAAAAAATTTTCGCGTCCTACCGACTTACCGGTTTTATGTACCAATCCATAAACTAAAACAAATCGAAAAGCTTTCTATAGTCAAAAAGTATGAATGAATAAGTAATGCAAGTTTCAGGTGCATTTTGGAGTTATTTCGCTGGGTTATTCACCAAACTGAGTATGAGGTTTTTGAGGTGGGATATTAAGCTATCGAAATAATGAATAATCTTATGCGTTTTATGTATTTCAAAAATTGAATAAAGTTCCGCCAAACCTCCCAAATTTCGCACTGTTTGGCGTTAGGAAATAACGCCCAAATTCTTTTTATATAAATTGGGGCGATAATCATTTTGGAAATAGCGTCCAAAATTTGGGCTTTTAGTTTCTTGGGCGTTATTTTGTTATCGGAGAAGTATGGTAATTTTATTTATGAAGTACTTCAAACTCCAAGCATTTCGAATTCACTTTCGTAGTTTTTACGAAATTCGTATCTACGATGGATTCATTGATAGGCCCGATTGTTTAGAAAACGGTATTCTTCGTAACTCATCACAAGATAAAGTAAGTATTCAAATGTATAACGAGCCTAATAGACTTTAATAAAAACTAGTAAGAGTGTTACCTTTGACCTGGCCAAAAATCACATAATCTACACTGCAGCACTCTAAACTTTTGCATGTATAGGAGGATTCACTTTTTGCTCACCGTTTGCGCTAACTTTTCCAAGTATCTGTTTGGTTCAATTACTTCAAATAATTCTTACACATTATAGTCTCCGAAGAAGTCTTTAATATTTTTGACCCAACCCATGTAGGTGCTAACTTAACATGCCTGGCCAATTATCGACCAATGAATACAAATATGGATGTTAGAACAAAACTTTAAGCGGTTTTAACATTATATAAACTCATTATAACACTGGAAATATTAAAAATTAGTTACACTTTTGAAAAATCACTCTTCAACTATTCCTAGGTGCTGAGCGAAATTTTGTTACACTACCTCAAATAACGCTTGGATTACAGCATTTCGAAAAATACAAAGTAGACTGTTGATGTTACCATACTACACCGAATATTAGCTGTGTTTAATAGGATTTTAACATAGTGGCACCGCATTTTTACCGATTGTCATGGACGCGGTGCGGAAACGAAAAGCAGAATAAAGTAAAACTAAATAAAAAACACAAACTTGTTTTAGAACGGGCATTTTAAACTCAATTTCAAACTGGGCCAAACGATAAAATATTTTTGTTTTGGTGGGTCATTGCAAATTTGTGAGTTTCTTAAAATCGCTAAGGCAAGTATTTATAAAATAATGCACATTATGAAAACTATTTTTTTCACCACTGACCTCACAGTATTTTGGCTTAATGTTACTTTACCGACTGTTGTTGTTTTTTTTTTTATTTTATTTTTCCCAAATAGGGCATTGAGGATTAAGTCCAACAACAACAAAAACAACTGCCGCTCGAATCTACTATTGGAGATATAGCCATCGGAAGATCTGGATATATCTTTTATGTAAATCAGTATAAGTTAAGAACCCCTGGATGGATTTTAAAAATATTGATGTCCTATGAAAGGTATTTTACCGGAATATATAATTGCTGCACGAAATTTTTCAATTTGAGTGATAGTTTTCGAGATATGACAACTTTTCAAAAATTCACTCCATTTTTTTCCCAAAAAACCGTTATTTTTTCCAAAAAATGTATTATCAATCCATAATTCTAATAACTAAATTAGAAAGCCCAAATTATTTCCTTTCATTTGATATGCAACATGTATCTGAAATTGCATGATTAGTAAATTTCTATAGAAAAAACCAAAAATAGACTAAATCAATTTCCTTGAAATTTGAAACTTTTGACAACAACAATGCCAGAACAGACAACAACAACTTTGCTACAACAACAACAACAACAAAGAGAATCAGCTACTTGTGCAAGCGCAGCAGCTACTTATTATTTTAAAAAAATTAAAAATTGCGAGCGACTTATATTTCTTTCGAAATTATATTAAGAAAATTTAAAGTTTTTCAATTTCAAAATATGTCTTTTTTATATTTCGTTTTTTCATAATTATTTCTGAATCAATCTAAATTTGATATATTTAAATTTTAGAGAAAACAAAATCGAAGCTTACGATGTATATAAATTATAAAGTGTTTTTATGTATAGTTAAACTAGGATTTGTAAAGTTAATTATATGATGGTGATACATATATATATATATTGGATATTGTAATTAGCGCAATTTGGCTAGCAAACTATGTGTTGGATTTATTATAGACTGATCCGCGGCCGAAGGCCTCCGCGAAGCCGGTGTTAGATTTTTGGGAGTTTCAAATCCTGAGCAGCGGCCGCAGGCCGCCCACTTACCCCTACTTTTGTGTAAAATTACTGTTGTTGTAGTATTAGTAAAGTTGTTGTTGTTGTTATTGTCTGTTCTGGCATTGTTGTTGTTTAAAGTTCCTAATTTCAAGAAAATTGATTTGGTCCATTTTTGTTTTTTTCTATAAAAATTAATTAATGATGCAACTTCAGATACATGTTGCATATCAAATGAAAGGAAATAAATTGGGCCTCTTAATTTAGTTATAAAAATAAAAGGTTAATAATACATTTTTTGGAAAAAATAACGTTTTTTTGGGAAAAAATGGGGTGAATTTTTGAAAATTTCTCGTATCTCGAAAACTGTCACTCAAATTGAAAAAATTTGTAAAGCAATTATATAGTCCAGTAAAATATCTTTCATATGACATCAATATTTTTAAAATACATCCAGGGGTTCTCAACTTATACAGATTTTTATAAAAGATATAACCCGATCTTCCAATGACTATGTCTCCGAAAGTATTTTCGAGCGGCAGTTGTTGTTTTTGTTGTTGTAATAAATTCCTAGAGCAAAAATAAAAAAAAACAACACCAGTCGGTAAAGTAAAATTGTTCCAGTATTTTCGTCGTAGTCTCGCAATTAAACCATTGTTTAGTTGTCTGCCTTAAAGCAACGTACAAAAGTTGCACCACTCGTTCGTTTCGACCCATGGTTGAATTATTGAATCATGGTTTCGAACGGCCAGCAGTGTGACATTCAAAAGAAGGGCAGAAAAAATGCAGGATTTTTTGAGAAACGAAAACGCTATCAGTCTGCCATGAGAATAGATTTTTTAATCATTTTGATTTGACACAGTGTTGCCAAATATGGGGAATTCCTCAAAATTGGAGGAATTCAGAATCCGCTTGAGGAATTTTTATTTGAGGAATTGTTTTAACCAACGTATAGTTTTCGATATTAACCATTTATTAATGGCTTTTTTTTTTACTTTAATAAATGTGAGTAAGGAAATATTTAAGGATTTTCGGCAATATGAACCTCTGAAATCAAACTTGCTCTTTTGATGGTCGGTCAATAGCTAAAGAGTATCTGATACACACAATGAGTTATCTATCGACAAACTGAACAATAAATATGATATGACAGGTTTTATGGCTTTTCCCATCAAATTAAAGCTTAAGTTCCGTCTTTTGAAAATCTTGGACGTAAGGTATGTATGCGTAAAAAAGTCGTGGCGGTAAACAAAGAGTCTCGCGTCTAATACTACAATTAAAATGAAATATGATGGATGTAGTCGTCTTAGAATTCTTTGTCTTACATTTCCTCATCATTGGTTTTTCAGAATTTTGAATAGTGTTCAAAATGAGCTTATCAAAAAAAAAAAAAAAAAAAAAAATGTGCTAGATTTGATTGTGCGCAAAAAACACGATTTTCCACATTTGTCTCACAAAAACATTGCATAAAGTATAAATATTGCAAAATCTACGGTAGCTTGTGTGCTTAAAAACTTTAGTGAACAGTAATACCCTTTTCACACTGGCATCGAAAACGGCTCGTTTTCGCGTCATTGGTTTTGAAAACGAGATACTTAAAAATTACATTCACACTTGTACTTCTCGTTTTTGATGACAGCTGAACAGCCGATGTCAGCTTTACATTACAAAAACAATCTGAAAATTGTGAAAACAGCTAGTAAAAAAATCACAAAAAATGGATATTTTAGCTAAAGTTATAGTTGCTTTATTTATTGTATTATTATTTATTTATTTCAATTTCGCTTTGATTTTTTTTTTTTTTTTTGGAAATAAATAATGTCAAATGTGACATGTGAAAATTCACAGTTTACTACATTCATTCACAATTTACTACATTTATTCACAATTGCAGCTGTTTTCAATGACAGTTTGGCTCGTTTTTGTAGAAAACAGCTTCTGAGATGTTTTCGTTTGACATTTAATTTGTATGGAAAACCAGCCGTTTTTGGCTGGTTTTTGCCTCAAAAACGAATGATACGGAAAACGAGAAAAGGATATTAACTACGGAAAGGAAAGATGGAAGTGTTCGAAAAAAAATACTGGGCTATAATGAAGACAAAATTGCTAAAAATGAAGAAAATTGTCAAAAATGAAAAGAAACTAAAACAAAAATGGATCAAGTTATCATCCCAGGTCACCCAAAGTGATGTACAGAGGCTAATAGCAGGTGTTAATTCAAAGTTACGATACTTCGCATATATCTCAACCATATGAGCAAACCTTTAAATTTTCTTAAAGATATATCTTTGAGCTTCAAAAAATGTGTTTCTTTCTATTTTTTGGTCAAAAAATAAACTTTTTATACCCATATACATATAAAAATCTTGTCGTATTTCGCCTTCTTTTTTCAGATTTGAGGAATTTCACTTCAAATTGAGGATTTTTCCTCGATTTTTATTGATTTTGATAGTTTTTGTTGGCAACACTGATTTGACACAATCGTTATGCTGCTCCTTCTAAGCGCAACCAATGTCAATTTTTTGACAGCTTCTATTGTGATAGCGAAGAAACGCATTTCATTTCACGTGTTTTGAGTTGGTTAATTTTTTTGGTTCTGAGGATTTTACAATTTAAAAATGGCATTAAAACGACTAAAAAGTGAGAATATTGACTTGTTTCTTTTAAGAACAAAACGGCTAACAATTTTAATTTTATTATAGCAAAAAAGTCCAAGCGAATGACTGGCCAACAAAAATACAAAATTGAAAAGAAAGTACGTGAACACACTCGCAAGGTGCGCAAGGAAAGTAAAAAGAAGCTGAAGACGGGAAGCAAGAAACAAAAACTGATACAAATTCCAAATATTTGTCCATTTAAAGAAGAAATCCTTAAAGATGTTGCTGAGGCGAAGAAACGCCAAGAGGAAGAAAAACAGCGGCGTCGTGATGCCTACCAATTAGAACGTGACCAAAACAAATTCAAAACTTTAACTTCATTAGTCGATGATGCTGATATGCGTGGAACCGTTCATACTATTTTGCATGAAAATGATTTTGTCAATGATGAGGTAAATAGAATGCGTAAAACTTGTATACACTTTTTTGTTGCTTTAGCGCTATTTTATCGGCTTCCGGATTTACTCATAATTAATGACAACTTTAAATAACTTTAATAGTCCCATACTCATGAATAATATTTGTAACCCTTAGCACATTATGATGTTTTGGAATCGCTCATTACCATGTTCAGGAGCATAGCTCTGTGCTTAATCACATTAACCATTGCTTAAAAAGAATTTCCGTGCTGGAATACAGTCAAACTTCAATAGCTCGAAATTTGTTACTTTGAATTTTAATAACTTTAACCAAAAAGATTATTCGCAAAGAGCTAAAGTTAAGTCCCTAAAAAGGTTTTTGTTTATTTGCTTGTGAAACTTCCTTATGACGGAACGAATGGGATTGCTGAGAATTTGGAAAAATTGTGGACTTGGCAGTAATTCGCGGCATTAGGACAACAATGTTCTAACGGCATGCAACAGATGTAGCAGTTAGAACCTTGTTGTCCTAAGGTCACGAATTGTTGCAAAGCTTTTTGGTTTTCTTCATTTTACGTGACTTATTATTTGACAGGTTTTAATTCCGGAGAAAATTGAGTTCAAGTTTTCAAGTACGATGCATTTTTAGGTACAATTACACCATTCTCCGATTTTTTTACATTAAACCTATTAAAAATATTATTTAACATAAAATTGTGTTATTTGGGTCTGAAAGGGTTAACAGTCGGGAAAAGGTATAATTGTACCTAAAAATTACAACGAAAAAAATATAACGAAACTATAAAAGGAAGCTAGTTGAACTAGCGAGTAAGCTGAACGAACAAGCAGCCATCATTGATTCAGTGAACGTTCGAGAAAACTTGAACGCATTTAAAAAAAATTAAAATCTTTGTGAATTAAATCAAAAAAAGAAAAGAATTTTTCTCCGGAATTAAAAACTATAAAATTTGTAAATAAAATTAAATAATATATCTGGTTGGTAGTGTATTGCTTGATCGCCATCGCAGAAATTTAATTTGTGCTGAATACAGCGTGCGACACGGATTTCAGTTGAAATTACGCACTTAATAAGGTTTTTCAATTTCAATATTTTTTAAAGCAAATTAACAACCATTTTTTTTAGTTAGTTAAAATATGTCACGTAAAAGAAAGAAAGTTGGATTGGAAAATGAGGAACTACCTACTTCATCCAAACCTGAAGAAAACACAAATATCGTTAACGTAAAGAAATGTCTTCACAAATGCTGTCTAAATGAAAAAGTTTTCAATAAAATTCGTTTGGATGTTAACGAAATGTCTGGGTTAATAGTGGAAGCTTCAAGGTACATTCATTTTTCATTGATGAGAGATTGGGAGGAGGATAAGTTTAGTGATACAAAGCCACGGTTCCTTGATTATTTTTATTGTTTGCTGGACGGGAGCAAAGCTAAATATGAATTAGACTCTGAGTATAAGCAAATGCGTTGTAATGCAGGTTTGCGCCTTTATAGCAAAAAAAATAGGTCAAATGTTTTCGTTAGAGCGGCTCAAAATTATGATGTTATATTTTGTAACAACATATGGATGCACGCATACAGAAGAGTGCGCAAATATTTTAAGCGACGTGCACCAACGGTGAATTCATATTTAACTCTCAATTATTTATTCAACAATGCTGATACAGAGTTTGATTCAGAGTTGCTGGAATTACTGCATACAGACTTAAACTGGGATAGGGAATTATTCCATAAAATAAAAATGGATCCATGGAGACATATCAAATTTTTCTATAATCTTTCGAAATTTAACGAGTCCCAAAATTGGAGGAATTTTGCCCTAATTCCTATCCATCAATTTGGTGCTCATCATATACGGTATGATACAACCGCTTTTCGCTCGCTTCTTTGTGGACTAAAATTACGGAAACATAACGATACAATTGACAGAGACCTAGTATGGCGACAGTATTTTAAAGTCCCGGAGACAAAAAGCAAGAAATTTGATTTTTCAATTAATACTGACGGTGTGGCCATATCGTTTTCAATGCGGAAATCAGTAAATACATTGAAAAATAAGGAAAAGAAGAAAAAGGTTGTGGAGATTCCAACCAATAGTATTAAATATGCAACAAAAATCGGTCTGGATCCAGGAATGCGGTTAATTGTTGGCGGCATTCGATATGAAAATGCAGATGGTGTTCGTGATGGTGATATACCCGAAACCATAAAAATAAAAAGTTCACAATATCACCATGAATGTGGCTTTGCATCGAGACGGAAAAAATTGCAGCATTACACAAAAGAATGCACTAGAAAAGATTTACTTGCTAGCAGCGAAAATCAATGGTCACCAATGTCAACAATTAATTTTCGTCAGTATACGCGTGCCCAATTAAATAAGTTTCAGCAGTGGCAACGTGTATTTTCGCAAGTAAAGGTAACTCGGCTAAAGTTGCAAAAATACATTTGCGTTGAAAAGACCAATCACGCGATTGCAAAGACAGTTTTAGGCAATATGCGGGGACCTAAGCTGGTGTGTGTCGGTTCAACTAAAATTGCCGCTAATTCCCCAATGAAAGGCTACAAACGTACACCGCTTTCACGATTCATTGATGCGTTCCGCGCGCACGGTGCTCATGTGATGCACATAAATGAATTTCGAACAACGAAACTTTGCGGAAATTGCCATGAATTAAACGAAACATCCATGTCACCACATCGGTACCAATTTTGCAAAAATTGTAATACTTGTTGGAATCGTGACGTGAATGCTGGAGTAAATATACTATATTTGGGCAAATGCCAACTGAATAATATAAGTAAACATTATAATTTTGAAAAATAGTTGCACTAAGTATTTAATGTGTATACTAGATCATTCTTTATTAAATTTAATTTTAATTATTTTTCATAAGAAATGATTTAACTTCTACTTAATAAAGTAGAGTTATGACGGAACGAAGATAACGAACTTATTTTGATCTGAATAAGATTGGCAAATAATAATTTAAAACCATTAAGAGCTCACTAATAATGATAATCTTACAATAATAATCAATAGTTACCCTAAAAACAAATCAATCTCATGAGTTTATTAAAATGCAATTTTCAAACATTTTTTAATAGAAACAATACAAGAAAGCGACCACTAAAGAGCAATCGCTAAAACAGTACTTTAAAGAATTCAAAAAAGTTCTTGAAAATGCTGATGTCGTTTTAGAAGTGGTGGACGCACGTGATCCGCTGGGTACACGTTGCACTGAAGTCGAGCGTGCTGTGCGCTCTGCTCCAGGAAATAAACGTTTAGTTCTGATCCTTAATAAAGCTGATTTGGTCCCAAAAGAGAATCTTAACAACTGGATCAAGTATTTCCGTCGTCATGGTCCTGTTACAGCATTTAAGGCATCTACACAAGATCAAGCAACTAAATTGGGTCGCCGCAAGTTTCATCAGATGAATTCGGAAAAAGCCTTGCAAGGATCTGTTTGCATTGGTGCAGAATTACTCATGTCGATGTTAGCCAATTATTGTCGTAATAAAGGGATCAAAACATCTATACGAGTTGGAGTTGTTGGTATACCCAATGTTGGCAAGAGCTCAATTATAAATTCACTTACACGCGGTAAAACCTGTTCAGTGGGCTGCACACCTGGCGTTACCAAGTATGTATTCGTTTTATGTACCTAAAATGTTGAATTATTCATACATAAATGCATATAAATTATCTTCTTTTCCATGCAGAGCAATGCAAGAAGTTGAGTTAGACTCTAAGATAAAACTTATTGACTGTCCTGGTATTGTATTTACAAATGCCAATAAAGGTGGCGATAACATGTCAGCAGTTTTAAAAAATGCTCAACGTGTTGGTGATGTCAAGGACCCATTTACAATTGCAGAAAGTGTGCTGAAACGTGCCAGCAAAGAGTACTTTTGCAAATTGTATGATTTAACAGACTATGAAACTTTTGAAGAATTTTTCGCTAAAAAAGCTGCTCGAATGGGTAAGTAGAGTTAGATGTTACTTGATACTTTAATTGAAAGCTCAATCTGATTAAACTTTTTTGCCAAATGCAGGTAAATTTTTAAAAAAAGGTGTACCTGATGTTGTTGCTGCGGCAAGAAGTGTACTAAACGATTGGAATACTGGAAAAATTAAATACTGTACTCAACCACCTGAAGTTGCAGAAACCAGTACTGTGCACGTCAGCGCTTCTATTGTTCATGAAGACGTTCGCGAATTTGATGTTGATAATTTTGAAGCTATGGAAACAGACATTTTAGATAAGTTCAATGTTAAAAATGACGACGTAATGGAAATAACATCAACTGGCCCAGTTGAATACAAAGTACCAAACGACGCTGATGATGACGAGGAGGATGCACAAAAAACAATCATCGATGAATCTGAGCCTTCAGCGAAAAGCAAGAAAAGAAAATTAGATGCCGAAGACAGAAAACCCAAAGTCGATCCCTCAATGGCATTGGAAGGTATGTTAAAATATGTCTATAAATAAATGGGGCTATATTTCATAAACTAGAAAAATAAATTTCTAAATTGATTGCTCTATCAGTGACAAAATATGAAATGTAAAAAAAAATATGAAATGTAAAAAAAACAAATTTGTTCATCCTTTTTAGGTAATCAAACCCTGAATAAAAATATGAAAGAACAACTTAAGAAGAAGAAAAAACAAAATGCGCGCAATGAAAAGAAAGTCGCCAAAATCGCAGATGTACTTGATGGTTTCAGCCTAAGTACGACAAAGAAAGTGGATGACAAATATAATTTTGATGAGGATTACGTTATTGAATAATTGTGGTTTTTTTTTTCTTAAATAATTTAATTTTACATTGAACTGATATGTAAATTTTATAAAAAAGAGGTGAATAAAATTTCGCCACAACTAAGTGAACTGGTAGAAAAATATCTGTTAATTCAAAAATAAATATTTTGATAAAAAGTGTAAATAAAAAGAAATGTTTTTTTTTCTAAAAGTATTTTTTGCTAAAAAATGTCGTCCTTTTTATTGCATATTGTTTGGGCGACGAACAGATACTCATCTCTATTTAAGATATTTTTGTCGCTTTATTTGTGGACTAATTTTTGCATATTTATTTTGGAGATTAATCATGTTAACATTTTCGCTATCATCCACTAATCAACATAATATTTTATTTGCTTTAATTGCAATAGTGGGTAAGTATCTTGTGTAAATCAATTTTGCTAAAAAAAAATGTTAAATTCAAAATATTTTTAGGATTTGGTTTTATATTCTCAACAAGCATACGATGCGTTACATCGTTAATTTTTGTTGGCATGGTTGGCAAATCGGGGCGTAGTTATCTAAGAGCGTTAAGTTTTGCATTTGTTATTGGTGGTAATTTGTTGAAATTACATTTTTTGATGGTAACAATATTTCTACTTACGTTTGTCTGATTTTTATTAAGGTCCAATCGCAAATCTGTCCGAAAATGGTGCTGAAATTGTGCGTATATTTACGTGTTCAACTACTTTGCAATATAACTTAACAAAAACACGTTTCGATTTAATGACAAAACCTTTTCAAAATACATTAAAGGCTATGAAAGGTGATATAAAGGATGTTAAGGAGGCATTTGCTGATATCAGAAATGTGTTGGAGCCCTTGCGTGATGAAGTTGAAAGTGAGGAACTGGAACCTAAAAAGAAGAAAGTACATAACCATAATAAAAATTCAACAATAATCGAAAGCAAAAATGTTACTTTTGTCGATAAGAAAAACTCGACGTTTGTCGGACACAAAAACTCAACTTTTATCGATCAGAAAAATAAAAATTTAACATTAACCGATCACAAAAACTCAACAAGTGCTGATAATAAATTGAACGATCACAACAATGTAACATACAATGATCAAAAAAATAAAAATGAAACATTCATCGATCATAAGAATACAACATTAATCGATCATAAAAATACTGCATATAACCAAAAGGAAAATACAACTTTCAATGATCGTATAAATGAGACTTTAAACAATCTCAAAACCAAGCCATTTGCTGGTGGTGAAAATACGTCATTTGTTTATAATAAAAATGTAAAAATTATCAATAAGAAAAATACCAAACATAAACGATACAAACGTCGGCATCATCGGCAAAGCTCTGGCGAAAGAGCTGCAGAAATACAGCAACAATATGCAAAAAAGTTTGAGAGGCGCTGTAAATACCAGTTGGCAAAAGGGGAGCAACGATGCAAGGCTGCTTTTCGCAAAGCACATGAAAGTTGCAAGGATAAATTTCCACGCATTATCAAGACTTTACTTTGTTGGCCATTTCGTGTAGATTTCATATGTAATTTTAAAATCCTAGGGGATCCGGATACTATTTGTGATCCAACAGAAGCACTACCGAATAGTTTTGGCTCAAGTTATCAAGAACTTGAGGAAGCCGAAGATCAATTGTACACGAAAGACCAAGATCTTCAAGTTAATTATAAAATACACCAAATGGAAACTCCAGCTGGCTTAAAGTGAGTAATATGTAAAATTGTTGCAATTATTAGAAGAAAATTAGATTTCTTAAAAGAAAAATCGTTAACAAATTGGAATTGCAGATATTTCAACACTTTAGATAGGTTGTTTAGATTGAGATCCGAGAAATTTCAACATGAAAATTCAGTGAAAATCGGTATCAAAGTTTCCAAAGCAAATATGTTATAGTTTTCTCTAAAAGTTGGTCCCCGATGACAAAAAAAAAACCTACAATAAACTTACAAATGCATGCTAGCTTGCCCGTCAAACGTTGTTCTGCTCTTTCCTGTAGGTAGCGCGATGATTTTGATTAAGATGAAGTCCATGTTTTTTGCCTACGCAGATGTTGGGCAATATAATTTATTTTATTGTATTTTATTTCAGGGCAGCAAAACGGTTTTGAACCGAACCGGTTTTTGAACCAAGCCAACCCATATATTGTATATTGAACCGTTTTTATTTTGGAGCAGCTTTTATTTAGAAAGCGCTGAACCGAACCAAAAACCACGCTTCAAAATGGTGCGGAATATCTAAAGATAGCTCCGATTATGAAATGGAGTTAATCAGCCCTGTTCCATAATCCGTGTGGTTTCAATTACTTTTCATTGAGGAAGCTTTTTGATGAAAATGAATCTTTTTTGTGGAGAATTACATATCATACAAGTAATATTGATTAGTATTTATGAAAAAGTAACTGTTTCGGAGATATTCGATAAAGTCGAATTTTTCGACTTTTTGCGGTTTTTTAAGAATATTTCCTAAACGGTTATTTTTTCCTTGATGCAAATCAATATTATTTGTAGAGCCTGTAATTCTCCGCAAAAAAGATTCTAAAACTTATTATCGTGTGGCACACCATTTTCACCAACAAGCATCCTCGGAGAAAAGTAATTGAAACAGAAAGTCAGTTCAAGATAGCTTCTACTATATATTATACTACATGGCCCTGCAAACGTTGTTCTGCCCTTTTCTGTGGGTGGCTTGAGGATTTATGTTTTTTTTTTTTTTTTGTATGGGGTACAACGTCCAATCCACCATTTTTTGCATTGTCCTTAGTATGAACAATGTTCAATCATATTTAAAGTTTCATAACTAAAATAAGTGCAGAATTATTGAATGTAGATAATTTTTTGTATGGGGGGTGCAACTCTCCCTGCTTCAATCCCTTTTTTTTTGTAGTCTTTGGTATATACCAAGTTTCAAATTGATACCTGCCGTAGGTGCGGAGATATAGGAGCATTCCACGGTTGGTACGGGACAAATCGTACGCATTTTTTGAGTTTGAACCTTAAATTAAAGACAAACCAGAATGTTATAAAAAAAAAAACATCTACGACATTTAATGTGTGTGACGTAGACCTATTAAAATCAATTATTTGTTCTTAATAATATTTAGTACCTGGAGACCGATCCCAGCTCGGTCAACAATCTGATCTTATTATTTTAGTCGATGTTTTTATTCATTTTTTTTTTTTGTTATGACACTCGTACTTTTTCACCTCTAATGGTTATACTTTCAAAATGATAAATTAACCGATGAGAATAATAATAAAAAAAAACTCGGAAAGTATCGAATGGTATAGAAAAATATCAAAAACTAAATTTTTTTTTTGTGAAATAGAATGCCCTGAAATGGGATATGCCACGCACCCAAAATATTTCGTCTTTTGTATGGGGGCTGAAATATCTTATCATCAAAGGATCATAACTCGGAAAATAAGAGTTCTATTGGAAAAATCCGAAAGGATATTTTGATAAGGAGGAGCGTGATGCTATTAATAAAAAAGAATTTCACTTTTTCTTGTAGCTACGCTGTAAGACTGAACACAGCGTTTTCTTCAACTTCAAGCAAGGATATTTCAAAATCCTGCAGGTATAATGACAGTTCTGCTGATGAAGACGGATTCAGCGTCAAAAAGTGCATAAGGCTGCATATAAGAATAAAAAGTTCATTCCATTTTTTTTTGTGCCTGATATTTTGATAAAAAAGGGAGTGGCAATTATTGAACAAAGCTTACTTTTCGTTATGACATAGATACTCATGATCCAGATCCGTGTACCAAATTTCATCAAAATATAACGTACCATTTGCGAGAAATAGCATTTAATGTATTTTACTTGTATGGGAGGTTCCACGCGCACCGGCGAATTTTGCCTACTTTCAGTTTGTAGGTGCCTAGGAGCAAGTAGACTCCCTACAGTTAAATTCAGAAAGATTGCTTTTGAAGTTTTCTTTTTATAGCGTATTATATTTTTGTGGGCGGCGCCACGCCCTTCCATGAGTTTTCCCAATATAACGGCATATCACATATTATCACTTGTTTTTAGGGGTACAATCTCTTAAAATTGTTGGAGTCGTTTTTGCGTAATATTGAATCAAAATTTTCAATGTTTAAAAAGGGGGCGTGATACTTTTTCGATACCGCCCACTTTTTGGTTATAACAAGATATTAATAAGCAGTACCTACATACCAAATTTCACTAAAATATCTTGGAACATTTGCGAGAAATAGCATTTAACGTATTTTGCTTGTATGGGAGGTTCCACGCGCAATGGCGATATTTCGTCCACCTTCAAATCAGAGATGCTCTATAGCAATTAGGCTCCTCACACTTAATTTCAGAATGTTTGCTTTATTAGTCTTCTTTTTATACCGTTTTATATTTTTGTGGGTGGTGCCACGCCCTTCAACGAGTTTTCCCAATATAACGGTGTATCACATATTAATCCTTGTTTGCAGAGGTATCATCTCCTAAATTTTCATTAAAATTGTTGGAGTCGTTTTCGAGTAATATTGAATCAAAATTTTCAAGGGCTTAAAAGTGGGCGTGGCACTTCTTCGATCCCGCCCACTTTTTGTCTGTTCTAAGGTACCATCAAGTCGTACCAGCTTACCAAATTTCATCCAAATATCTTGTATAGTTTGCGAGTTATGACTAAATCAAATTTAAAATTTAGGGCAGTGCCACGCCCCCTGGTGAGCATTTACAAAGTTCAAACCTTGCTCATTCTTGATTGTATGCTAATATCTAACTCTATTCCAAGTTTCATTAAAATAGCTGTAACCGTTTTCGAGAAAAAATATTGGCACAGAAATAAGTACAAAAAAACAAACAAAAAAACAAACAAAAAAACAAACAAAAAAACAAACATACAATTTTAGCTCGTATAAGAAGAGAAGATAGATGGGAGTAATTAATAAGAAAAGAAGTTCGTTTGTACGGGACAGCCCAAATCTACCATACTTTCCATTTTTTGACTATGTAGCAAGTTTTTAGCTAAATTAATAAACTTTAAAAACTAGCAAAAATATTTTTGGATAGACTAAGGGTCATGGTATAGTAAAACAATAAAAGTTTGAAAAAATATTTATTTAAATGAGAGTTATTAAATAAAAATTAAATTGTTTGTACGGGACATTTTCGTTTGTACGGGACTCGTACGAGATATATGTTTATTTAATTAGTTTTAAATCATTTTTTAAATGAAACCATAACACTATGATTATCCCAAGCGTGTTTCTTGCATGTTACTTGATGGCCATAAGCTGAAATTTAATGAAGTTTTGATATTTCTGGGATAGGCTCATGGCTGAACATTTTTAGTTTTTTAAGCTACTTATTTCTGATTCAGAGATGAAAAAAAGTGGCTGCTAGTGTCGCGAAATTTTTTTAGGATTTTGATTATGGCACTTCAACCTTTTTGACTTACAAGTCGTTTCACATTACCCCAGACTCCGTGAATCACGCCTTTGGGATGTGTCCATAAGTCACATAGATGCTGTTTAAGCATTACATAAGCAGATTTTCAATGATATAAGCAAAAATTAACAAATCGTGAACACGAACCCCTCTTATGATTAGACGTAAGCGGTTTTTCAAATACGAACAAGAATTCAGGAACTTAATTATTTTTATAAGCAATAGCGGTCATATGGAAATTGAAAAAATCCATGACACTTTAAATCAATTTTAAGGGCTTAAGTTAGACTTTAATTTAAAAATTTTTTTTGTATTACGTAAGAATTTTATCGACCTCTCCTCCTGTATAAGCAACAATAAGCAAATCTTGAACCACTCCCCACCTAAACATGCTTACGTTATACTTGAACGGCCCTATATGAACACCATTTCATTTTTATATAACAGTTTTGCTCATATCTCATATAATTAATGGTCTTAAGTGCATATACATAATAACGCCCCCTGAAAAGCAGTAACCAACGGTGACCGTACTCATATATATAATTTTTAAAGAGTTTTGTCAACAATATTAGAAAAAATTAATAGAAATCTTAATAAAATAAATATTGTGTTTGTACGGGACAAGTAATATGATAATAATTACACTATGCAACAGCCAAATCTCCCAGTCAATGCCATTATTCATTTTATATGTAAAATAGGCTGCTGATTCCGAAAATCGCATTTTTTTTTTCGTGTCGTTTTCGAGATATCGGTCATTTTCGGTTTTCGGACCAAAAAAAAAAAAAAAGATAGTTCCATTTAAATACAAATATCTCAAGAACTAATGTTTGTATTCAAATGTATTATATGTCATATTAAAGGTAATTAAATTACCTACAAATGATATTCACATCACTTTTTGGTTGGCTTGTTAGTTTCGGCAAAATAAATTGATTTCTAAAAAAAACATTTTTTTTTTTTCGAAAAAATTAACAAAAAATCAAAATCAACTGCAGATTTATACATTATTTATATTCTTTTGTATCATAGACTATATATTTGTGAAGAAAATAAGATACCACGATGGAAAAATGCAAAAGTTGTTTACAATTCATTGAAAAGTTACCAAAATGCGTTTTTCCCTATTTTTTCGTTTTTTTTGTAATAAACTGTTCGATAACACTGTGGAACAATTTCGAACTTTTTTTAAAACACATGAGAAAATCCAAAAAATTCTTAAAGTAGATGTTAAAAAAAATACCCGTGTCTCGTGGTTTTTCTCCAGCACGTCACATTTTTTTTTAATCGATTTTTGAAGTTTTTTTATCCACTGTATATGAAAAAACCAAAAATACCGCATTCTTGTGTTAAATCGATGAATTTAACTATATGATCCTTACATCTGAGGTGTATCATGTGTTCAGCGAACTTATGCAAGATATTGCGGGGAACATTTTTGTGGCAAATTTTAACCCTATTTGACCCCGACATGTGGGTCATTTTTGCTCTTTACTTAAAAAGGTACAAAAATGAGACCCAAAACAGGGAAATATTGAGTCAGTATGTACTACAGAAATATTTTCTATAAAATTTCACTACTAGTTTTTGAACACGTAAAGGTCGAAATTTGAGCCCGAAACCAAAAAAATCGTTAAAATCAAATAGGACTTTTCACATTGCATATTAATTACATCCCTGACGCGCTAACCTTAAGTTTTAAGAATTTTTCGTCTTTGGCAACTCTTAGTGAAATTTTTTGTAGGATATTTTTGCAAAATTTTTTAACCCATTGTGGCTCAGTTTTAGAAAAAGGGGTCAAAAAGACCCATAGAAACAGGATATAATAGGTTAATGTATTCTAGAAAAATGATCCTTGTGTTATTTCGTTATGATCTTGTGAGAACGAGTTTTGTCCAAAATGTAATTTTAGAGTTTTACAGTGGGGTGAAATTTGGAAAATATTTATTATTAGAACTGCTTACTGATTTTAACGATTTTTTTGCTTTCTGGATAAAATTTTGCTTTTTTAGTGTTCAGCAACAAGTAGTAAAATTGAATAGCAAATATTTCTGTAGTACATACTAACTCAATATTCCCCTGTTTTAGGTGTCATTTTTGTACCTTTTTAAGAAAAAGGCAAAAATGACCCATTAACTTTCAATGAATTGTATACAACTTTTGCATTTTTCCATCGATTTTTTTAAGTGGTATCTTATTTTCTTCACAAATATTTATATAGTCTATGATACAAAAAAAAAAAATTATAAAAAAGTTATTTCTTCTTGTATAAATCTGCAGTTGATTTTGATTTTTTGTTAATTTTTTCGAAAAAAAAAAATGTTTTTTTCAGAAATCAATTTATTTCGCCGAAACTAACAAACCAACCAAAAAGTGATGCAAATATTATTTGTAGGTAATTTAATTACCTTTAATATGACATGTAATACGTTTGAATACAAACATTGGTTCTTGAGATATTTGTATTTAAATGGAACTATGTTTTTTTTTTGGCCCAAAAAACGAAAATGACCAATATCTCGAAAACGACACGAAATAAAAAAAAAAAAATAATGCGATTTTCGAAATCAGCAGCCCATTTTACATATAAAATGAATAATGGCATTCCCTGGGGAAAAAATTTTTACTCATTTGTTGCATAGTGTTATTATACTTTAGGCAAAATAAAATCCGAAAATTACTGCACTTTTTAAGAGTACCCAAGTAACTAGCTTTAAATAAAATGTTAATAAAATTAAACCGTTATGTGTGTAGACAGAAAATTAATTACATCTATTTGTGCGTTTGTACGGGACACCCATAACTGTTTTGTTTGTCGCGGTATGATATAGATGTTTGCAAGAACACTTTTTTGCAAATACCATTTATCAATACACTAGTCTATGACCTTAAACGACAGATATAATTTGTAAGGTAACTCATCATGGTTTAATAGAAAAACAATGATGAATATGATCAAAAATATACCTAGTAAAAAAAAACTTTGGCACTTTCTTTAACTATAAAAAATTGAGCCTAATACCAAGATTTTAATAAGAAATCAATTTGGATAGTAAAGTTTAATCCTAATAGAATATATTCGATCCATTAAAACATATGAAAAATACATCTGATACATCTGCTTAAAAATACAATTTTCACTGGAATGCCCCTATGGCATTTTGATTTTTTTTTTTGCATGCAATTTTTGTTTGTGGTGTGTAACTCGTTTTCCCCTTTTTTTACGATATTAACCTGGCCGAAGGTTAGGCGCATTTATTGTGAAAATATGGCTTCCATATATCTAGTGGTTTAGGCGTGATGTGATGACAAAAAAACAAAAAATATTAACTTTTTTGTCATTTTTTGTATGGGGGTGGGGGAACCACACCCCGTTGTCTGATCCCCTTCATATTAAATGTAAGCCAATCGGAGCACTAAAAAGCCTATGGGGTGAATATGGTGCCAATTCATTTAGTGGTTGAGGTGGTTAGCGATGACAAACATCCGCACCAAATTTTATATACTTATTAAGATAAAAATTAGACTTTGTTTGTTGCTTATGAACTCGGAAACTAACTGACCGATTTCAATGAAATTTTTTCAGTTTAAAAAAGCTAGGTTATAGGTTAAAAAGTTGGGTGATGCCACGCCCCCCTCAAACAATTTCTTTATAACTCTGAGAGTACTTGACTCATATTATTGATATTTGGTAAATGTGTAAAGTGCATTAGGACAAAAAATTTCATTCGTCGTTTCTTTGAAAATATTTAACGGACTTAGATACTTATAGTTATGATACTTGGTTATGTTGGTTGCTACGCGGTGATAACTTTATTTAATTTTTACTAGAAAAATAAAAAAAAAAATTTGAGAAAAATGGTCTAGGCTTTCACTGAAATACGAATAACTTTTAAAAGAAGACTCATGGAAAAATTTCGAAAAATACATTAGATGGGGCATATTTAACGCGCTGTGTTTTATTTTTCAACTCACTCTGGAATTAATGGAGCAACGCTGACTTTAACTCTATTTTACTGAAAATTTACTTTTTGTCACTTTGCTCTTTGCTTCTAACCCCCTCAATCAACTTTTTTTGAAGTTAAGAATTTAAATTGCCATAACTTTGATTTTTAACATATTTGAGCGATTTTGATCCAGTAAGGCCAAAAAACCCAATTTTACAATTTTAACTCGTTTAATAAGAGAAGATTTATTGAGCAACTGAAATATGTACTGTGTATGTCTGTTTTATTGATTTTTTTTTTTCATTTAAGGACTGCCAATGAAACTGCAACATTAGTAATGGCTGAATTCAAAAAGAAGAAAACAGTTTTTGATCATATTATGAATATAATGCAGAAATGTTTGTCCTTTCTCTTCCTAAGGGTGGTTTTTGGTTGGTTTGTAATATATTGTTCAATTGATCATTTTATAATTATTATTTTCTCTAGCATCAATGAGTTACAGGAAAAAGTACATTAACGATATTAGTTTTGACAATTTATATCTATCAAAATATTTTAAGCATGTCGATAAACGTAGAATTTTAGAAGGAAAACCTGCAGTCTTACCATTGAGAAAGGTATGAGTATTTAACTACACCTAAATTTCTGATTTATGACATGTTTTAATTGTAAAAAATATGTATTGAAGTATGAAAAAAAGGACTTGGTCGATACATCACAACCATGTGTACATACAAAAGATGAATCCAAAGCAATGGTTTTTCATTTTCTTCAATTTTCATTGGAAATCATAACGTCGATCTTATTCTTAATGCTGGATTATTTTGTTGTCACTTTGTTGCAAATTATTCGAGCACGTTCGGCTATATCATATATTCAGGAGGGTGAACATACTATTAAATTTCATGTGAGTATAATTCGGGCAAAAGCTTCATGTTGTTTTTTTTTTTATTTTTTCATTATTTTGATCGCATTATTTGGTTGCACACAAAAACAAACTTTTTGAAAAATAAGAAAACAATTTGTGAAAATATATAGATACAAAAAACTTGTTGACAAATGTTAACGATCACAAAGTATCATGTGATATTGCCACAAGCCTCGCATTCAGGGTACATTTTACCTTTAAACAATTAGATGGCCCTAAAAAAGTTATTAGAATTTTTGTTTTATTTATTTTTTATTTATTTATTTATTAAAATTTGAAACTAGTGCTAACAAGAATAAATCTTATAAATTAAGCACTAAGGATATAAAGTGTAAAATTGCTAGTAGTATCAAACATCAAAATTATAACTATTTTTTCAATATCTTATTTAAAACTAACTACTACTTTTGATCCAAAAAACCAAACTAACAAACGATATAATAATATAAACGATAAATAATATTGCACAGTTTTAGTGTTTGATTTTAGTTTTTTTAAAATTTCCGTTTTTTATACTTTACACTGAAGATTCGCTGTTCGCTTGCTCAATTTCAACAATTTGAGGAATTTTTGTAGACATGAAGTTTATGATTTTTTAAGGGCTTTAAAAAACGTTGAACGGCTATACGCACTTGACTTTTTGGGTGCTACGAGTCTGCTTCTTATGTACATTTTTCAAATGATAGTTTGCTGATTTTTGCGTGGCATGATAAAGACTGTTTTGAATACAATTTCTAGTATTTAGTACCGACCTGACAGAGGGACAAACATAATCATATAGAAATTGAAAAAATCCTTTATACAAACTTCAAATCAATTTTAAGGGCTAGATCAGGGTTAGAACTTTATTGATTATTTAGAATAGTACAAAAGTCTTAAATGTTTATGTTGTAAAATAAAAAAATAGTTCATTTAATAAAGCGTTAAAAAGTGTGTTGCGACTGCATTAAAATCCAAAGTTCAAACTCAATAGTAGTGAAATCGAAATTACATAAAAGTAGAAGTAAATGAAACGCTTTTATTTTATAAATTTGTAAAATTGTTGTATGTATTGAATGTAATAGATAACTGGCACAGGACTAATGGCTCGACTCATGCGAACCACTTTAAGGAACTTCAATATGCATGAAAAAGTTAATACATTTCTGACCAATGAAGCATGTTTACCTAAGCCAAGTATTTTGCCAAACAGGTATTTGATGAAATTCTAATGCACACTGTTAGAGTTAAATTTCTTTTATATTTTTCAGTTTTTATTTAAAACTTATAACCTTGTACGCTACCATAATTATACTTATTTATAAGAGTTCCGTGTTTCTTCGTTTACGACGGCTTATTTGCGCATATTTCTATAGAAAACGAGAAAAACATCGAATTCTATTTCTATTCAATAGTTTGCTAAGACAAAGACGTTCACTTTTCAATGCGATGCTTAAGAATGCACAGGATAATGCTGCTAGTAGGGAAGTTCGTCATGATATAAATTTGATATTGGTAAGTCTCTTTAATACTGGCGTAGTAGTTTTTATTTTTAGTTTTTTAAAATGTATGATTGGTATGTATGTCTGTTGAATTTTTCCAGCTATAGTACTACCCCGCAGGACCAAGGACTATTCCAAAACTAGTTTGTAAATACTTCATGGGGGCGACCTACTAGTCCAAATTCTGGTCTCATTACATATAAATATCTATTTACGTTTTGTATTATTTGTCATTGGACGTAACCAATTGTCTCCTTATGCATTACACTGGGACCAGAAAATTTCAAAGAATTTTCTTTAATATCGTCAGTGTAGTTCTAGTACGACGTAATTCAAAATTATCTAAGTTTCAGGAGGCGAAAAAAACTGTTTTTCCACGAAGTTTCTTAAGAAACAAAATTAATGTTCCAACAAAAAAATATGAGTAGTCGAATCTGCATTTATTTTAAATATTTTTTTAGGCATAACTCTTTTAGATTCACCAAAATCGGGCTTACGCCTTATTAGTTTCAAGTTTAGTATGCCTTACTGATTATTAGAATTAAAAAAAAAAATTAAAGTACTCAACAAGAAGATATATTTAAGTTGTTAAAGTGAAGAAAAATTACCAAACCAATAACAATTTAACGTATGTGTACAATTATATATCCAATCTTTTTATTTCCAAATAATTAACTGAAAAAGCTTCTCAATAAAAACAAAATATTCAATGCAATTAAATAACTTTAACCTGGCCAAAAATAAAATACCCTACATTGAAGCATTTTTAAAAATTTGTTTGAAGGGTAGGTGCCACGCCTTTTTTTGCTGAATTCACTTAGTTTTTGCTCAGATCGAGCGCTAACTGTTTAAAGTATTTGTGCGAAATTATGTCAAGTAACGCTTTCTCTACAGCATTTCAAAAACATTAAACGTATGCGAGGTGCTAGCCTTCTTATCGGAATCAACTAGGTTTTCGGACCTTGCATTTACTGTCTGACTGAAATTTGATTGAATTATCTCAAAAAAATGCTTTCAGGATAGCATTTTAAAATTTTTGCTTAGGAGAGATGTGTTTACCTTGGTCCGCTTTTCAGTTTTTTCAATGTGCTGGATTTTCCAAAAAAGTTTCTTTAGTTTTTTGATTAAGTTATATTTCTACAATGCTTGCAGCATCAAATGACGTGACAATGATATTTCTATGTCTTGCCATTGAGTTGAAATATTACAATTTTTTTTTCTAAGTCCAGCCATTTTGAAAAAAAAAATTGTATCGATTTTTCGCAAAAACACTACTTGGACACTCTGAAGTTCCATACCCATAACTTGGAAAAAATTTTCTTTTTCGCAAAACTAATAATGAGAGGTCTCCATATTGAGAAATTACAACAGCTCTGTGAATTTTTATAAAAATCTGCTCACCCAACTGCAAATTTCGAAAAAATTGAGATGGATATTGCCATAACTGCCCGTTTTAAATTTATCATTTAAAAGAACTCAAGTTTGCTATGTATGATCGAACCTTTAAGTTTTTGGTGTAAAAATAAAGCTGTAACAAGTCGTGAAGAGTTTTTTTTTTTTAAAAATCTATTTTCAGATTTAAAATTCTTGCTATTTTTTATATGGTTTGCATTCTGACGGGTAAAAATATTTTAATTATTTTTTGCGAGGATGTGTTTGGATTTGCCATTTTATCTGAAAACTGAGACGTGATGGAAAAATTTTGTAAATGCAGCCCTTTTATGGCAATAGCAAGAAATAATAATTACATAGTCTGAACTCAGATAAAAACAAAAGTTTGAAAAGGCTGGTGGAATCGGGTAGGATTTAATGACGAGATTTTTAGATCTCATCACAGCTAAACCTCCGGTGGAAACGTTGTACTTATAACAGAGCAAATTTTATTTTAAAGTTTTTTATGAGGTCCAACGAAATGGTTAATATCAATGAATTCATTGCTTGAAAACTAGAATAGTGAATGCTACAATACTATGGATTTGCGACGATATATTCAAAATATAAAAATATCTTTTTATCCACTGCCGTAGCAGTAATATTACCAATGATATTAGGGTCTAAAATATCGGCTCCTAGGTACTTAATTCTGCGTCTTACTGCAGCGACACAAATACATAACAAATGCTCCGATGTTTCCAAGCCTTCTTGACATAGTCTACAAGAATTGTCGTCTACCAGACCCATCTTTTTTATTTGATAATTAAGTTTACAATGACTGGACATTATTTCGCTACATATTTTAATATCTTTTCTGCTGAGATTTAAATTAGCTTTTACCTTAACACGGTTTGGATTAACCGTTACCATTACCGAATCAAGTTATTTTTAAAGCAGTTGTTCACTCCGCAGAAGGGTTCTGGGCCTATGAGTGCGCCTCTCTCTCTTGGTTACTTTCCATTTACTTAGATCTACCTCATGTCATGGCCGGAAAGCTTGGGTTTTGTTTTTGTATGTGCGTATTTAATTTTGATTATTCTATTTCAGAAACTGCGTCTTCGTTGTCCCATGTGCTTTAACTGGCTTAAGTTTTTCAACGTTGCTCGTCGTAAATGTCTTATTTGTGCCGATTATGAAGGTAATTGGTTCTATAAGATTTTTGTTAATAAGTTTTTGATATGATGTAAAATTTGAAGTTGAAAAGGCGTATAACTGTTGTTGGACATTGTCTAAAGTTTGTGTTAAAAATGATCAGGCATGTTCTGAAATCCGATCACTTCGGAATCGGAATGAAAGCAATCTTCAAGAGGTCTGCATTGCGATAAATAAGATGGATTTGGATTTATATTTCAACGAATGAAATATATTTATGGTTCCTATTCGATTTACCGAATAACAAATCCGATTTGGTGTTAATTATCGAAACGCGGAGTTCCTAAAGATTGCTTTCATTCCGATTCCGAAGTGAATCGGATTGCAGCACATGCCAGATTAACTGTTTTACTTTTTATGTTTTTTTTAGATGACAATTTTGTAGAATGCAGCAATCCGCAGTGTATCTTTGTTTACTGTTCAGACTGTTGGCGAGAAATGGAAAATTATTGTCTTATCTGCAATTATCCAATCAAAACAATTTGAATACTCAATTACAAAGAGTTTTTCGAATATTATTCTGAAAACTAATATAGTTTTTTTCAGGTATCGATCACAGATATGAAATGAATTTCACCAAGTCCCTAATGTATATTTTTTTAGTAATATTAAAAAATAAATAATAAGTCTATTGATCTTAACTATAATCATGGTTGTATTCTCCTTTAACTCCTAGGAAGAGCATAGGGCCAAAAATCATGTTTACTTGATATTTTTCTTCTACCGCTCAACTTGGACCAAGTGGAATTGAAGCGTTACGTACAAGAAAGCCCTGAGTCGACTTAGGGCGTTTTTGCGCCCATTGGTTTTTTGAAAAGTTTGGGTCGTAACTATATGTAAACTTAATTTCAATTTTCAATTCTGATCGCAAAATGTGGCAGAGAACTAACTATTTATATGATTGTTTAACGAATATTATATCGAACAAGTTTTAAAAAATTCTTATTACTAATACATTCTCTTTAAAGGATCGTACTTAGGAAAGTAAGAGTTCTATTGGAAAAGTTCGAAAGTTTATTTTGATAAGGAAAAGTATGGCCATTCGATGCCACAAAAAAAAAAAAAAAAAGAATCTCACATTTTCCTGTAGCAACGCCATAAGCCTGAATAGAGTGTTCTCTCCAACTTCAAGCAAGGATATCTCGAAATCCAGCAGGTGTTTTGACAATTCTATGCAGTCGGATTCAGCGTCAAAAAGTACATAAGACTGCATATAAAGAAATAGAAAATTGTATGATGAAAACATATCAAAGAATTGGCCGTACGTATCTTCTCTTCTTATACGAGATAAAATGTATATTTTTGTGAGGTATTTTTTTGTTTGTTTTTTTTTTGACTCTTACAACAACAATATTTTAACAATTTTTAAAATTTCTGATGACTACAACACACACGAAAAATTTTTTTTTTTTGATGCATAACAACAAAAACAATTTTTCATGAATGTTTTAATTCCGAGGAACTTTGACGAGCTTAAAAAAACAACAAAAAATATTTTTTGTAATGGTTGTAGATCCGGAAAATTTGCAGACATGGACACATTTTGGTTATTGTAGGCGAGCCAAAATTGGCTGACTTTAGTTCTACGCTGACACCATTGCTCTTACTGAAGAAATATTCAATGCACATCCATCAATCGAATAGGCAATGAAACCAACACCACATTTTTTGAATAAATTTTGCGAGGGATCAAGTTGAAATTTAGGAAACTCCTCAATTGTTGGAAACCACAATTCGAAAATGAAAAATATGTATGTTTTTTTTTTTTTTTCATATATAATGTAATCTTTTATTATCGTTGATTTCCATTTGTTTTCCAATTTCTAAATGTAATTAAAATTATACACATATAGTACATACACATAAATATATATATCTTTAAACAGAATATAAACAGTTCGTATTTGAATATTTGTTCGCGTTATTGTTAATTATTGTTGTTTTTTACATTAGATAGTAAGAGTTTTTTTTTATGTTTAATTTAATTAATATTTTGATTTGTGTAACTTAACGCATAGGCAACGCAATGTGACATTAACACTTGACTGCTAAGCGGCACATGCTAGGCACTAGGCTCAATGTGCCGTAACAGTTGAATCGAAAAATGACATTATTACAGTGACATAAATCAGCAGATCAGTTGATTTTTGTAAGAAATTATTTTTTGGAGCCATTATTCTGGCAAAATATAAAGTAACAATTCTATTACTTTATAATAAGATGGCAGAATAATATTGTATTTATGTAAAATAAAGACCTAACAACACAAAAACATATTTTACATAGTTAACTTACTATAAAACGTTGCGTTGCCTGCAACCAATAAAAACTTTTTTTAGCCATAACGATAGCAAGAAATTATAATAGTGATTATGTACAAACATAACAGTTACTTTTTCATTTTGCGACTTTTGTTGAATTTTTGTTTTTGTATAAAAAATGTTTCTTACAATTAGCAGTAAAAATTTTACACATAATAATTTTACATATGAAATTTGATTTAATTTAAATTACATGTTATATAAACTAATGCGTAAAATATATGTATACTATTGTATATTTTCTTAAATTTTGGAATTAAGTTTTTTTTCTTTTCTCATTTGATTTTGATTTAAGACAGTGATGGGGCTACTCGATTAGAGCTTTTGCACAGAAGCTCATATGTGCACAACAAAAGCTCTCAGCAGCTGTTGCAAATACATGACAAATTGTGCTTATTACATTGCTAATTTAATGAAGAGCCTGTAGGGCTGACACAATGGCAGCAGCTTAATAGCCTTATCATGTATGACTAACGAATAAAGTGACTGATTTTCACTCATTAATATCAACTTATTAAAACTTTTTATTAAGAACTTACTATAATTTAAGCGTTCATTTTAGTTCAAAGAATAAAGTTTGTAAGCATAAATTTCAAATCATCTTTTAACTTGGAGGATATAAAATGTTGAAAATCAGTAAAACGATTCGTTCGTCATACATGATAAGGCTATAAAGCTATTCAATATGAGCGCAACACTGATTTAGCACAAGTATGAAGTAGTTTTTATTCTAAAGTTGCTCTATTGATGGTTGGTATCAGTTAAACAAATATTTTTAAACTATAATATCAGATGCATTGTATGCTTAAATATACTGCTTAAAAATATATTGTATTTACATATTACAAATTGGGCTTAACGATTTTTCTTTTACACCAGCTATTTATGCAGTGGACCCAAAAAAAAAAACAAATCACTTTACGTTTGTTAGCAAAATTATCAGGCCTGTACCGGAATCTGTGCGGTTTCAATTACTTTTCGTTTCGAAAGCTTTTTAATGAATACGCGGTTTAAAAACAAAATGATCTCTTGCACATGCTCTACAAATAATATGGATTTGTATATGCGAAAAAAATACCGTTTAGGAAATATTTTGGAAAAACCACAAAACAGTCAAAAGATTCATTTTTATTAAATATTTATTACTTTTTATGTTTAATTTGTAAAGCATATAATTTTAACAAAAAAGATCTAAATAATTTTTATCGTATGACTTACCGTTTTTATCAAAAAGCTTTCGAATCGAAAGTATTTAGTTGAAATAGCATGGATTTCGGAACAGGACAGTTCTTATGTATAATTTTTTTTTCATGCATAAGATTCATTTTATGTACAGTTAGTCAAATAAATTTCTTAATTAGTGATAGTACTACTTATTTGATCATAAAGTTGTTCAATTTTTAGACAAAGAAAGAGACTCGCAAAATTTAAATTTTTTAAGTGAACTTCTTTCAATGGACTAGATAAAGAACATTCTTTCGCGGAATTCGGTAGTCATGAAAGTTTTCAGTTTTAAAGACATGAGAGATTCTGCAATTGGGTCGCGCAAATGCACAAGAAGTTAGTTATAGTTTTCAAGGAGAACGTCCGCTTTTGCCTGTTAAGGGGCCGTTCACATATTACGTAATGTGCCAGGGGTGAAGGGGTCGGACGATTCGTTACGAAATGTTACATGGGGTTGGGAGGGGTCATCGACTACGTTATGTTACTCGATTTTATAATTTTATGCAACAAAAAATTCAAATTCAAATTACCAAAATTAAGATTTGTTGCGTTACGACCGGTGAGGAGGGGGTCAAAATTGGTCGAAAATTGCGTTACGTAATATGTGGACGGCCCCTTATCAGTATTATCTGCAACGATTGTGGTAATAACTGCTTTTGCAGCTCAAGTGAAAAATAATTTGTTATATAAGTAGTAATGGTGTTATTTTTGGCCTGGCCAAAAACTATATACCCTACACTGCAGCATTTTTAAAATTTTGCTTGTAGGGTAGGTGCTATGTCTTCTTTTCAGAATTCACGTTGTTTTTGCTCAGACCGTGCGCTAACTACAATATTTCAAGTATTTGTGCGAAATTTGGTTGCATAACCTCAAGTAACTCTTTCTTTACAGCATTTCATAAACTTTGAACGTATGGGAGGTGCCACGTCTTCCTGTCTGAATCAATCAAGTTTATGCTCAGAGCATGCATTTACTGTCTTTACCCAGTGTGCCAAACGGTTTATATCTCGTATTTTTTATCCGTTACGGATCCGTTTGCGGGAGAAATTCCCAAAAAAAAAAAAGATTCGCTTCGCGTAAACGGATCAGTAACGGAAAAAAAATACGAGATATGAACCGTTTGGCACACTGGGTAGTGCCTGAGTAAAATTTGGTTAAATTATCTCAAAAAACACTTCCAGTATAAAATTTTGAAATTTTCGCTTATATAGGAGGCACCACGGCCTTTGTTTGGATTCCCTCAAAAAACGCTATCACAATAGCATTTAGAAAGTTTTACTTATATGGGAGGTTCCACGCCCCCTTGTCCGAGTTTACCTAGTTTTTGTTCAGAGCTTGCATTTACTATACTTAGTGTCTGAGTGAAATTTGGTTGGATTATATTAAAAAACGCTTTCAGTACAGCATTTTGAAACTTTCACTTATACGGAAAGTACCACGCCCTCTTATCCGAATGCGCTTAGTTTTTAGCTAGAGCTTGCAGTCACTATCCCTAGTAGTTATGTCTATTTCGGATGCGTTGTCGTGAATATATTTTTTGTATGGGCAGTAGGCGTGTCCGTTGACCGATTTCGCTCATTTTCAATCCCACGAGCTAACTTTTACGGCAAAGCCACTTTACCAAATCGAATTATCTTGTACTAAAACAGGGTACTGATTCTACCAAATATTTCGTATGCAATTCATTTCTTGTAGAACTAAATTTTTGTTTAAAACCAATAATTTTTGTATTTTGAGTTTCTCCATCATTTTATTCCATTTTTTGTCATAAAGAAAAAAGTTTTGTGTAAACGAAAATATCTCAATTTTGTATTTCTATATCGCAGAAATGCAAATGAGTTTTCTTGTGAAGACATTTAAGCAGAGGAGAGTTCATCGCATCATCACATTTCAATGCAATGATGTTGATGTTTTCTTGAACAACAAGGGTAATTGACTAGAAAATATTTTGATAATAAATAATAAATATATCAATTTACGAATAAATAAACAAAAAATTAAAAAAAAACTGCAGTGCATACATTAAGTGCAAAAACGTCATTGCAGCACTCAGATTAAATAAAAAATCAAATTAATAAGAATAATAAAAATAGTAAAAATAAATAAATCATATTAACATAAAATTGAAAAATGTTCGAATATGATCATTTTATAAGATTTTTTACACAAAAATATTGCTTTATTAATGGAAAATAGAAACTACTTTAATACAATTGAAATTGGGTTAAACTGAAATGAATGAAACATTTTGAGAGAACTTAGTTATTTTCACGAAGGTCCATCTTCCCGAAGGTCCATCTTCCCGAACGTTCATGTGTTGATAGTCCTTTAAAAAAAGATACAGCTCAAGATATCCACCGAAATTAGAGACTATTTAAGTTTTTTCATTTCTCTTTTCCCACCCTATATACATAGAAATAAATACAAAATTCTATTATATTTAAAAACATCAAACAAAATCAGAGACCGTCTGCTTGTTATGTAACATAAGTACTTAGGTAGAACTAACATTACGGGCCTTGTCATGAGTTAGTCAAAAAATTCCCTCTCGACAATATATTCTTTTCTCGAAAAGTAGCATTTGCTATCGTGATTAGTTTGGGAATGGAAATTTCTTTACCAGCAGGGATACTTTTTTCTTCCAATTTTCGCCACCACGCAGCCCTGGTATTTTTCCATTTGATTTTGATAGCTACAAAATTGGCGATGGCTTACGAGTTCGGACAAATTAATTTTCTAAATTGTGAGAAATTGATGGAGTGATGTTAATCAAAAGAAAAATGTGACGTGTTTCTTGTTTCTCTTGAAGTGCTAATGCTTCTTACTGAGATTGGGTAGCATAATGCATCATCATTAAGACAAATCTTAGGCGAGTCTTCCCGGACAGATATATTGCCATCTACCACAAGTCGATTTCAATTTAAGCTTTGAGCATCCGTAATAACCGTTGGATGGATTTTAAAATGTTGGTGTCATGTGAAAGGTATTTTAATAAGCTTTTCAACTGTTGTACAAAAGTTTTTAACTTTTTTCTCAAAACATGACAAATGTTGGGCTCCCGGAAATAACGCCAGAAAATTTTTTGGAAGTATAGACAGAAAAATCTAAATACATACAAAATTCTGGCGTTTATTCCATTTTGGTTTGGAAATAAAGCCAAATATTTATTTCCCGGAAATAACTCCAGAAAATTTTTGGCATTATTTCCTAATCAGTTTTTGGCTCTATTTCTAAAAATTAATGCCAGAAAATTTCTGTAGTGTATTGCGTTATTTCCGGGAGCAGTAGTTGTCTAGTTGAAGTATTACCACGACGATATATAGAACTAGACACAATTTTTGAAATGACAGTCTACTGTACAAATATAGATCTAATAAAAAAAAAAAACATCACATTTCGCTACATTTGGGTCCACTGAATTGCAATTGTTTTGCAAATTTTAAGAAATAAATTAAATAAAATAATAATAAGAAAAACTATCTTTCAGATAGCCTTTAAAAAACGCTATGTGCATCAAATAATAAAATTTCTAAACTACTCGTATTTCAAATCACAGGATGACATTTTTGCGCCTTCAGTCCCATTGCTTTCTGCTGTAGTAAATTGGCATCACGTTCTGTTGCTGCTCCTCATTTCAGTTGAAATGCTGCTTTTGCTGCTGTAACTAATATTCAGATGTTGTTGACAATTATGTTGCTATCAACAATTTTCATACTGTGATAAAATGTTTTGTATTTCCTAATTTTGTTGCTATCAAATAATTTTGGTTTTTTAATGCTGCTCCCCAATTATTGTTGCTGCTGAATGTTGCATGATTTTCAATTGCTGTATTTGCTGTTATTGTTGCTACCTATTGCTTTTTGATTTGTTTTTCATGTTAACGATCTTTCCACTGTAGTTTGTTGAATATTGTTGACTCTACCATTGCCATTGCCAATTCAATTCTTGTAGATGTTGCGCACAAGTAACAGCAGCAACTGTCTTTGCAGTAACAACATTTTTTGCCATAAACATACATATTGCTGTTGCTGCTGTTGGTGCTAATGTTATCGTACATTTTGTTAGTTGTCATCATAATGGTATTATTGCTGTTACTAACAATCTTTGCTCTTTCCTGGCTGATGGGTTTGCTGATGTGTTGCCTTTTTTGCTGTTGACCAATAATGTTTTGAACAAATTGTCACCGCCGAGTGAAAAGCACCTCCAACCAGCAGGGACAGGCCGTAATATCTTGACGAGAATATGTGTTACCCCAACCTTTTGCAAAGCTGATGCGCAAGCTAAAAGGATCAACGGGACCCATTTGTGCCCTGCCGATTTGTTGCGTATACAGCAGAGATTGTTCGCGAGCCCTGTTGGAAGAAACGGAAGAAGAGTATTATTCGGAGTGTAAAATATTTAATACATAATAATGTTTATTTAGCTCTTAAGTGCATAAGATATGTATTTTTTAGGAATAACAGACAATGGTAGACAGGATATAATGATTTTTTTAGATTATTTTGTTTCTATTTATTTTATTATTTTCAGACATTCTCAAACTATACATTATACGGAATGGTTGAATGGTTGTGTCTTTAATTCGCTTTAGTTCTACAGACTTTACTTTCCAGAAGACAAGTTCATAAATACGAGTATGAAGCATGAATTTCAATTCCTTACCTATTTTTATCGAAGGCTCTTAAACAGTAACCGGGCAACACTTTGCACACATGGAAACAGCACTCATTCAGCGTTGGTGAATGCACAAATATGGGCGCTGTGGAACGGTTGTATAACCAAACGCCGTCAGATTCCTGACTTAATGTGACGCCTAAAAAAATTAAATTTTTGAAAAAAAATTTATGAATTTGTAATAGAAAATATTTTTAATTTAAGTAAAAACAAACCTAAACCAATCTTTTGTCGGGTTTTTTGCACTGACTCAGGTGATGGTGTTCCCTTTTTATCGGATAAATCTTTCAGACACATTCCAGCGCTATTACTGCCAGTACGTGGACCTTCCGAATAAATGTTTACTATGGGTTTTTCAGCTGCATATCTATCGCCAACACGTTGACTTAACTCCCAATAGGCAACTTGACACCAGACTAATGATCTGTGATCTGTAATTAAGAAAAAATAAAAAACATAAAACTTTACATGGGTACTTATTTATAGTGTGCATGTAATAAGTATTCTATGTAATCTACTGGGTAACTTAAAACTTAATCCAATTTGACGTCCAACGGAGAAAAGGCGTAATTAGAAATTTCCACTTGTGATTTTTTTATACACATGAAATCAGAAGCGGGTACCAAATTTCTCAAAAGAATGGTTATGGACAGCAAAATTGCTGTTATGGACGAAAGTATTTCTATTGTATTTATTTAAAAAGTATCTTCAATATAGTTATGTAGGTGTAGAAAGCATAATAAATGTCAAATTATTATTTTTAAAATTTATAAATTTCCATTTGCCAAGCCCTGGCATGAAGTCACTCATTCACTCATTCACTACTTCATTGATTCATTCATCTTTTTTAATGTCTCTAAAAGGAAGGCCATCCAGAGTTACGACGGCGTCAATTTGTCGCCTTTACTTTGCGGTAAATCGTTTATATTTCTAATTTTGTTTGTTCTTCAAATAAAAAGAATATTTTGTTGCCTCACTCACATACAGACATTCATACTAACAAATGTTTGTCCAAACAAGTACTAATATATAAGAAGTTTAAAGGGTTAATCCACAAATGACTTGTTAAGGACATAGCTTCAAACAGCGTTTTGTATTAATCTTTAAAATGTCATAACTACAAAACTTTCAGTTAAGTAAGTCAAATAAAGTTCAACCCGATACACAAAAAGTATATATTATACCAACAAACAATTTTATAACTTTTTCAATTTTTAAGCTTGAACAAACTTAATGTTCAAATGTTTTCATAACCAATTTTCAAACATTATTACTTATACAATATGACTAAAAGTTCAATTAAAAAATTAATTTTTATTATTTTTTTATTATTTTTAAAATTGATTTGCAAAGTTAAAATCAACAATTGGAAAAATGTTTATTTCCAAAAGTTTCAATAACCGTTTTCCAAACATTCGAAAAAATTTTTATTTTATTTTTTCAATGACTTATGGAGCTAAGTAAAACACAAGGCATTTGAATCATAATTGACACGTTAGGTCAGTTAAAAAGTTTGTCGACTCATAATTTGGAAGTCATAGGTTCGATTCTCAGCAAACATAATTTTTTTTTTTATTTTTAATTATATTAAAATTGTTTGGAAAATGTTTTATGAACTTAATAAATACTAACTAAGTTAAAAAAACAATTTAAAAATATTGAATAAAAAAATTTGGAAAATATTGTATAGAAACATTTGTAATAAGCTTGCTCTAAATGATTTTCACAAGCTTGCTATGAAGGGTCCAGTTTCGATTATTAAATAATTAAAATTCAAGAATTTTCAAACATTTTGCAAGTTAATTTCCAAACGAAATGTTTGCTTCAATAAGCATATGATAAGTTACTTTCCAAACGTTTTTGTTCGTTGGGATTGCACTAAAAAAACTCCTTGAAAAGTGAGAAATTTATCATTTATAAAAAAAATTTTATCAATTTTAAAAAACCATAAAAACAAAATTATGCAGTATTTTAAACACTTTGTTCATGCGGTAAGTGCCACGCCCTCTTGGTCAAATTCACTTAGCTGTTGCTCAGATCTTGCCCAAACTGTTCCAACTATCTGTGCGAAATTTGGTATCATTACCTAAATTAACGATTGCACTGCAGAATTATGTAAATTTTCCTTGTGTGGGATATGCCACGCCCTCTTGTCTGAGTTCGCTTTGTTTTTGCTTAGAGCTTGAAGTAACTGTTCTTAGTGTCTCAGTGAAATTTGATTGGATTATCTGAAAAAACGCTTTCAGTATAGCATTTTGAAACTTTATCTTATATGGGAGGTGCCACGCCATCTTGTTCGAGTTCGCTTTGTTTTTGTTGAGAGCTTGCATTTACAGTCCCTAGAGTCTGAGTTAAACTTGGTTGGATTATCTTAAAAAAGGCTTTCAGTATTGCATTTTGAAACTTTTGCTTATATGGGAGGAACCACACTCTCTTGACCGAATTCAAGTTGTTTTTGCTCAGAACTTTTAATTACGATACCTACTATTAATATGTATTTTGGTTGTTTTATCGCGAATAATACTCTGAACATTGCATTTTGAATCTATTTTTTTGTATGGGCGGTAGGCGTGTCCGTTGACCGAATTCGGTCATTTTCAATCCCACGAGCTAACTTTGACGACAGAGGTAGGCAGTGCACCAAATTTCATTGAATTATCTTGATTAGTTTTCCCAAAAAAATGTATTTCCACGCACACCCAGTCAGCCAGCCAGCCAGCCATGGCTATACATCGACTCAGGAGATGACGCTGATCAAGTATATATACTTGAACAAATCGAATATACCCTGGGTGTAGGGTATAAAAATAAGTCATTCTAGGTATTTGGATATGATTCGTCCAGAACTTCCTTAATCATTCAGTCAACGCTCAGCGGCATATGATATGAATGGACTTGGTGATTTGTTATAACATTTTTGCTTTTTAGAGAAAATGAGGAGTAATTTTTCAAAAGGGCTTATAACCAAAACGAGGCAAAAGTAATGTTATAATATTAATTGTCTGATACTTTGTTATAAATTAATAAAATTGGGATCTGTTTTCACAAAAAGTTTACCTGATGGCGTGGAATTAATGCCATTTTTTTAAAAAAAATCATATTTATCTAATAAGCGATTATTATGCAAATAATGTGTATGACATTACTTTTGCTCCGTTTTGGTTATAAGCCCTTTTGAAAAATTACTCCTCAAATATTGCAGAAAAAATATTCGGTAATTGTCTTTGATTAGTTAAAAAAAATTTAAATTTGTTTCAGTCTTTTCAGTTTTACGTGGAATTGTGCTCTTCGCAATAAACAACCGTCAATGGACAACGATACATGCGAATTTACGAAGTACCTACAATGCCTTGTTTATTTTTTTTTTTTATAATACGTACAAATCATCATGCATATATTTACATACATTTACTCACATATACAGTGACACAGGCATTCATAAAAATGGTAATAATTTTGGCGCCACCGTATTACGTAAATGCGGCTCTGTGCTTAACAAGTGCAAAGTTTTTTTTCTTTTTTGTTGTTGTATTTCTATTTCTTAAAGCTCTTTTAATCGGTTTTATTCAGCGATTTGCTAAACGTTATTTTTTTTTTGTTTTTCTTAATGGTTATTTTATGGTCGTCGCTTTTAGACTTTTTAACAATTTTATTTAATTAAAAATCGTTGACATGGTAAAAAAAGTTATTTGGCTTGACACCTTGTACAATTTTAAATTTGTATGTACCTATGTATGTATAATGTTATCATAATTTTTTGGCTAAGTTTGCAAGGTATCTTTAGTCCTTTAGTCCGATAATCTTATTTAAACGATTAATCTATTTGATAGCTCTGCCAATGTTCATTGATGTCCAATCGAAAACTAGAGGTCATTAGCCTCAGATGTTTTTTTCAACTAAGTAGTTGTACACATTATCCACGTTTAAGCTACCCTTAAATAAAATCAAAGCCCACAAAAAATCATTGCGAACTTCCAATTTTGCAATTTTTTTACTGATACTGACTGCAGAATGTTTAACTTTCTTTTTTAAGATAGGTAGTACCTGAAAACTGATCCCTGGTCGGTGTACAATATAATCTGATCATTTTGAGTCGATGTGATTTACTAACAGCTTTTTTATGTGGTGCAAAATTTTATATTTTCAAATATAGGAATGACATCGAAAAAAATAAAAATATTTCAAACTCCATAAATCATTGAAAACAGTTGAAAAGTTACAAACAATGTAGAAAACCGTATATGCATATATCTCTCTCGCGTCACTTCTTCGACGCCACCTACTTCTCAAAAGAAACAGCCCTAATGTATGTTAATGTTCAGGGAGGCAACTATCTAATGCAATACGAAAAGCAATCCGATGCGAAAACCAGATGCGATGCGAAAATTAAATCGTACTCTGTAACTCGTTCGCATGAGCAAAAATTTTCACATTTTAACATCCCTTAAATTTTTATAAAAAGTATGCATCACTTGGCGAAAATGTCAAAAAGGAAAATAAATAAAAAAATATATTCCGTCAAATTATTTTTTTAGAAATTCAATAAAATTCAATTCGATACTTTTTGGCTTAGTTTCTCGAGATAATCCAACCGAATTTTACTCAGACACAAAGAACAAATGCTGTACTGGAACAGTTCTTTGGGATAATCTAAACAAACTTCTCTCAGGCTCTAAAAAACTGTAAATACGAAAGCTCTCAGCAGAAACGGCGAACTGGGATGAGACGGCGTGGTTTCAAGATGGTATACTCAAAGCGTTTTTTTACATAATCAAACCAGACTTTGTTAGACACTAAGGATAGTAAATGCAAGCTCCGAGCATAAACAAGGCGTACTCGTATAACAAGAGGGATGGCATATCCCACATTAGCAGAAATTTACGTCATTTCGCAGTTCATGTGAGGTAATGAAACCAAATTTCGCGCAGATACTTGGATAGTTATTGCAAGATCTGACGGTACGCTCCACGCAGTTTTTAAAAACACCCGCAACTTCGTTGGTACATTTGGAATAAAGAAGTCTCTTTCCACTAGGTGTTGAGTCTTTTTTTCTGAAAATATGTAAAAAATAAATTGCGTTTCCATACACAAAGAATGTTTTTATTTATTTATTCTTCGACCTTATAGAATTAAATACTCGTAATAGGATTTGCGTAGAAAAGGCCATTAGCGAAATGTTCCTGGAAACTTATTTTGGGACCTTTAGTAGAGTAGATTTAGTGAAAAAACATTAAAACAAAACATATCAATTAAATAAATAATTTAGTCAAAGAGGAAATCTTTGATTTGCGCCTTTTCGCGTTGCTTGCGTTTGCTTGTTAGCTGTCGCATGAAATATCCGAAATTCGAACGGTTTTGACACTCGCATTCGCATTAGAGAGTTTAGAAAATCCGAAAAGGGAAAAAGGGCAAAATGTGAATGCGATAATTGAAATACGAAATGCGAAATTCGAATTACAAAGTATCACTTGCTCGAATGCGAAGATGTTTGCATTCGCATTCGAATTACAGAGTAACCCCCCAGGTCTAACAAAATGTTAATTAAAAAACTTACAAAAAACAATTTAAAAATATTGAATTGAAGCATGTTGAAATTATTGCATAAAAATATTTGTAATCAGCTTGTTCCAAATTATTTTCAAAAGCTTGCTATCAAGGGTCCAGTTTCGATTATTAAATAATTCAAATTCAAAAATTTCCAAACATTTTGCAAGTTAATTTTTAAACGAAATGTTTACTTTAATAAACGTATAATAAGTTATTTTCCAAACGTTTTTGTTTGTTGGGTTCCAATCACTGATTTATTACAATACACCCAAAGTTTCTTATTGTCGTATTCATTTTTCTATTTTTTCCTGAAAGAATTGTATGAGAAAAGATTAATGCTCTCTCTCTCTCTATAGGTATTATGACTTAAATAAACTTTTAAAATTGTTAAATTGGTCAATTATGTCAAAGTTTTCGTAATTTTCATCAGTTTTATTAAAGAAATTCAACTCATTTCAATGTTTAATCAAAAATAAAAAAATTAATTTAGCTTAGAATCGAACCTAAGACCCTCAGGTTTTGAGTCGACAATTTTATCAACCGACCTAACGTGCCAGTTATGATTCAAATGCCTTGTGTTTTACTTAATAAAATTTTTTTTTAAAGTTTGCAAAATGAATACAAAAAGTTTTGGAAATAAAAATTTTTTTAATTGTTGATTTTAACCTTATCAATTGTAAAAATTCTAAAAAAACAACATTTTCCAAACGTTTGAAAATTGGTTATGAAAACATTTGGAAATTAACTTTTTCCAAGCGTTAAAATTGAAAGGTTATAAAATTGTTTGTTAGGAACTTCATAGCACAATTGGGCACTCAAAAATCTATCAATCTTTGTCTATCCTTTCAACTTTCCATCTATCTACGGTCAAACATCAATTCTTTCTCTTAAATTTGCCGACCACTGTCCTAAATCGTTTTCATATGCTAAGCTAACACCCTATGGTCCTCCTAGGAGTTAAAGGAGAATACATACAAGCTAACACCAACGGATACCTAGTGAATCAACCAATTATTTTCATGGAATCATTTAAGCTATTTCGATCCACAATATAAATAGTTCACTTATTGCTTTAATGTCTTCAAATATTCATATGTAACTTGAAAATGCATTATTTGGCAATAAAGTGTACTGAGGCGTTGCTGTCAGCTGGCGCCAGCCTATGACGCTGTTCGCGTAACAACACTTCACTGACAGCTGACGGTCGGTCGGTGGTTCGGTTCGGTTGCAAAGTACTTTTCCCTCTTTTCATACGATTTGTGTTTTCTCACAATCTCTTCTCGTCACTGTACTTGTCCGTACAGTCGGTCAATTTGGCAATGACTTGGCGGCATCATTCCGATGGACGTCAGTAGTCGCGCCAACAATAACAAAAACAAAAATACAAATAACACCTTCACGCCATTGCAAACTAAACTTACGATATATAGAAACAGAAAAAAAAAAAAATAAACAAATAAATCGTGAGTTTTGCATTAAATTATTGCGGCAGTCGCCGCCGCCGGGTGGCGCCTACTGTTGTTAGCTTAATTGGGTCGTGTTAACGTTAGAAGTTCATATTTCATTTGGTGCGGACAGGAAAAAATAAACAAAGACCCAACAGCGTAAATACCGTATTTATTTATTTACTTTTTTTTTGTTTGAATTTTTATTTTTTTTTTTTATTTAAGAAAAAAAAAAATTATTTTGAATTTTTGAAAAAAAATATATTTTTGTCTTAAATCAAAAATCCATTTAATATATTTTGTCTTTCATATACATAAGGGTAGTTCAAAATTCTAAAATTTTTTTAGAATTGCGCTTCCAAAGCTTCAAATTGTTCTCTTTGATGTTAGTAAGCACCATGCAAAGTTTGGTCCATTTCAGAGAATATTTGATGCATCCCAAACCATTTTAATATGGAAAAAATTTTTCTTTTAAAATTTAAACTGTTAAACGTTTTATATGAATTATGAGCTGCTAAGATTCAAAATGCAATTTAGTTCTCTGTAAGCTCTGTAGTTTTGAAGATATTGTCAATTAACGGTGGAAAATTTCCGTATGAAACTGTATGAGCAATAACTCTGAAATGACAGAACTTATGGAGATATAAATTGCAGATTCCAATTAAGAGCCTCAAAATCTAAATATTAATATGCAAGACAAAAATTTGTCCTACCGTTTTAACTATGTTAGAAATGGAGTAGGACTTTGAATTATACACCATTAGAAAGGTATTTGTGTGTAAATGTGCACAAAGTTATATTTATTTTAATATTTTTCCCTTAAGGTACTAGTCCAAAAATAATTTTTCAAAAAATCGATTTTTTTTTTACAGATTTTGATTCCTTATACATTCAAGAATAACCTCCTAAAGATATTTGAAAAAATGACAAAGTTACAGCTCTCTTTGCGCGCGCACATTTTTGACTATTTCTTCGCTACAGCGTGCTCTCGCAGCTGTCGACAGGTGTTCATCTCCCCGTTTTTCTCGAAACTACATTTTTCAAGTCGGCGTAGACTTATTCTCCGAAACTATAAGTCCGACTGTTCTAATTTTTTGCATGTAGCTTTGTTTATGTATCCCACATCGTAATCCACCAGAAAATTAAAAAAATTTGTAAAAAAAAAATTGTAATTTGATAATAAAGTCGAAAAAAAACATCAAAAAAAAAATTTTTTTTTCATATTGCCACAATTTTTTTTTTATCGATTTTTTATAATATTCTGGTGGATTACGGTGTCATTGACCTTCTTTTTTAAGATCCCATTTGTATTTTTTTCTTCAGACAAGCCGTTTTCAAGAACATCTCTACGCCATGGGACGATAAAATTTTTAAGAAGAAAACTTTGGCGCCCTCTATAAAATGGACTTTATAATAAAAATTAAAAAAAAAAATTTTTTCAAAATCTTTAATTCTTTATTTATATGTACAAAAATTTTTATACAATAACTCAATAAAATAAAGGAAATAAAAAATTTTAAAAATTGTATTACTTTTTGCCATTTATTTTTGGACTAGTACCTTAAGACAGGTAAAATTAAATGCAAATTTTTCAATATTAACAAAGAGAAAATAAGCGGTCACACAGAGCTGAAAAGAGGATACAGCACAAAGAGAAAGACAAAAAGCTGACTGACACTGACTTCATAAATTTTGTTTTCTTTTCGTTTCACATTTGTCATTGTACCAGTGATGATATTTTCTATTTTGTAGCAAATAGCAAAAAAAAGTACAAAAACTGTCCAAAAAGTACCAAAATTATTTAAAACATTGGTGGTCAAATTTTGACCTTTGGGCGATTCAAGTCCATATAAAAAGTTGAATGTCTTAAATTTTAAAAAACAAATTTTTGCATTTTCAGGACCAATTTTGCATCAAATATTCTTTGGAATGGACTAAATTTTTCGTAGTGCTTATTAGAATCAAAAGAAAACATTTTGGTGCCATGGGATTTTGGGTAGTGCAAATAAATTTTAAAAATTTGTACGATAAGTTTATAAATCATCCAAATTTTGAATTATTTTTAGTCTTACCACAAAAATTTCATAAATTTTTGCTCAATACTTACGGAGAAATCGCAATTTAAAACAAGACATACACAAAAATTAATATGCTTATAACTTTTATAAAAATTAAAATTTGTGAAAACAAAAATATAAGGGAACAATTCTGATCAAAAACTCTTCAGAGTACCACCAAAAAAGGTTTGAGTTGAGTAAGTTAGTTTTTACTGTGTCCGTTTCAATAAATTTAACTCTGAAAGTACATATATATGTGTTTAAATGTTGGCCAGCTACGCTAAGACGTTCGCACAAATGTGATTCTACATCATCTATAAATTTAGATGCTTTTCTATCTATGAGAAATCTCGCGTTCACGTTTGGCTGTTGCACATAGGGGCAGAACCACAATTAAGGCAAAATAAATTGATGTTTAAAGAACAAATTTAAAAAAAAAAATTACGATGCACTTCTGTAGCCACTTTAATGATTTGGAGATTGAATAAAATATAGATAACCTTCCTACAGGATCAATTGATACGTTTATTTAAGTATAGTTTGTTCATAAAAATTGTTGAGACTAGCTCAAAACAGTGTCAGTTCGAACTACTATACCTTCTATGTAAAAAACAACATAGATCTGACGAATCTTTATGTTGGGTTATAAAACTGTATTACTTATAACATTTTAGAACCAGGACGCAAACACAGCTGTTGTGTGAAGTGATTCCGGAATAATGTTTATTTAAAGTCCATTGCGAAATTATTTGCTCATACAGAGCTTTCAATGTATCGGAAGTTTGTTGATCAACTAATTCTTTGATAAATATCATATCGTTAGGTTAAAACTACAACTAGACATCTACATTTTTGATGTTTTTTGGAAATCTACGTCTTTATCTAGTCAGTTTTTAAAAATAAAGCCCCTATCCGATTTTATGCAAAAAAAGAAAAAGTTGAAAACCCACACAAAAATTGGATTTCAAAAAAACTTAAAAATTATTTTTTTCGATACATGAAAAATGTAAATGTCTAGTTTTAGTTTTAACCCGACTAAATGATGCCAAAATAATTCAAAAATATGCCCCACAAACACTATTTTTGAGTTGAGCAACCTCAAAATTTTATTTTTATGAACTGATTTTGTCTACAGTATATTATTTTTGCAAAAATATACTTTTTTTTAAAGGGGAAACATTCAACATTTAAGAGATAGTGGTTTTTTTAAACACCCAGTATACATTCATAAGTAGTAAGGGTATTTCGTAAAACGTGTAAGTGCCTCGAGAACCTCACAAACTCGTAAGATCTGTCATAATCCCAGTTTATAAAATTTATAAGTAACGAGGTATTCGAGGGATTTACACGTTTTGTGGAATACTCTCAGTATAATTTCTTCCACAACACAAACGTATATTCACTCATGACAACATTTCCAAATGGGGTAGCATGGCTAATAGTATTTTTACGCGAGTAGAGGCGACAAAATAAGCATTTTTCATCTTTTTACTTCTTGCTTTCTTCATTATTCTGTTTATGTCATCATTTTTTGGTTTTTATTGATCTTAATTTTGCTTCATGCATACCAAATGAGTTAACATTTTGCAGCCCATCTGTTTAAACTATACATGAATTTTTTGCAAAAAATGATTTTGAATAGATATTATAATAGTTTGCACGTTTTAACTATAGAACTTTTCCATAGGTATCAGAATCTTTCAGTCATAGTTTTGGAATTTGGTTTTTAGTTCTTTTAAGGGATAAAGAGATATATATATGGAGCTATCTTGAAAGAACTCACTCTCATTCAGTTTTTTCTTCTACTAAACACTTTTCTAGAGAAGAGCTTTTTTGGTGGTAATCCATGTAACTAAGAAATGAGTCTTAGAAAATAGTTTTTAAATGCTATTTATTTATACATACTAAGAAACATGTTAGGTTCTCAAGATCTGAGTCATTAGAAATATACATATTTAAAAGTTATTTTACAAAAAAAGTCGTCGGCTCAACGGAAACCTCCCTTTTGGGGGGATTAAAATTTACCAAGATAAGTAATTTTTGTATTCTCTAAGTAATTTTGAATCAAAATTTTTTTCAGTTTCTAAAATGCTCGTGCCCCCAAAATTTAAATATTTCGAATCTACTTTAAATTACAAACGGGTTATAACTTTCTTCTTTCTCAACCGATCGGAAAAAATTAGAAAGCGTTTTAAAGGCAAAAGACTATTCAACCATATGTATAGTAAAATTTTAAAATTTTTTTTTTAAATTACTGTAATTTTTCAATTATCTAAAAGCTATTAAAAATATAGGAAATAGGTTTTTTTGAAGTAATGAAAAATGTTTTTTAAACGTATAAGGAAAAAGACGACATTTTAAATATTAATATTTAGCAATATTTCAAATTCATATTTTTTTTTGTTTGTTTTTTGCTTACATTAATTTTCTCAATATTTATTTTAAGATATTCAATTTAAAATTTATACAGTTAAGAAGATTAAATATTAACCTTTTAAATGCTTTTTGACTTTTTTTGATTGGTTAAGAAACAAAAAAGTTATAGACGTTAGAGTTTAAAATTAATATGAAATATTGAAAGGTTTGGTACTCACTCGTTTTATAAAACGAAAAAAAAAAAGACTTACTTACTTAAAAATTACTTATCTCGATCAATTTTAGTGCCAAGAAGATGAATTATATCAACTACAGTTTTTGGTGGGAAACATTTTTTTTTGACGAATTGTTTTTTAGTTATTTATCAAAAACTGATGTTTTTTTATCCACGTTGATAAGTGGACTTTTTTTTTGTTAAGTTGCTATAGGCCAATAAACAACTATGCCAAGTTTCAAGTCCGCATCAATTTTTTACTTTTAGGTATTTAATTTTACTGTAATAAAAGTGGCCTAAGACCATATCTATTTTAATTCGCAAAAAAATAGCATTTTTCAAAAAAAAAAAAAAATACATAATTTTGATGCCTTGCTAAATGTAAGTTGCGAAAACTATCATTAAGTTATTCAAAATTCAATTATTATTATGTTTGAAAAGGTAACATTATTCTGATGACTTTTAGATGAATATCTTTATTTTATGTATGCTTATTATTTATTTTATTTTATAAATACCTAACAAACATTTTTATAACCTTTTCAATTTTTACGCTTGCAAAAAGTTAGTTTTCAAATGTTTTCATAACCAATATTCAAACGTTTGGAAAATATTATTTTTTTATTATTTTTTAAATTTATTTTCAAGGTTAAAATCAACAATTACTATAGACAAACGTTTATTTCCAAAAGTTTCAATAATCATTTTCGAAATATTCGAAAAAATTTTTACTTTATTTTTTCAATGACATATCGAGTTAAGTAAAACACAAGGCATTTGAATCATAACTGGCACGTTAGGTCAGTTGATAAGATTGTCGATGCATAATTTGGGAATCATAGGTTCGATTCTCAGTAAATTTAATTTTTTTTTTATTTTCAATTATTGTAAATATAAAAATGTTTAGAAAATGTTGTTTAATGAACTTAATAAATACTAACAAAATGTTAATTGAAAAGTTTAAAAAACAATTTAAAAATATTGAATAAAAAAATTTGGAAAATATTGTATAAAAACACTTATAATAAGCTTGCTCCAAATGATTTTCACAAGCTTGCTATGAAGGGTCCAGTTTCGATTATAAAATAATTAAAATTCAAGAATTTCCAAACATTTACCAAGTCAATTTCCAAACGAAATGTTTGCTTCAATAAGCGTATAATAAGTTATTTTCCATACTTTTTGTTTGTAAATAGTTATGATGTTAATTTCACTTTGTAGTACCTTACATAGGTATTTGTTGACAAAAATAAATTTGTTTAAAAAAACAATTTTTTTTACAAGCTTAATAAAATGTAAAAAGTAATTTACATAGCAACACATCTTCTCATTATATGTATCACAAAAAGCAAGCCCAATTTGTTGTAGGCTGTACTAAATATGGCTTTTTAAACATCCACGCTTCACTGATTACGCCCTGCTAAAAATAGTGTGGCGCCAACTCTTAATTCAGTTTGCCTTTATGGCATGGCATACTCGTATTGTTATTTTATTATCTTTTAATTAGTCAGATGTTAATTGCAAAAGTAAACACAAACGAACGGGCATAAAGTTTGGGAAAACAAAAAAATCAAAATCATTTACAAACGTATATTCTATATACATACATACCTATACAATAAATTTTCTTCTCATAACTTTTATTATGCAATTAAAACTCCCAAACAAATTGAATTTTAAAATGACATGCAAAACAAAAAATAATAATAAAAAAAAAAAAACAAATAAATAATAATTTTTTAACGGCGGCGTCTAGCCCGAATTCGTGCTGATAATCACGTTCGCACTATCAGGCGGTTAATATGAAAATTATAAACAAATAAGTAGTTATTTTAATCAGTTTTGCTCTGGTAAAATTGCATTTTACTGAAAAACTAAATGAATTTTTTAAAGAAAAATACCGACACGACAAAATTTATATAATAGCAATTTGGAATTTGGAATGAAATGTCGAAATGCCGTCAGCTATTATTTGATTAATAGTATGCTTAAGTAAGTATGTCTGACAAGAGAAGAGGTTATTCACACTCAAACAGATATTGTATTTGATTTTCATACGTAATAAGCATTATCAGATAATTGTACATATATAAAGCTATTAAAAAATTACATAGGCACAATAATACAAATGGACTTAATGACTAGGTTCGCTATGGTCGACACGAGGTCTTACAAACGCAGTTCTTGCACAAGCTTACAAGTCCTGTGTAATTGAAATCCTCTGTACGAACCACCCCGATAACTCTACTTAGTTGGCCTTCTTGTTGGACTGACTCAAAACTTAGCTACTAAGTGATAACTCTAGAGGGAAATATGCAACCATCATGGTTTCGAAAAATTTATAAAAATTAGGAGTGCGCATTTGCTGCTTCTGTCACCCAGGTTTTTTCGTCCAGGGAAATTAAACATCGAAATGGAAAAAATTGTTGATGACTTGAAACTTGGCATAGTTGCGTACAAAAATTTAAAAATTTTAAAAAAGTCCACCTTTAAACAGTGGGTCCAACGCTCTCTTTGGAATAACTACCGGTTTCTTGATCAATAGACCTTCATTGGAAAAGTCTTTTAAAGCACTAAAAAATCTAAAGTTATGGAGAGTGTGGTTTCTAATATGTTATATTTTGTATGAATTTCTGATATATCTTCATTCAAAGTGTCATAAAATTTGAACCAGATGACCTATCTCAATACACTAGCCGGTTCCAAGATCATAACAATACAATAAATCGTTTCAAAATTCTCAATTTGAGGAGACAATCTCGCTATATAAGTAAAAACTGCAAACGATTTTGAGCCGCCATGAAATTCACCGAAGAGATTTTAGAATATAACCTAGTCAAAACCAAGTCAAAGAATTAAGTTTCAAACAAATTGATCTACTTTAAAAACTAAAGTTTTTGCTGATGTTGTGAGTTTGCCAAGCAATCAATTCATAATTCATTCACAAAGTTATGCCTAAATATTTTAATCAAAACACTTTTTTTAATCAAAACACTAATTAAGTAAAGAACATTCCTTGGCTTGCACATCATTCGATCGAGTTTCAGTTGAAGCCAAACCGTGGGATACCTACATTTCTAAGCTAACTAACATTGCAAAGTTTAAACTTCGTTAGCCGCACTAAGGTAAAATTTCAAGGATGTGTCACATTTTTTGTGACACTTTTTTGGCGTCTGATTTTTCAACATTTTTCGTTACAATCCGTTATATCTCGCAAATATACAAGTTATTTTGATCACGATTTTATTTTTATTTTTGCTTGTACAGTGGGAGAGGGGGTCTTAAATCATTGAAAGTCTGCTTATGTAATACTTAAACGCCCCCTAACTTCTATGAGCCTATGATCACTTTTATGCTAAAAATTACTTTTTGTTTATTTTCCACATATTAATATATATATTATATACTCCTGTATATTATAATCACGATTTTGTCGGTACGTTGATGTGCATTTAAATAATGGATTTTATATACTCGTGGTATTATTTATTAATGAAAATGTCACGACGCGCCCATCTAAATGAATAAAACGCTTTGGAATTTTATGTATTTATTATGAATTTTAAATGTTGGTACCAATAGCTGATAAGACAATTAATCAATTTATTGCTTAGTAACTTAAAGGATGTAGGTATGTATGAACTATTGCTATTATAAATTTGGTCTGGTGTTTCGCCAACATTTTTTATAATGATTTTGTGGAACATTATCAGTTTTACTAGATGTATATCTATTTTATAAATTTTCTTATGAAGATGAGATTGAATTAGAACCAGCAAATTATTAAACTGTTTAAAGAAAATGTTCTTGCTGGTCCACTTCAATCTTATTCTAATGGCACATTAGTTTCTTGTAGTTAAATTTTGCTCATATATACTTAGTTTTGATCAAGACTACGACACTTCGTAATGATGCGGTGCTTACAAACGTAAGTATGCCATCAATTTTATATACCAATTTAAATAAGTAATTTATAGTCAACACGTCGTATGAGTAACCAACCATAGCTTAAAAATGCAATCATTTATCATGATCCTGAGTTTTTAACTGGCAAAAACTAAACTTAAAATTTAAAACTTTTAGGAAGTTGGACTAAAACACTTACGATTGATTTATCAAAAAGTTTTCGAAACTTACAAGAACTTTCAATTAAAAAACAATGCACCTCAATGGATATTTCGTTAAGATCAGACCTAACTTTAATGATCAAGAGTTTAATTTAAATAATTTTTTAACAACGCTGTTAATATGATATCAACTATTTTATACGCAGATACAAATTACATGCACAGCTACTACGGAACGTAGGGTAATTGTGCAATTTCGGCTCAAAAACAAGAAAAATTAATTAATCTTAACATGAGCGCTATCTAGCGCCACAAAGTCGACAGTCGTAGTAGCACCACCTTAAAATATGTTCACGCTCTCACATGCTTATTGTTGTCGTCTTGCTATAGTCATTATGGAAGAGTTTTGTATTTGTAACCCAGCTGGAAAATTTGCAAAACGTGACCATCATTTATTTAATAATTTATGACGCTTTCCAGCTCAAATTTTTCAAAATTTGAAGTTGGGTCCTCAGATTTTTATAAAAATTCAGAGAGCTGTTCTAATTGCTCAGTGTGGAGACCTTTTATTATTAGTGTTTTTGCGAAAAATCGATGCAATTCTTTTTTCCAAGTTCAGCCATTTTGTCAAAAATCAATTTTTTTAATTTTTGTTTTCTGATGCTTATAGCATTTTAAATGTTTTTTTGATTTCCATTTTTGAATTTTGAAAATTTTTTGAAAATAATAATTTGTTTTTTTTAATTTGTTTTTTCAGTAAGGTGAATGAAAAACCAAGTAAAACTTATTTTGCGCTTAATGGTTGCGAAAGCCACGAGAATAATGCTTTTTCATTTACAAAAAAAATTTATTGATTCTTTCATTACAAGTGTTTTTCAGAGAGACCTCTATTAAAAAAGTGAGTTGAAGTAAATCATTACTTATTCGCGAAACAGTATACATAGAGCAGAAGACTATGTCTCTATACACAAAAATATTTTATAAATGAAAAAAAGCGTATTTGTCGAGTTTTTCGGTTGTAGGCAATGTCGTCTGAAGATTCCATATGGCTATGGATGAAACGTAACGAAAATCAGCCTTCCGATTTTTTGTCTTTTCTATGCATTTTGCTTTGTTTTTTAAATTCGACCATTTTTCCATTTAGGGGTTTGGCAAGGCGCACTTAAAAACATGATGGTCATGTTTGCGTTCCTTAGTGTTAACCCCATTTCCATACCAAATTTCATAGAAATCGATGCAGCGTGAGAGCAATTTTCACAATCTTACAAAAAAAATTTGCGAATATGATGAGATTTAGGCATAGAAATAGGGACTGATCCGATTTCGTTTGCCTATTTATATTTAGATACTGAAACTAGAGAGAATGGCTTCTTGAGTAAGAAGCTCAATAATTCCATTGAATATTCGGTGTTTTTTGAACGATACATTTCTGTGGACTTTTGACAAAGCAACCTAAGTCGAGATAAGACAATTCTCCAGGATTTTAGTCGTAAATATAAAATTTAAATACGCTTCTACTGGTATAATCGTCATGTCTCTATAATTTCTTGTTTCAGAGATATAAGGGTGTCCCTTAGTTCACGCAAGATTTGAACTTAGCGCCATTCGTGCGGTGAAGTGTATGGAAAAAGGAGATTTAACGCTGCATCAATGAAATTGAGCCACATTTTTGAAAAGTTGTTAATCAGTTTTTAGGCTCTCCTGAAAAGTTGCCAATTTCGAGTTATGTTGTTTTGTCAAAAGTCCACAGATTTGAACAGATTTCGCTGGAAAACTTAAATTAGAATATATCAAATGATAGGAACAAATCGAGGTAGTCTTATGGGAAAGCAAAAATAACCAAGAAATCGATGGTGCTTTTTCGATTTGTTATATACCTGGTGTAGGGTAGGGTTATAAAAACAGAAAAATGTCTCATTCTTTTTGATTTTTTTCCTTTTTTTTTGTTGTAGTGTCTTTTTTCTTATTCTTACGTACATGTGCAAAACTTATACCAACAACAACTACAACAACAGCGAGAACAGGTATAAAAAAAGCTAAGGAAAATAACAAAAAAAATCATTACTATAGCTATTACAGCATTTGCTATTTATAGAAAATTGTCGACGCTGGCGTCGGTGACAGCAGCGGCGCTACACTCTCGTATTTTAATATTTTAAGCGCTGCGATGCGACACAAATCAACGTACGTAGAACGTAGAACAGAACGACGACGACGCAACGCAATGCGCGCGCTCTTTGGCTTTGTTCGTTGTTGGTTGTTGGTTGGCTTTTGCAAATGAGTCGATAGCAAGTCGCTGATTGAAAAGATGATGATAATGATGATGATGGTGACGATGAAGGTGGCCGTGACGAGCGGTAGCGGTCAAAGTGTTATTGGCGCTAGCAGCAACAGCAGCGCCACCAGTCGTTCGTTCGTGCGCAAATGAGAAACAACAACAAAAATTTAAATTAAAAAAAAAACTAATAAATTTTTGAAAAATTTAAAATTTTTACTCATGGGGTTAAGTTGAATGATCTGACACCCTACTTTTGAATGCAACATAGCTATGTACTGATTAGAAAGAGCATGGCAAATAACAATTTTACCAGTAAAGCGATTTGATACGAATAGTGGCACGCGAATATTAATTTCTGTGAACTTTTGACAAAACAACCTAAGTCGAGATAAGACAATTCTGCAGGATAGTAGAAAATTTAAATACGCTTCTATTGGTATAAACGCCATATCTCTATGATTACTTGCTCCAGAGATATAAGGGTGTCCCATACTTCACGCAAGATTTGAACAAAAGAAAAAAATAATTTGAAAGCTGACACTTTAAGATTAGTAAAAATGTATGGAAAGAGGAGATTCAACGCTGCATCAAATGAGCCACATTAAAAAGTAGTTAATCAGTTTTTAGGCTCTCCTGAAAAGTTGCCAATTTCGAGTAAGGTTGTTTTATCAAAAGTCCACAGATTTGTTTGGTTCATATAGAAATATAAGATTTTAAGCCACGGTAAAGGCAGAAAACTTTTGTTTTTTTGGAACAGAAAATGATTTGCATTATTTGGGCTATGCGTTTGCACCGTTGCTTAGTCGCGCCAAATATGCTTGCAAACGAAGCTTGCAATGACTCACAACAGCAGGACGATGCATAACAGGGGAAAAACAAAAAGATTAGAGTTTTCACATGTGCCGTATTTTTTTTTATGCTGTGATTCTCATCAAATCTATGCTAAAAGTTAAATATAGTATGATTGAAAAGTTCTTTTGGATGTAGGAAAATGCGTCTGATGAGTATTGGCCAAACATTGTTGTTTTTTTGTGATTTTATTAGTACTAGAATCGTCCAATGGTCAAATGTATTAAATAATTTTGGTACCTTTTGGACAAATGAAAAGAAAACAAAAAACATGAAGTTAGGGTCGGTCTGCTTTTTATCTTTCTCTTTGTGCTGTATCCTATTTTCATTTTCATCTCAAAGTGACCGCGTATTTTGTCGTTGTTAACATTGAAAAATTTCCATTTGATTTTACCTGGCTTAATGGCAAGATATTAAAATAATTTTAACTATGTGCCCATTTACATACAAATACTTTTCTAATTCAAAGTCGTGCTCCATTTCTAACATAGTAAAAAAAGTATGACAAATTTTTGTATTGCGCATTAATATTGGGTGTACAACTTAAAAACCGGAATTTGACGGTGGATGTCCGTACTAACAAATATCGTGAAAGCTCGAACTTTATATATATGTCATTTTGAAGGTACATTTGACAGCTGTCAAAATCAGTCAACAAAACAATTTTATCTTGTGTGCATCATTATTATTTTTCACGATGAATAACTTCGAAAATTGGAGAAAAAAACAGCATTTGCGGGAGGTTCTGTTGGGTCATTTTTTTGCAAAGAAAACTGCTGCCAAAAGTCATTTTTGCATCGGATCGTGACTGGGGATGAAAAATGGATCCATTACGACAACCCGAAACGCAAACATTCATATATGAAGCCCGGACAACCAGGACCTTCCAGGCCAAAGGCAAATATCCTTGGTGCCAAGGTAATGCTCTGTAATGCTCACAGGTGACCTCTATCGAACACAATTAATACGTTTGAAGCGTGCCATCATCGAAAAACGCCCGGAAAATGCAACCAGACACGAGTCAATCATTTTCCACCACGATAACGCTCGGCCACATATTGCTGCCCCAGTCAAAAATTACCTGGAAAACAACGGATGGGAAATCTATACAAATTTTGCCTCACCCGCCTTATAGCCCAGACCTTGCACCATCAGACTACCATTTGTTCCGATCAATGCAGAATGCCCTATCAGGAATACGGTTCACTTAAGTTCAAGATATCGAAAATTGGCTCGATTCATTTTTGGCCGCCAAGCCGGCGCAATTTTTTTGGGATGGAATTCATAAATTGCCTGAAAGATGGGGAAATGTTGTAGCTTCCAATGGACAATACTTTGAATAAAATATATTGTAACATTTTTCCACAATAAAGCATCAAATTTCGCTAAAAAATTCCGGTTTTTAAGTTGTACACCCAATATATATTATTTGTGTACTACGAATTTTCTATGCGACGAATTTTTTTCTTGTTTTTTTTTTTTTTTGTTTTTAAAAACTTATTTCAAAAAGTTTAAAGTTTTTTTAAACTTTTATCCAAATTATTTGAAAGTTTGGAAAAGTTTTTAAAAATGTTTATTTCAAAGTCTGATTTATTGACCGTAGTTTTCATACTGTAATGGAAAAATCAAGAAATCTTAAAAGTTTTGTACGATAAAATATTTTAAACTCATTCCGATATGAATTGTTATTTTTGAAAGTGGACTTAACAAAGGGACAAAAGCAATGTCATAATTTGAATTTGCTGTCATGTTTTTAGAAATGAATAAAACTATGCGCTCTTTTCATTACTTTTTTCCCCTTTAATCCACTTTCAAAAATAATACAGGCCCACAAAAAAAAAAGTACCTTGCGCGAAAGATCAAAACACCTGAACTTTAGGTTTTCGGGGTCGCTGAATAAGAATATGGTACCAGAATAGCAAAGTTGGTTCGCGTTTTTTCAGAAACCAGCAAAAATCTGTAATTTTCAGCATTATTGTTGATTTCTGAAAAAAACGCGAACCAACTTCGCTATTCTGGCACCATATTCGGATTCAACGACCCCGAAAACATAAAGTTCAGATGGTCTGATCATTCGCGCAGGGTACTTTTTTTTTTGTGGCCCTGTGTAATGATCAAATGTAAAAAGAAAGCGTTACTTTTTTTCTTCATTGAAGCTTAAATTTCTGCATATTGTTGTTGTTGTTGACTTTTTTCTCTGAATTAACATTTAAAAAAACATTAAGCCAACCACATAACAAGTTTCGGCAAAACATTGCTTTTGTTTTTTTTTTTTTTTGTGATTTAAGCAAGTTATGATTAACACTCGCTGGATCATTAATTTTGGCCAAATTAAGAAGCAAAAAAAGGCAAACTTTTGACAATAAAAATTAAAAAGAAACAAAATAAATAAATAAAAGTGTTTTTTCTAATGAGACACACGTGCATGAATTTTTAAATGGCTAAATGTTTAATCGCTGAAATATTAATAATAAAAAACATCTAATCTACTTATAAGCAAAAGCAAAAGCAAAAGCCATTAAACTTTTTTCATATCTCTAGTTTTACGCATTTTGCGCTTTGCATTCGACTTTATTTTACTTCCCGCCATTTAATTCAACATTTTTCATCTTTAATTACACACACAATGGCAATCAGGTGGCGCCACTGGCACTTAACGCTTTTAGCTGTCACATTTCGCACAGTGGGCTAAGGTTTTGTTGTTTTTACTTGCGCAAGTACATATTTTTTTAATTACTGTGTACTTATTTCATTATCCATTGTGATTTATTTAATGGCAACGTGTTGTTAATTTGTTTTCACTTTTTTTTTCTTCTGTACTTCTTGTTATAATTTAAAGAATTCGTTTGAATTTAAAGAATTTTTATGGGTACAAACTTTATATTTTATTTATCTGCTTTCTAAATAGTTTGACTTCGTATTATTAAGTTTGAATGGGTATTGGTTTGCGGTTTTGCAATTCGTACTAGTTATTACTATGTATGTCATTTAGTTTTACAACTTTTTAGATTGCCGTATTTCCTAAATAGAGAGTCACATAGAAAAGTTTAATCGTTGTAGTAAGTTTATTTAGCTACTTACATACTTAACTGTTGACCAATATTTTTTTGTGCTTTTGAATTGAAATTGAAATTGTTAAGGAGCTGCCAAGTTTTCTTAATGAAATTTCATTTTCATGTTTAGATAAGCTTCTTTTTATATTTTCAATCAATTTTCTTTAAGACTATACACAATTCATTAAATAGCTGTTTTCGTGAAATGAAAAATGAATATAACATGAATATAGACAATGAAAAATAGACCATATTAAGCTAATTTTTTCTTCAAAATAAGTTGGAAACTGTCAGAATCTGAACAGTTAATTTCAAAAAAATGATTTTCATGTTTCTCGTAGCATTTAAAATGGAAAGAAAAACATTTTTTGTACTAAAAACTAAAAAGTTAATTTATTGGATACTAGTTGGCCTCAATTTCCGATGCCTATTCGTACGAAGTCCCATCCATCTCCATCGTCCCTCTCTTCCAATCACCAAGGTTTTTAAAGATCCATGTATCAACTTTTGTAGTCATAGTTCGTATGGGGGGTGCAACCCCCGCTCCCCTCAGTGGCATCTCACTCCCTTCAGAACCTTCTACAGACCATAACAAACAATTTAAAAAAAAATTATGTAAATCGGCCCTGTAGTTTCCGCGTTCATAAGCTACATACGGACACCATTTCATTTTTATATACATAGATTAATCCTTAAGCTGATACAATTTCTTAAATTATCGAGGAATAATAATTGAGAAAGAGGCTAACACTAAAACAAGTTTAAAAACAATAGCAGTGCTCACGGTTTTTAGCGTTTACACTAGCAAAGTAGCAAAATAGCAATTATTTCCAATCAATTGTGGATCAGTCTTTAAAATATAAACATCGCAAGTTATAAAAAAATAATTTCTTTAAGAAAATCGTTTCAGCAAACACAGCATAAACAACAAATTTTTATTTAAAATATGATGTTTTTGTAACGTGATATTTTTATGCTATATGTACCTATTATATACAGTAAGAAGCAAAACTGTCAACATGTTTGCTATTTTTGACTTAGTACTGCTATAGCGTCCGTTCTGATTACATGACCAACAAGAAATATGAACCAAACAGAAGCCTAACCTTCTTCTATTCAAATATGTGAGCAATTTTACCGAACTTCACACCATAAAAAAATAATGAACAAAAAATCATTTCGAAACCACTTTAAGTGATGTGCGTACAAACCTGAAACGTGAATTTTTCCTAGCTTAAAAAAACGATTTCAATAGAGTTTGTTGTGCTGATTCCAAAACTGGCCACAGAATGCCTCTACCTCGTCAGAATTTCGAGGTATCCTAAGCTTAAAGTGCAAAAAACGACGTTTTTGCTATTTTTCAAATCAGGTTCAAGGGCGCAAGGATTTTTCTGCTCTATTCCGTCAAATACACTTGAACATCTTGCTTTTGCCCTTTTCAAAAAAGTGGTGAATGGTCATCTACGATTTCATGAAATACCCAAAATTCATACTAAGAGTAATTTGGATATTTTTTGGCCATATCTCTCCAGAAGGATATGTTTATAAACCATTTATACCAATTGAACCATGTTAAGATGACATAAATCCAAACCCTGCCGATATATCCGTTTTATAAGATCTTACCTCGAAATTCTGACGAGGTCAAAAATAGCAAATATGTTGACAGTTTGCTTCTTACTGTACATGAAGCAATCCACGCCAAATGTACCAGCTCAAAATTTGGCAATATGGAAGATCCGGTGTGCAAGAACAACAATCCGGGAGGATGTGGTCCTAGTACTATTTGTTGTAAAAATACAGGGTGTTAAAGTTTTTTCAAAAATTTATAGCTCACACTAAAGTTAGTAAATCCCATTCATTTTGAAGTGTTCTTTTTATAAAAAAAATATTTCTGGGTGAAAAAAAAATTTTTTTTTTTTTTCACCAAAGTTTTTTACACTTAAAAATATTTTTGAATTTTTTAAAAAAAAAAACCCTCTTAAATTTTTTTTTTTTAATCATATTAGATCTATTTGGCCATCATATAGTATAAATCATACTAAATTTTTATAAGCAATGGAGAAACATAATGTACGGATCTTAATCGGTGCTATTACTGGACATTGTGCCATGGGAATCCATGCATCTCGTTTAGGTTTCTCAAACATTGGCGACCGTTGTAGAAGTTGTAAAGACCCTGATATGGAAGAAACAGTCTTTCATTTCTTTTGTGAATGTCCAGCGCTTGCGCTTAGACGTAGAAGAAATTTTGGTCATTTCAATTTGGAATCGCTTGACTCACTATCTGAGGTGTGTCTAGAATCCATATGGAAGTATATATGTACATCCAAGTGGTTCTCCAAGACTTTCTCTGATAAAACCCTTAGTATCGGGTATATAATGGGCCCTTTCTCGAGGTCTAAGTTAATGATGACAACATGTTCATCTCCCGGATCTAACCTAACCTAGATTTTTTTTAAAAGTACTTTGAATTAAAGCACAATTTATAAGCTTTGAAATTATTTATGACTCAAGATGGGATTCGAACGCTAAATGGGAGTTTTTGGCTTTTGAACGACCGCGGAAGGCAAAAATCTTTTTTTACTCAAGAGGAAAGCATCTTACAAAAAAAGTATGCAAGGCATAAAATGCTTAGAATCATCAAGGAAAGTTAAAAAAAAAAATTTTTTTTGAGTAGTTTTTGAAAAAATTTAAAAAAAAAATTTTCAAAAATTATTCAAAAAAAAGTTTCCAAAAAAAATCACACGTATTGCTTGGACGATTCTAAGCATTTTTTGCCTTTTGCGGGCATTCAAAAGCCAAAAACTCTCATTTAGCGTCTGAATCCCAGCCGCTTCTTGAGTCATACATCATTTTAAAGCTTATGAATTATGCGAAATCGGAGAAAAAAAAATTTTGATCTGGTACACTTGGCGTGGATTGCTTCACATATATATTAGGGTGACAATTAAAAACACACTTTCTGGAATTTTTGACCTGCCGCCCACTCAAAAGACTCGAAATTGATTATAAAAAAACCACTGAAAATTTCAGCTCTCTATCTCAACTCTAAGACGCGCCCCAAGAGCTTCATAAAAAAATTTCAATCAACTTTTTTCCCCTCTTTCATGTCACTAAAAATTTAAAATTTTTCGTGAATTACTAAGTAAAAGATCTACTTTTCACATGAATAATTATTTTTTCAACACTTATTTACTTATTTCATATGAAGAAATTGTTAGAAGTTACTTATTAATTATGTTTTATATGTTATTATTATGTTATATGCATGTTATAATAGTCAGTAAGGATTATTGTTTCCATTGACTTATTAAATAAATAAATAAATAAATTAATAAATGCTTAATGCAAGACCATTTGCACCGGGTTGTGAACAAGGCTAATAAATTTATCGGAATTCTTCTTTTTTTAAGTCAAATTCATTAGGTTTCTTTGATATAACAATTTTTGAAAAAAAAAGAATAGATTTTATGGAATCCTCCAAAAAATTCCAGCTTAAATTTTGTTTTCCTTGCAAATTACTAAGAATTTCAAATGAAATTATATACTATTTAATTTATATACTTTTTTTAAGACAGTATGGTTAGTTCTTATTGGGTGTACAACTTAAAAACCGGAATTTTTTAGCGAAATTTGATGCTTTATTGTGGAAAAATGTTACAATATATTTTATTCAAAGTATTGTCCATTGGAAGCTACAACATTTCCCCATCTTTCAGGCAATTTATGAATTCCATCCCAAAAAAATTGCGCCGGCTTGGCGGCCACAAATGAATCTATCCAATTTTCGATATCTTGAACTTAAGTGAAGCGTATTCCTGACAGGGCATTCTGCATCGATCGGAACAAATGGTAGTCTGATGGTGCAAGGTCTGGGCTATAAAGCGGGTGAGGCAAAATTTCCCATCCGTTGTTTTCCAGGTAATTTTTGACTGGGGCAGCAATATGTGCCCGAGCGTTGTCATGATTAAAAATCATTGCTTCGTGTCTGGTCACATTTTCCGGGCGTTTTTCGATGATGGCACGCTTCAAACGTATTAATTGTGTTCGATAGAGGTCACCTGTGAGCATTACAGAGCATTACCTTGGCACCATGGATATTTGCCTTTGGCTGGGAAGGTCCTGGTTGTCCGGGCTTCATATATGAATGTTTGCGTTTCGGGTTGTCGTAATGGATCCACTTTTCATCCCCAGTCACGATCCGATGCAAAAATGACTTTTGGCAGCAGTTTTCTTTGCAAAAAAATGACCCAACAGAACCTCCCGCAAATGCTGTCTTTTTCTCCAATTTTCGAAGTTATTCATCGTGAAAAATAATAATGATGCACACAAGATAAAATTGTTTTGTTGACTGATTTTGACAGCTGTCAAATGCACCTTCAAAAAGACATATATATAAAGTTCGAGCTTTCACGATATTTGCTAGTACGGACATCCACCGTCAAATTCCGGTTTTTAAGTTGTACACCCAATATAATTATAGTTCTTAAAAATTATTTCATATGAATGCAAACATGCTATATTTTGCACAACATGACGTATGAGTGACATTAATTTGCCTATGATTTGTAAAAGTCGCATAACATAATATAGGCTTTGCTTTGGGGCCTAATTTGCCATGCTTATTATGGCTTTTTCCATGATGATAAGTCACAATATTTATTTATTTCTACAGTTTTTCTCATTATAATTTAAAAGTAGTGATGGTTTTTTTGGGGAAAATTTCTGGTTTGTTTAATTTTTGCCTCTATTTCAATAAAATTAATTAATGTTCTGGTTAATAAAATTGGTAGTGGTCTTGTGGTAAGTTTTGGTTGGCTAGCGAAGTTGATGAACTTGGTTATTACGAGAGCTGTCAACTACTATCCTCGTATGCACTGATGAGCAAAATCAGTCTTGATAATTTTTCAAAGCTAAACTGTTGTGGCTTTGGTCAAGATAATAAGCCAGACTGCTTTTCAGTCTTGTTCATTTGTAGTTTATCGGAGTATCACGCCATTATCAAAAATCAAACTGCTTTAAAAAAACAGGTGATGAGTATGCAAAATTGAGCAATTTTTTCAGTAATTTTTATTTCTAAGGCCAAGATTAAGAATCAAAATTATGACCAAGACTTAATATCAAGATAAAGATTATAGCAGTTTCGGTTTTGGTATTGGTTTGCTCATCACTACTCGTATGGGAATGAATGAATGAGCCGGAAAGTAATTTGGAATTTCATTTTTTTTTTTTCGTATACTTATTTATGGAAATGCCCTTTTTGTCCATATAACACTACACTTTTTTTAATCTTCATTTTGAGTATTTTCAGTTTTTTAATTTTTATTTTTTGCCCTGATGAGATATGCATCTAAAAGTGAATCAGAACAAAGGTGAATTGTTTCCTTGAATGAATGAAATAAAATTAACTGTTTTGTTTTATGTATTTTGAGTTTTATTTAAAAAAGAAAGATTGGTGGTCCATAATACCCTCCCTTTCCCTACATTTTATATCGAGTTTTGATATAGTTTTTTTGATTAAACCACAAAAGTCCAGGTTTTTGTTATTAAATGTTCAGATAAATTCTAATTTTTCCACTAAAAGTCCTGGCGAAGCCCAATTTTTATCTGAACACACTTTTATTCCTTGGGATTAAACAATGTTAAAAGAACTATTGTAATTATAATAAATTATTTTCAAAGAATTACAATAAATTAAAAGTAAAGGAAGTGAAATTTATTCATATTTAGTAAATTTTTTATTTTTTTGCAATAAACGTCAACATTTATGATATCATTGTGCGCGCTCGCTCTTTTGCCTCGCGTATTCGAATTCCAAGAGTCGCTATTATGTATGTGATTTTAGTTGTATACCCCCATTAAATGAAATTTTTTTCCTTCATATCTCATTTGTATTGTATGAGTACTCATAGTATATATGTACGTACATATATATATACTCATATACCCGATCTAGAAAGTGACGACTGACTTGTCGCGGCAAGCTGGCGCCTAAAAAAAAAAAAAAAAAAAAAAATAACATGACTACTTGTTGGCGCATACTTTTGTACGAACGGCACAACAACAACAACAACAAGAAAAATTAAAGTATAAAAAAGTGTAGTACATAAATATAATATTCCAAAGATAAACTTGACTACCTGAACAAAATAAAAAAAGAAATTAAATAAATTGAAAGCAACAAAAGGAAAAAAAATAAAAAAAATCACTTGATTATCGCTTTTAGATAATGTTACTGTGCTAGTAACTGGTAACTGGTTCGAATAACGTGTGTTTGTATGACATAAAATTAAAAAATTTAAAAAAAAAAATGAATCAGCTCAAAAATGTTAGCAACATGTGAAACGAAAAGTTGAAAAAATTAAAGAAAAAAAAGCGCCACAAATTTATCAAGTACTCGCACAATAACGTGGAAGTAATAAACTTGCGCGTAGCGTTGGAGGAGTTGCCATGGAATTCGTAAAAAGCATGGCAAATTAAATGACGACGACTCGACAACAACTTTAGACTAAGTAGACCAGTCACTTGTAATAAACAGAAACAATACGCTACGCATGTACACTGTGAAATTTCAATTAGGCAAACAACCTTCAATTTGCTTTGATTATTGGCTTACTGACTGACTGACTAACCCTGATCGTGGTTACACATATCGTTTCCATTTCACAAAAAAAAAAAAAAATAAAAAAAAAAATTATATTTCAAGATTTGCTTGTTATTAATACATAATGAGTAAATAGAATTTGAACGATCATTTAAAAAGTTTCCACTACGCTGCCTGCTATCCTCCAAGCACTTAGATATGCAAAACAAACTTGAAGACCTTGTCTTGGAATCGCAAAATGTGGGCCTAAAAATAAAAGCATCCAAGAATAAAGAGAAAGCCGGTCTAATCATGCACTTCTTTGAAGAAATATTTTTTCGTCGCAATAATAGGTAGGTACTTAGGTACAGAACTATACTTCACTAGCATTACTTTGGGTTTTGCAGAAACAGATTAAAAATATATGGACGATCTCTCACTTACCTTCGCCGTCAGTGGTTAACGATTCTGGAATTTGAACATGTAGACCTGATTTGAAATTGCTGCTGCTGGAATTGCTGCTGTGCATACTTGCAGTAGTGGAGTTTCCTCCGTTTTGTGAACTTTCGTCTATAAAAAAAAAATTTTAAATTTAAAAAATGATTTTTTCATAAAATAATTTTAAATATGTATATCTATTATGTTAAGAGATACAATAAAAAATTTACAATTTTTGAGCTTCGAAATCTATAAACTTGAGATTTTAGAGTTTTTCGGTGATTGATGCAAAAAAAGGTTTTTAATAATGAATTTTTTTGAAATTCCGCACAAATATTGATCTGCGGTGTTGTACACCGCACAGTGGAGTACCTTTGCTTTCTTCATTACAAAAATCATAACTTTTGAATGTATAAATGATGATATGCAGGGCTCGGATTTTCATGCACTTAAAAACTCGAAAAATGACCGAAAAAAATTACAAAATGCCCTTAAAAACCTTAAAAATGACCCATAAAAATGAAAAAATGCCCTAAAAAAATAAAATCACTTTATATTTTTAGTCTTTTTTGATAAAAAACATTTACTAATTTGCGTTCCAATAAATTACAACTTCAATTTTCAAAATAACACGACCTTTTACTCTCAGATAAAATGATGTTGTACAGTTGTCACCGAAAAACTTCTTTCTACTGTTGCACTGATGAGATGTACATATTTAAAAGAAAGAATTTGATTTTAGTTGGCTATTTCCAAAAATGTTGCCACTTAATAATTCAGCAATATGATTTATCCAGCACGTAAATAAATTTTCTAAAAACATTCCCACCAGCATTATAATGCTTTTCTTTTATACTTTTAATCAAAGCAATTCCATTTTCCAATGACAATGATGTTGACTACAAAGATTCTATACCTTCTGGTATGGATTAAGAACTAGTTTAGATGTACGCTAATCAACCCTTTATTTTATCTCTGGAAAAATCTTGTTGAGCCTCTCCAACTGCTTTGGATCAATACTTTCTACGATTTTTTTACTGTTTCGAAAAACAAAGATGCTCGTTCGCCCGTTCCCAATACCCTTTAAAAATGTATGTACCCAATCTCAACCATCTCTCTCCAAAAGTCTCATAATGTTATTTTTAATATCGTAGTCTTGAACATTTTTCTAGTTGATGTTATTTGTCGCGGTGCCAGAACTTTTAAATAACCCTGGCGAAGCCGACAGAATTTCAAATAAGAGTTTATCTTGAATCTCACCTGATAACATATCTTTAAAAGTAAAAAATCATCCAAATCGGGTAACTGATTTTCGAACTATGTGATTTTCCAAGAACACAAATGAAGCCGAGGGTATTTTGAACTAAAATATATCCTAAAACCTTGCCATGCAAAATATCTATGGAAGAAAAAAAATATGCAAATCGGACAAACGGTTCTCGAGTTATGGTGACACAGACAGACAGCCTTTGTATTTTATATAGTAGTATGAAGATGTGATTTCTTATTCATTTTGTATAAAGATTTCATATATCTTCATTCAAAAGCTCATTACCTTTGAACCATATAAAATGTTTCAGTAAATTGCAAATAAGTTGATAATACGCAACAACACCAAGATGATTGTACCACAACGAATAGTTCGGAAGATCTAATTTCTCAAAGCAAATATGTGGTCCCGAGGAGTTTTTAACTTAAAATTTAACGTAGAATCTGAAACTTAATGATAGCAGGTCAATAAATAAATTGATTCTCTCTTATATTTATAGATAGCTCTACCTTTTTTATAAAACTTACAAAATTTATGATTGGAAACATTCAAAAATAAAAGTTTCCTTATTTCGAGCAACCAAATAACTTATTGTAGTTTTAGAAACTCCGTTATGTTTTCTATCAGTTGGAACAAAAGGTTTTAAAAAAATCAGACATTAATAATTTTATTTTTGCAACGATTTTTTGACAGAGGAACCACTGTGCGCCGTGACTTAAGAAAAAAAATTAATATAAATACAACAACATCAACACCAATAGCAACAATAACAACAACAACAACCAAACACATACATATTAAACAAACAAAACAAATAAACAAAATCAAACTGAGAAAACAAAAGGCGAAGAAGAAGATGGGGGCTGGTGAAGGGGGCAGGCAACCTAACTGAGATCCATTTATTTAATTCGCAAAGAATTCTGGCGCCGACATTTAAGTAAAGCAAACAGCTGCCGACGAAGCTGACGACGCTGCTGCTGCCACGGTGATAATTTTTATTGATTTCTTGTTGTTGTTGCTACGGCAAGAAATAAGAAAATTTTGCAGCGGAGCGTCCTTATTTTACAACCGCCGCACCCTCCTCCTTCTACCCACTGGACACAATGTGTAGAGTTTGCAATGTGTAGGAGGAGGCGCGGGTGGTAAAACAGATCATGAAGGTGTCTTCAGGTTTGCGCCACTTGAACGCATGTGAGACGACCGTTTAGCATATGGACTGACGGGCTGACGGATTTTTAGATGAACGATCGGACAAACAAAAGTAATCGGTTGTGCTTTTTTATTGCTTTTTGAGGTGTTAATTTGATATTTGGATTCAACATTTTTCACACACAATTATTTTGTGCAAATTTATTTTTGATTTTGTTTTTGTGTTTTATTTTGACTTTGATTTACACACAATTTATTCAAATTAAATTGAAATTTATTTCTTTTAATCTTCTTGGTGGTTTCCTTTATTTTCATGTATGTTTTTTAATTTTAACAATGTTTTTGGTCATAGCGCGATAACTAAAATTTGAAATAAACTATCGAATTGCACTTTGTTCGTGAAACTTTAAAAGTACCATTTTCTAAGGAATCAGAAATTTCCAATACCCTTTATTTGTTTTGTCTCTTTTCTGAAAGTCACCCAACGGGAAAATATATGAATATAAGTAGGTACAATAAAACACACAATTTTTTTAAGAATGGCCCGATCAAGAAAATTTGTCATTTTCATATCACAGTATACCATGCTGATTTCAAATTTGTATCAGCTTTAAAAGTATCGTTTTCTAAGAAATCATAAATTTCCACACCAAAAGTGGTTGGTTGAATTACCCTTTCCCTTTTCTAAAAGTCACCCAACGGGAAAATATTTGAACGATCTAAATAGAGCCATTTAGGTATAATAAGCCACACAATTTTTTTAAGAAAAGCCCGATCAAGAAAATTTGTCAATTTCATATCACTGTACATCATGCTGATATCAAAATTCATCAGCAGCTGATATACAATTTAAGGATATCATTTTGATATTATTCAAATATATGTCAATTTTGACATAGTTGAATGAAAATGGACGATCAAAAGAAAAAGTAAATACGCGGAATAGTGCAAAAAAAGTCGATGCATCTAATTCCAGTAAATTGTAAATGGCACTGACAAGCTCCCTTTTAAAGGGACCATGACTAATACATTGTTGAAAAGTAAATTGTAATTTTCGATAACAATAATAGCATTTCATTATTCATTTATAAACAAATGTTTTCAGCTGCAATCACAAAGGTGAAAGAGTTTGAGCAGTACTCCGTTGTGGACATTTCAAAGGCAATAGGCAGGGCGCTGACGGTTTGTAACCAGACGAAACCAGCGGCGACCAAGTACACCGCCAACCCTTCAACTCCTTCAGAAACTTAGGAAAACCTTCCGGAAGATAAAGCCGAAGAATAATCTTCAATTTCATTTTTAATTTACAATTTGACTAAGATTTTAATTGCACAATTTACTTTTATAGATATTTTATCCAAATTATGCATTTGATATCATTCTTTTATGTATGTATCATAAATAGGATATACTTTTTTGATATCATTTTGACATCACTTATTGATATGGTTTTGATATGCGCCAAGTGTTAAAGTAAGTACATCACAGTGATATCACATTTAAGTATGTCACTGACAATTTTTGAATATCATATTGATAACATTTTCTTTATCGGAAGAGAATACTAACACCTTTGCGATAATTAGAAAAGTTCAAAACGTGACGCTTATTCTTCTACTACATGGTGTTTGGTATTTATGTTTGGCACCTACCTATCAAATATCATTACAATAACCTGTATAGTATGCAAGATATAAGGGGATGTAACGACAAGTGTCGAAAAATGTTTCGCAGTCAAAGAAGTTTTAATTCAAAAATGCCGGTTTGTGCCAGCCATATTCTGCCCCCGCCTATTTTCGTGTTGCAGGAATAGTGCTTTTATACTAGCTAAGTGTGAAAAAGAAAGGTTCATATTTGGATATTAAAGTTCTCCAGTATTTTAAATAGTATAAATGAGGCGTTGCGTGCATTAACGCCCTAAGTCGACTTAGGGCGTTTTTGCGCCCATCGCTTTTTTGAAAAGCTTGGGTCCTCAAATATATGTGTACTTAATTTCAACTTCCAATTACGATCACAGAATGTGGTAGAGCAATATATATATACTGTTTAAAGAGTTGCGTGCAAGAAGGGCGTAGTGCGACTTGGGGCGTTTTTGCATAAATCAGTTCGCGGTAGGAAAAAAAGGTTTTTACTCAAAACCAAGGTGCCGAGCGAAAAAATTATATATGGCAAAAAATGCTTAGAATTGTCCAAAGAGTACGTGTGATTTTATTTAGATTTTTTTTTTAGCCAAATTTTGAAAAATTATAAAATGTTCGAAAAAATTCTGAAAAAATTCACACATATTTTTTGGACGATTCTAAGCATTTTCTGCGTAATATACTTTTTTGTCGTAAGATACCTTGCTTTTGAATTAAATCCATTTTTCCGGCTGGGTAAAAAAAATTGCTATGTTTGAGTGACCATATTTCGATAAATTTGTAGCCTAAGAAATTTTTCAATAAAGCATTTTAAAGGAAACTTTATCTCCTTATTTTTTATTGAATTTTGTCTTTTCCTATCTTTGATCTAAAATAAGTTATAGTCAAAAGAGTAAAAAAAGACAAGAATTCGAAAATTTTTTTTGATTTCAATATTCTATAGTATTGAATCAAAATATTCAAGCCTTTAAAAGTGGGTGTGACACTCTTGCCATCCCATCCACATTACGCTATTAATAATCAGCATTTGTCTACCAAACTGAGCCACCATTTGCGAAATATTGCCCAATAAATTCTAATTTTAAAGAATTTGCTACGCATTTCTATGAGTATCTACAGGGTTAGAATTTATCCCAGTCTTAATATTATACTAATATAAAACATTGTAACAAATTTCGTTGAAATCTCTATAACCGTTTACAAAAAAAATATTTACCAGGTGCGAAACTTAGATGCAATGTATGCATGCATTTTATAAAATTAAAATTTTAAAGGAATAAACAAAAATGCACATTTATAAATAATTGCGGTGAAAGTATATTTCATTCCCCTCATTTAAAAAAAAAATCATTAAAATCAGAATAATTTTGCCGGTTTCCCAAGCAAAATGCTAACGTTATCAGGTGCAAAACTTAGATGCAAATGTATGCGTGCATTTTATAATATTAAAATTTTAAAGAAATAAACAAAAACGCACATTTATAAATAATTGGGGTGAAAGTATATTTCATTCCCCTCATTTAAAAAAAAAATCATTAAAATCGGAACAGTTTTGCCGGTTTCCCAAGCAAAATGATAATGTTACTCTAGTGATAGTCAAATGGATTTATGCAAAAACGCCCTACAATTTAAGTTTTTCCTTCTTCGATAATTCTGTCAATATGCGTTAGTATTATGTGTTAGCAGTAATTATTTACTCATTTTGTTAGGTTTAATTGAATAAATTTGTTTTTCAAGGTTTAAATGATGGTTTGTTCTTTTTATCAGCATTTAAAAACTTTAAATTGAATTATCTCGAAATGCCATTTTTCGACTTGGGGCGTTATTACACGCAACGCCTCAAATGTTGTTATAGAACTAAAATTTTATAAAAAAAAAGAGAATAAAAAATATGTACCTTCGTTTTTCAGTCTCTCCATTACTAAAGGTTGGTAAGGTGGCGGTGCAGTTTCTGAAATAAAAGTAAAGAGAAAATAGTAATTAATATTATTTTGGGATATGGAAATATTAAGCATTTGAATATATAAATTCAAGTCTAAAATCGATAGTTTGAAACAATCAGTTCAACTTTTGAGACCTTTAATTTCAATTTAATTTTATGAAAACAATAAATAAATTATATCAAGTTACAAATTTAAAATATAACGTTACGTATTAACGAAATTTCTTCATACTTCAAAACCAGTACAGATATTTCATATTCAAAGCGAAAACACATCATTTTCATAGACAAAAACGATGTCAGTCAACATAAGCTGAATAAGCAATGACCACATAGCATACTACCATACAATAAGATTATTCGTCTTTTTTTTTTTCATTTTCTAATCTTGGCCTAAAGCATTATGCCAAATCAAGATTTCATTCAGTATCATAGTTCATTCATAACCAGAGCGTTGAAGTTCGTAATAAAACAAAGCGTGTTTCCACTCACATAACGACAACGACGGCAGCAGCTGGCAGCATGATCTGTTGGGGGTATGCGAATTTTGAGCTAAGAACTCGCAGCTTTTCATCAGGTGCTGATGATGACAAAATTATGATCATCAAAGGAACCATCAAAAATAGAACACAATCATTATGATCATTGGTAAATATTTAAAGAGTTTTTTTTTGGTTTTGATTGAATGAACAAAGAAAAGCAGAAATTCAGCAACAATAAAATTAATGATCATATTTTGAACTTTTTTTATTTTATTGAAATTTTTCAATGATCGCATCTTGGCATCTTCACTAAAGACAGTACATAAAATTCAAATTAATGTTGACTTTTTTATGGGTTTTGCACGAAAAAGGTGTGCCCGCATTTAAGCTTTTATGATTGCCATATTTTAATAAATCTAATGGATGCCCGATTAATATGGCAAATTTTATTGCTCAAAATGGTACTCATGATAATGATTGTGATGATAATGATGTTGTTCATGTTGATGATGATGATGACAATCATGCTGGCTGTCACTGTTTGTTAATAGAAAAATAAAAAAAAAAAATAAAAAATGAAATCAAATATGTTGAATCGACGGAAGTGAAATGAATTTTTTTTTTTTTTTGAATTTTATGAGAAAACTTTAAGATATCTAGATCTAAAGCTTAAGTTACAGTTAACAACCGAAGATATTTTTTTTTTTAATAGCAAAAGCGTTTTTGTGGACCAAATTTAAGGAAATACTTCTGCCCATAATTCAATGTACATAACTTATAAGGAAATATATGTTTAAAAATTTATACATTATATGCTACTACGGTGTCCCAACAAGCTAATAAATCTAGGGGTTTCGGCTTTATACCAATAAAATCAACTTCAAGTTGTTAAAAAGAAAGATCTGCAGGAAATTTGATTATGTACTTCATTTTACGAACATTTGTACCAAGTTCCACCCTTGAACTAATTATTTCAGTTTAATAACAGAAGCTTAACTTGGGGAACATAGAGGGCCATTGATCTGGTTCGTGAAACCTTAGGATGACAAAATATATTTTTGCGTTTAGCATGGAATGAGTTTTTTTTGCTTTTAAATTACATTTTTTTTAGAGTTAAGCCCCAGATAAAGTTGAACATCAATGCGGTCAAACGAATTCCAACAAATTTTTGTCTAAACTTTAAACTCAAATTTTTAAACTACGCTCAAGAATATATCAATTCAATGAAAACCTAAAAATATAGCTAGGTTAGCGTATTAAAAAACTAAAATTTAAATAAAGGCATTTCAATAGAAACATATCATTTGTGGTTCCTGATTGACGAACTCTTAAGGAACGCTAACCATAATTTAAAAACAATATATCGTAACAATAATTATTTGATCTTATACATATGTATACATACATATATGTACATTCGTCAGTTGATACTTCATTTAAAATCTAAAGTGGCCTCATCTGAAATATTTTGTAAATTTAATTTATGAAATCTTCTTACAAATTACATACATATGTGGACCAAAATGTTATCGGCAACTAAATCAAAATAACTTTTAATATGAATAAATGATACAATTAGTAAGCTTTATTTTCATAAACAAAGACTTTACCTTTTGAAAAAAAAAAAAACACAAGTGTTCAATTTCTAGTAACGTGGTGCCAGATTTAGATGAGATCATACTTCATCGAAACATTTCAAAGGCAGCTACAACAGCAACAAAATATGAATAAAATGCAAAAAAAAAAATAAAAAAAAAAATTAAAATTTACACATTACTCTGCGACGACGCCACAATATCTTTGTGTATTTTGATATAGCGGCGAACAGTGGACAGGTCGGAACACTTCAAGCAACATAACTTTTTTTTCTTTATTTTTTCATTGGTGATGTTTCAGCATGGTGACAGAGAACAAGTTTAACTTGATTTGATTTTCGTTTTCGGTGGATTGTAAATTTCATTTTTGTTCGTAATAGAAAGAATAAATTTAAAAATTAAAAAAAAAAAAAAGACAACGGGTTATGATTAATTAATTTAATCCATACAACTTCAAAATACATCCAATTAGAAATTACACAGTATAACAAAATGTAACAGTTGCACAAAATATCGAATTAAAAAAATAGTAATGCGGTGCTTGCTTGACTTTAGATTACAGCCCTTGAGTTTTTCGAAAATTTTAAGGAATTTTCTTTGTCATGTTGCGCTAAATTACTATTTATCGATTTAACTTAACTTAACATACATTTTAAATTTTGCCCGAAACCAGTTTTCTTGATATGTGGACCATACCACAAAAATTATAGTGCAAAAAAATGCTCAATACTTCGGTTCCTTAAGCCCAATTATAATTTAGAATAGAATATACAGAATTCGGTAAGATTTCAAAAGCCGTAAATTCTGGATCACTGTTGTGTATAGCAAAGGAACAATTTTTAAAATTCTGAAAAACCAAAAATCTTCAAATAGAACTATCTCAAAAAACGAAGATCTTTTTTCTGTTAATTTCAATATCCAGCGCTAGGAAACCGATATTACTTATAAGGAGTTCGAAATTCACTTCTTCGGCTCCCTTGAAGATATTGCTCAAAAAAGTACTAATTACATTTTGGAGTTTATAAAAATTTCGAAATGTATCATATAGATTGACAATGAAGATATAAAACGAATACACAATGCGCCCAATTGCAGCCTTAGAAATTATTTTGTGGAAAAACAGCAATAAACAAAAATGTAGTTTTGTACAAGCTTGTCAAAATCAACTATTTGAGTCATTTCGCCATTTTTTTTAAAAGTCTCAATGAAAATAGACAATGTTAATGTTTTTACACTAGGTTACAAAAAAATAAAAAAAAAATTACAAGAAATACCACAATTTTTTGCTATTCTAAACTTAATGATCAGAAAAAAATTAAAAATTTTTTAAATTTTTTTTCGGTTTTTTAAAACAAATAAAAAGGGTGCATCAACCCTAAAACGGCTTTAAAAAAGAAAAAAGCAAAAAGATTTTTTCCATCTAAAATAAATTTAAATTTTTTTTTTCGAAAGTTCATACTGCCAAACCTAAATTGGAGCGTTAGACCAGCGTCAGGTGTATTTTACCATCTCTGTCTGTTTCATGTAGAGCTGGGCACGGGCCGTGTTTTTTTTTCGAGGCCCGCGGGCCTTTACTCTTCAGCTACGGGCTCGGGCCTTGAAATCGAGTTTTGTGCGAGCTTCGTGCGGGCCTGGGCCTAAGCCCAAAAATTAAAAGCCCGTAAGGTCCCGTAAATCACGGAAAGATTGGAAGGATAAACTTGGAACAAATTTTGTTCTTACAAAAAAATATGTAAAATTTTGTATAAATATGAGGCTGAGAATGACAAGTCAAACAAATCATCTTATTAAATTAGAATGCTTGTTTTTTCCTCATATGAAAATCATTATTTTAGCTTCGTCAATAGGTCACAATTTTTTCAAAGTGTGAATATGTAATAATATGGTTGAATCGGGCCGGATCGGGCTCGGACCCCGAAATAATATACGCTGGCGTTCGTCTAACGATCCAATTTAGGTATGGCTGATATTTTTCTACAGTAACCTTGAAATTTTCATTAAAATCGGATATAAAGATGAGGAGCTATGAATTTTCGAATATGTGAGTATCCAAAAGTTCAATCGAACTTCCTATGGCCGCCATTTCGGAAATTTTCGGAATTTTGGAAAATCATTCTATCACAGGTGTAAACCATGTCAAAACGATCAAGAAATTTGTTGATGGAATCCGATTTGACTATAAATTGCCATAAGCAACAGTGGTATAGTGCAAAAAATTACTACCAAATATTTTTTAAAAGTTTAAAAAAAGGGCGGAGATATGGCACTTTGAGTATCACTGACAGGCCCACTCCAATATTTGGTGGACTTGTAAGTTACACTTGCAGCTTTTTTTACAGGAAAAATAAAAAAAATCGAAGATGACGTATTTTGGGACACTCAATTTTTTTAAGTGTAAGCTATATAAAAGAAAAAACATTTTAGCTAATTTTTGTTTTAAAGCCTGTTTGAATTCAAATCATTTGATGAAACTTTTATACAATTTTCATAAAAATCAGAGAGTCAAATCAAATCAAGATTGTCTCATCGGAGAACGAAAATTATAAAAACCATTGTCACTCTTCACATAAAAATAACACAGTGTAACAATGATTTTGCAGCGAGGGGTTTCGTTTCTGGTTTCTTATGATAATGATCTATTGACTATGAAAACAAGAGCAGATTTCCCGAATGGACTCTAGTTTTCGAGATATCCATGTTAAAGTATGCAAAAATCTTCGTTTTGGGGTACATTTGAATTCGCATAGTTTCCTCTTTAAACTTTACATTTCAACTTTTCCAATTGGATCATTACATTTCGATTAATGATTTTTAGAAGAAACGATAGCTCAACTACTTACATACAAAAGCAATTTAATCCTTTGCAAAAAGTTGAGATCCTTTACTTCAATGAATTATTATGATAACTCGGAAAGTAAGGATCAAATAGCAAGAGTTTAAAGATAAAGTTTAATGATGAAGATTCTAATAGCAAAATGGCTCACTTGGGTAAATCAAAAATATAGCACTTTGAAACAGATCATAAAAAACTATTCACAGTCGAATTCTCTATCACGTCAGAGTTTTGAGAAAAATGGGATTCTAAAATCGCCTACATTAAATATACGTAATAAAAGGCAAGCGAATAGAAACAAGAATATTCATTTTCGACACGTAAGGATTCTGAGATATCCTAACTTGAAAAAGGCAGATTTTGGTAGGTAATAATCAGAACTTGACTTCTGTTTATTTTTCAACGATCTAAATTGTAGGTTTTTCTTTTTTTTTTTATACTCCACCTTTTTCGCAGAATTCATACCAAAAATGCTGTGTTGTGTTTGTTGTTGTTGTTGTCGATGTTGTGCTTGCTGTTCATAAAACCGATGCTTAATTCAACCATTAAAGTCGATAATGTTCGGCATGTTCTTGACGACAAAGACTGGCGAAGACACAAGATCTGATTTCAAACTCGATCCCATCAGCAGTGTTCCATAGCATAGTGGGCTCTCGTTAAAAGTTGTACGGGCTGCTGTTGATGTTTTTTTTTTTTTGTTATTTTTTGTGTTTTGCTGTCTAGATCGATGGCTTTGTTGTTGTCGTTGATGTTGTTGTTGTTGTTGAATGCTGTATCTTAAAGTGAACTAATTCCAGGAACTGCTTCAGCATGTGGTTGGAGCAAATATTATCGGTGCGGTTAAATGGGTTCGGCGCCACAGTAACAAAACCAAAAAGAAATACAAAAAAAGTTAACAACAACAACAGCTGAAATTGTCTGCATTTTTGTGGGCTATTCATCGTTGTTTTTGTTTCCCCAACATTTGTTGTAAGTCAATTAATTCTTGGCAAGTCAGTTAACATTTAATAGAAAAAAAAAAAAAAAACTTTCAAAGGCAAGAAAAAGGAACAATTTGAAAACAAGACAACGTTGTAGGTCCTTTCTTGAAGAGCAAAAAAACAAATACCTTGACATAATGAAGTTAGTTTTTCTTTGATTATCGACCTTCATATCAATAAAACTTTTTTGGAATGATCGGATGGTGCTGTCTTCCAGAAAGTTTCTGGAGTGTCCTAAAATCTTCAAGAGCCCCAAAAAAAAAAAACCAAACCACACCCAGGGTGCTTAATATGATGAAATGGTTTTTTATTACGTGGCATAGCGTGCTTCACCATCTCGGATTTCGCTGAAATTTAGTACATGGTGTCGTTTCAGGCCCAAACCAATAAATATTAAATAAATAACATAATCGGCAAATAATAACAAATACTTCTTCATAAAATTGTTCATAGCATAAGCATTTCTTGACCGATTTTCAAAAATGTTTGTATTTGGCAAACAGTATTATACATTATTTTATCTTCTTTCCATGACAAATATTTTAGAAGATTTAAGCACTAAGCCATGGGCAATTTTATTAATCTTAGTACTAAAATGTATTAAAAATAGAACTTTTCCTCAAAAAGCAGAAAACTTTGTGCATATAGTCCAATACACTTCCTCTCCGAAATAAGAAGGTCTCAACAAAAAAATCACTTAAGAAATTTCCTAGTTATGGCAAAATTTTTGGAGCAGTATTGTTCGATAGTAGACTTTAAAATGTTCAAAAAATCATAACTGATATGACGTTAAAGTTATCACCTTGATTTTGCGTTCATATTAAAAGTATTTTTGATTTCTATCTGCGAAAAATATTTTAGAACATCAGGAAAGTAGCCCATGGTGCGATTTTTATAATTTTAGTACCAACAAAAATCATAAATTACGTATGGAAATAATACCATATTTTGTTAATAAATATACATATTTACATTAGGCTCAGGAATTATGGCTCATGATATACGTAGGTTGTTATATGTATTTCTGGCCTAGGCAACACTAAGTGTTGTCAGGTGCAATCTGACATTTCTATTGGAAAGTTTGACATTTTTTAGCATAAACGTACTCACAACGTTTTGATGTACAAGTGCTATTTGTTTTGTTTACAGTGAGCTAAGAAAATCAATTTTTCCTTTGATTATTTAAGCGATTGATAAATTATGGGGTTTCCAACGAGAACAAACGTTTTTTACAACTAAGTGTTCATGCTAAATCAAATGTACATGTGTAAGGATGCCTATATCCCACAATATGCCACATGACGATCTTGCATTATCAGTTCATGTACTGCATCGATGTTTTGTGGCACAACTACTGATTTTGGACGACCTTCACGGAATTCGGCTTTGCGCGAGCGTCGGCAACGATTGAATTCATTAAACCAGTTTATCACAGTGCTATAGGATGGTGCTTCATCGCCATATAAAGATTTAAGTTCATCGATGCACTCTTGTCGTGATAATCTATGTCGAAAGTTGTGAAAAATGATCGCACGGAAATGTTCACGAGTTAATTAAATATTTTTGCCAAATTGATTTTTTCAAGTCACTGTAAACAACACAAATGATGGTCGTACTTCAAAACGTTAGATTGCACCTGGCAACACTTAGTATTTTTCACCACAATGCAACCAAAATACATATAAATACTACGAATTGGAAATGCAAGCTCTGCGCAAAACCTGAGTGAAATCGGATAAGAGGGCGTGGCACCTCCCATATAAGCAAAAGTTTCAAAATGCTATACTAAAAGAGTTTTTTGAGATAATCCAACTTAATTTCACTCAAATACTAAAGACTATAAATGCACGCTCTGAGCTAAAACTAGACGAACTCGGAGAGGGCGTGGCACCTCCCATATAAACAAAAGCTTCAAAAAGCTCCAAAAAGCTATACTGAAAATGTTTTTTGAGATAATCCAACCAAATTTCGGTCAGACACTAAAAACTATAAATGCAAGCTCTGACCAAAATTTGGATGAACTTGGACAAGAGGGCGTGGCACCTCCCATATAAGAAAAATTTTCAAAATACTGCAGTGTAGGGTATTTAATGTTTGGCCAGGCCAAAGGTTACATCCTTACTAGTTAATATTGTTAAAGAAGAAGAAATTTAAATGATGCAGATGAGCTATACAGGTTATTGCCGCTATCAATATTGAAAGTTAAGAAGATAAAAATTACACGTTTTACCTTCGGATAAGTGGTAACATTATGGATATTTATGTATATATCTATACACACAAAAAATAGAACATCAAAAAATTCATCGAATTTGAGCCGAGAACAGAATTCATTGACTATATGAAATATTTTATTGAAATTTTAGAACTTTTCATAAAATATAAGAACGAAATTCGTAAATTTTTTTTTTATTTTTCAAAAGAAGAATTTTTCATTAATATTATGTTGATTTTTTTTTTGTGTGTAAGGGTAGTTAAAAATTTCAAAATTGGAATTGGGCTCCCACAGCACCAAATTGTTCTCTTTTTTGTAAATAAGCGTCATATAAAATTTAGTCCATATTAGAGAATATCTCAAACCATTATAGAAACCGAAAAAAGTCCTGAATATGGAAAAAATTTTAGTTTAAAATTTTAAACTGCTAAAACTTTTCATATGGATTTTGAGCTGCTTTATTCGAATCTGCAATTTATTTCTCTGTTAATTCTGTAGTTTACGAAATATTGTCCATTCAAGGTGGAAAATTGAGATACGAAAAAAAAATTGCAGACTTGAATTTGGAGGCTCAAAGTCCATATAAAAAGTTGGAACATCTTAAATTTTAGAGCACAAATTTTTTCATACTCATTACCACTTTTCGGTTTCTAAAATGGTTTGTATGTATGTATGTATTCTCCTTTAACTCCTAGGAGGAGCATAGGGCCAATATGAAATCTCTCCATTTGTCACGATCCCTTGCGATGACTTTGATCTCTTGCCACGATTTTCCCGATTCTTGGTTTGGGATGCATCAAATATTCTTTGAAATGGACCAAATTTTACATATTGCTTATTTACATCAAAGAAAACAATTTGGTGCTGTGGGAGCGCAGTTCTAAGCAAATTTTTGTCTCTCATACAAATTTGAACCAGTCCGAAATTCACACTAAACCAAAATTAAACGTTTTGGCTGCGAATGACTGGAGTGGAACAGTTTCAGTTTTCCAAAGAATTAATATGGCCAATAACAATATTGGAACTATGTATATTGATGCAATCGATTATATTAACATTGAACTCGTAGTTTTACCCTAATATGTATGCATATTTCAAATTACAAATATTGCTGTTTAAGCCACTGTGGATCAACAGAAACACTTTTTTTTTCTTTCTCACTTTTTTCTTTAAAGACCCACACAAGACGAAATGTGACAATAAGTAGATACATATATGTACCTGCAATGGCAAAACGAAAGACATGTTGCGCTCCTGTACCGTGTAATGAATACTAAAAGTTTCCAACTTTTGTTCTTCTAAATTTTTTTTTTTTTTTTTTAAGGATACGTGTTCAAACAATCAAGTAGGTACCATGCCATGTTGTTGAAAACGCAGATACGAGTAACTATACCTTGGCAATAATAAAATTTTGTAGCCTACGCTATAGCAGTGTGTTTGATCAGTTTCTTAAATGAAAAAAAAAAAAAAGAGAAAAAACCTTAATTATTAAAGGATCTTTAAGCGCCGAAAGCATAAAAAAGGCGGCCACTAGTCGCCTGTAGCGTAACAAGAAACCGCACAATGATTATCGTGTACGCAAGCATTTTCTTCATCTTTTTTTATTCATTTGTCGAACAGGACATGATCATGCCCCAATGATCGTGCTCTTGTCTTGTCGTTACCTTGTGATTACTTAAGTTTAGTTTAGTGCAGGTTTACCGCCATTGTAAGGTAGTTGTTGTTGTGTTTGTTGTTTTTGTATTTTTCCTGCTGTTAAAGAGGGACCTGTATCATCTACTCAGAAGAAGAGAAGAAAAAAAAATCAAATAAATAAGCCAAAACGATCGCGCCAGTGATCCGTCATGGAAATACCGTAGAACGGTTATATTGCTGATTCGTTGTTTGATTTTGGGTTAATTAATTATTCTATAATGCACAAGAGGGTTAAAAGAAATAAAACTGAAGTCAAGTGAATTTGTTGTAGTTTTCAAAAGAAGTTTTATTGTTGTTAAGTAAAGATTTTTTTATACGATACATACATACATAGGTAAGTTATCAAATTTACAGTGAGTCACAGATGTATTTTGCATACAAAAAATTTTAAAAAATCTGAATTAATACTCAATTTTTAGCCGTTTCATTCTTAGAAAAGTAATATTTTTTTTATAAACTTCGAGTCAATGGAACATTAACTTTGATACCATTTCATAAAAAAATTTAAATAATGCGTTCTAATCACTTAAAAAGCAAAGAAATGATTTATTAATCTTTTTTATAAGGTCACAAAAGTATTTTTCTTTTTAGTAAAATTTTACTTTGAGATTATTTATCAAGTAAAAGAAGCTTTTTTAATAATAACCATGGTAGCCATTTTTTGAGGAGACATCATCTAAACATCTTTGCGAGAATTCTATCCCTTTACGACATTTTCGGTCGGTGTTTTTTCCCATTTTTCTTGCAGTACTTGTTTGAGCACATTTTTTGATAAATAATGGTATTTTTTGACCTTTCCACTAGATAAGACCAAAAAAATTCTATTGGATTCAAAGAAGAATATCGCTGTGGTGTTTTAATCTCTTTGGTGTTGTACAGAAGTGTCCCAGGATGTGTATTTAGGGTCATTGTCTTTTGAAAATAAGAAGTCATCTTGTGGTAAGCCCATTTTTTAAGTACTGGGTGCAAATTTTTTTTTGTAAAATGGAACTGATATTCATGTCTATCCATATTGCCATCGATAAATTTAAGTTTCCTTATTCCATAAGCCGAGAACAGCCAACTACACTACATCATGTTAAATTATTGCTTTTAAGTTATGAAAGTAAAGGGTTTTATTTGCCTTATGCCAGACCAGATGGCGTCAATCGATCCGACGGAAAGCAAATATTATATTACTGGATCCAATAGAAAGCAAAAGTAATATTTTCGGATCCGACGGAAGCCGCATGGTCTGGCATAAGGCAAATAAAACCCTTTACTTTTATAACTTAAAAGCAATAATTTAACATGATGTAGTGTAGTGGGCTGTTCTCGGCTTATGGAATGGGGAAACTTAAACTTATCGATGGCAATATGGATAGACATGAATATCAGTTCCATTCCACAAAAAAAAATTGCACCCAGTACTTAACAAATGGGCTTACCACAAGATGACTTCTTATTTTCAAAAGACAATGACCCTAAATACACATCCTGGGACACTTCTGTACAACACCAAAGAGATTAAAACACCACCGCGATATTCTTTTTCGAATCCAATAGAATTTTTTTGGTCTTATCTAGTGGAAAGGTCAAAAAATACAAAAACAAGTACTGCAAGAAAAATGGGGAAAAAAACCGACCGAAAATGTCGTAAAGGGATAGAATCCTCTCAAAGATGTTTAGATGATGTCTCCTCAAATAATGGCTACCATGGTTATTATTAAAAAAGCTTCTTTTACTTGATAAATAATCTCAAAGTAAAATTTTACTAAAAAGCAAAATACTTTTGCGACCCTATAAAAAAGATGAATAAATCATTTCTTTGCTTTTTAAGTGATTAGAACGCATTATTTAAATTTTTTTATGAAATGGTATCAAAGTTAATGTTCCATTGACTCGAAGTTTATAAAAAAAATATTACTTTTCTAAGAATGAAACGGCTAAAAATTGAGTATTAATTAAAATTTTTGAAAATTTTTTGTATGCAAAATACATCTGTGACTCACTGTATATTTAAATACTATTTGTATTTATCGTTCACAAAAATTTACGAATTTCAAAATCTCTCTGGTACTTCTACTATGTTCAAATTCCCTTACAAAAATTTAACCCATTAAAAACTGGTTTTCAGAAAAAAGTGTCAAAAGACCCACAAAAATAGAAGCTGATAGAATCCGAAACATATGCCACACGTATTTTTTTAATCAACGAAAAAAAAAAACTTCAGAAGTCTTCCAAAGCAACAATTATTCCCCATGCGCAACCTCTAAATCATCTTCAAAAAATTTCATTTTTTTTTGACAATATCTTTCAGATTTTCAGGGGTAATCATGGACTTTTCAAAAATCATATGTATAAAAATATTTATTTCACAAATTTAATTTTTTAGATCTACTCTAATGTGCATTTACCTAAGTTCCAGAAGAAAACTCGGCGGCAGCAGTCGAAATCAAAGTTTCAGCAATCACGAATTGGAAAACAACCATCATTAGGAACTGAAGTTAGCTTGGAGTAAAAAAAAAGCAATTTACTCGATAGCAATGTTGTTGCCAACTATGCTTCCATCCAAATAAACTTCTTCACAAGATACTTTACGGCTAAAAATATCTGTTGCCAGTTAAAGAGTTGCCAGTTAGTCAAGATATGCTTTAGATGGATTATTCTATACTAGAGCCGTCGGATCACGTGCATTCGTCTTACACGTGAGTACGTCAATTCCCGAACAGGGGTACAAAATCACGCACCTCCAAATGACGTGAATTTGAGATGCGCACAGTTACTTGAATTTGGTAAAGTTCGTACATTTGATTCGTACTATTCGTATTTTGTACTACACGTACCTCGTGCTTCGTACTTCATACTATTCGCTTCTCGTACTACACGTACCTCGTACTTTTCGTGCCTCGTACTAGAGCCGGGCATGGGCCTCAAAAATTAGGTCCAACCCGGCACGAACACGAACAAGCACTTGTAAAAAAGCCCGGGCCCGCACGAATATTTTTTGTCGAGGCCCGAGCCCGGCCCGATTCAACCATATTATTACATCGCACTACAAAAAATAGTAACTTATTCATGAAGCTAAATCAACGATTTTCATATGAGGAAAAAACAAAAATTTTTAGCTAATAAGATGATTTGTTTGACATGACTTACTCCATTCTCATTCTTATACAAAACTTTACATATTTTTATGAAAGAACAAAATTTTTTCCAAGTTTATCCTTCCAATCTTCCCGTTATTTACGGGCCTTACGGTCCTCTAATTTTCGGGCTTTTGGAGTTAAGCCTGGACCCGCATGAAGCCCGCACCAAAGTCGATTTCAAGGCCCGAGCCCGTAGCTGACGAGTGAATGCCCGCGGGCCACGAAAAAAAGCACCACCCGTGCCTAGCTCTACCTCGTACTTCATAAAGGGTATTCCATTAAGACGTGTGGTATTTGATTTTAAATAAAACGCAAACGGTTCGGAATTTTTCCAAATATTTTATTTCGTTCGGTAGGTCACACAATAGGATTATGTATGGAAAATTATTTCGCGGATATATTCACCGCGACTATTCCGTAGATAATTCACTCTTTCGGTTATATTTTTGATGACATTTGCAGTATGGCCTGCGGAATGGCCCGAATCACAGATGCAATATTGCTTTTCAAATCTGGAATTGTCTTCGAATTATTCACATAAACTTTATTCTTAGTGTGACCCCACAAAAAAAGTCAAACGGTGTCAAATCGCTTGATCTGGGCGGCCAATTCACATCACAGCGACGAAAAATTACACGGTTTGGGAATTTGCGACGTAATAAGTCAAAATTGATACGAGTTTTGTGTGGGTTAGCGCCGTCCTGTTAAAACCACATATCGTCCAGACCCTGAGCTTCAACCTCCGGCACAAAATAGTCCTCTAACATAGTGTGGTACCACTCAGAGTTGACATTCTTGGTGTTTCCGTCCTCATCTTCGAAAAAAAAAACGGCCTGATGATACCTCCGACCCATAAACCGCACCAAACAGTGACTCGCGGTGGATGCATTGGCTTCTCCATGATCACTTGTGGATTTTCCAAGCCCCAGGTTTGGCAGTTTTGCTTGTTAACATAGCCGCCGAGGTGAAAACGAGCCTTGGAAAAAATCATCATCTTCAGCAATCATTTGCAGGGCCCAATCAGCGAATGTACGGCATTGTGCATGGTCACGAGGCAACAGCTGCTGCGGCAATTGGACTTTAAACGGGTGTAACTTCAAGTCCAAGCGCAATTTTCGATCCATAGAGGTCGCGGAAATGGCCAACCGTTGCGAACGAACAACATGTGGTTGGCTTCGGAACATCAAGTACGGACACAGTTTGATAAAATTTATTCACAATGTTGCGCACAGTTGTTTCACTAATGTGGTGATTGCGACTCCATTTTTGGTGTGTCGATCGTTGCGTTTGCACCATTGACTTGGAACTTAAGATCCAAAATTCAACGATTTCAATGCGTTGTTCCTTCGTGTAGCAATTCATAATTTAAATCCTATACTGTCACGTTGAAAATGACACAAAATATGGGGGAAGGGTCGATCATGCAGATTTTAATCGATAACAAAGTACCACACCTACTATTGGAACACCCTTTACTATTCGTACCTCATACGTGCTAGTCAGGAAATTTAGAAGCTATCAAAGTAACAAATAGGTGCCACGCCTACTATTTAACGACAAACCGATAAAAAACTTAACAAGTAATATCTCGGTGGCTATGGAATCTTTTTCGGTGAAATTCGTTAGGTAGGTTCCCCACATAAATAGCATACGCTAAACAAAAAGTGGGCGTGATGAAACAATGTCACGCCTTTTTTGAACGATTCAAAGAATGGACAATTGGTAGATAAAAAAATCGGATAATTTTTTTAATTCAAAACACAATTTTGACGAGATAAAAAAAAACAATTTCCCTATTAATCACATTTTACCCTGATACCTGGTCAATTTAAATAAGACTTTTTGTGTGAAAATGTTCTTGATTCCCTGAAGAAAACATTTTTCTTCGCTGCTTTAGAATGTGGAATACCCACAACTTTAGAATGAAATGGCAACCCTAATTGCTGCAAATACTTAGAATGCTATAGTCAGTTAGTGACTGTTGCTGTTGCTGCTGCAACTTCTCAATTGCTGACTTGAAGCAGCAATTCCCTATGGATTCAACATGACGATGAGACTACTAGCATGGGACGATTTCTTCTTTTTTTCGAATTCAACTTCTTATTGCTATTAATGTTGTTGTTGTTGTTATTGTTATTATTAGTGCCAGCATAGGAGTTTTATTTTGCTGTTGAGACTTTTAAGTTTTTCTTTATTTTTCTCAGATTTTTATGGCATCATCTTCGTGATGTCGTTATGTGTGCGCTTTAGGTTTGGAATGCGTTTATTTAACAAGCGAGGTATCGGTATGTGCTGCAAGCGGAATATTTAAGACGGAATGGTTGGTCACAGCGCCAAGCGTAGCTTCATCAGATACAACAACATCGAGAATGTGCCCAGAGTGATTGCAAGCGCGAAGATCTTAGCATGCCCTTTAAGAAGTATGCTGTTCAAAGGTTTTACCATTCTGTATATTTAATCTGGTCGTAACCTAACCTTGTCCATTATTGTTGTTTGCATTTCTTAGTTTCAGCGCTGGGTTGATTCTGTCTGTCTGGGTATGGTCTGTTGTGAAAGACGTAATACATTTGAACAGATATTTGTTTTTGTTCATGGACCGTCGTAAGCTGATTATTTTGATAATGCAGTTGCGAAAGCATAATATCTGGCACTAATTAGTTTGAGCCTTTTTGTTTTTTTTTTTTTTGAAGAAAGTCAATACTTAGCATTATGATATCTACGAAATGAAGTAATACACCCAATGTTACGAAGGTGTTCGGGGGAGTCATTAGAGAGACAACATTGCACGTCGTTAAACTCTGTCTAGCAGTTCCAAGGTAGTTTTCGTTAAATAGCGAATAGGTTTCTGCTGAAATTGACAGTCAAAAGGGTAAATTGTAGCAATGGTTGTAGACAGATGTCATTAATAAAAGCAGGACAGATTCCATATGCAATTAGTTTTGTCACTCGATCAAAAGCTTTAGGAATTTCAAAAACAATTGGATCAGTACTTTCCGTGATAACATTTATTGAAATAAAGGTAGCTGAACTATATATTACCAAATTTAGTAGACCGATACAGAATCATGAAAATCGATATACTCTTATACATGCATAATATTGTTCTAAGATGATGGTAACAACTTCGAGCGGTCTCTGTGGACTTCATCATTCACCCATAGTTTATTATTATCATTCTAGTTTTCCAAACTTGGCTTATTTATGTCAATATAAACGAGAAAAATTTGATGCCCCAACATGTGTAGAAAATCCATCTATTTTAGTACCTGGATGGAGCTATATTGCTTAATTGTTTCCGAATCTCGTAACGCAAACTAATTGTCAATACTTTCACATTTAACTATTTAGCTATGGGCTCATAAAAATTCTAAGAAATATTAAAAAAAATCTATTTTAATATAAAATTTCACAAAATAATTCAAAAACTCTGCACCTTCTAATCCCCGTCATGTGTCATTGCGCTAGTGGTATGTAGATAAGCGCTGCTATATCAGCAGCAAACGAAGATTAAAATGTAGAAATTTCTGAGGCGACAGCGGTATATCAAATACCGCCGAAATGATGAGCGGTCTTTTGATGTGTGCGCATTTTTAACATATGGTGATTGTTGTATTGAGGAACAAAAAAAAAAAAATTGGCTAATTAAAGTTTTTTTCGTTTTCAGAGAACGCAATGGTATCAAAAACCGCAAAAAAAAAAGAAGAAATAACAGGAAATCGTAGCTGATTGCCAGAAAAATGCTACGTTGTTTTACCCTAAAAAGCCATCAAACGAGAAATGATGTTTTTTTCTACCGCGTAAGAAATTGAGGTACGACGACGCACAGCATGTTGGTGGTAATTTAAGAACCTTATGTCTACGGTATAGGGGAAAAACGAATAAATAAACGCAACGAAATTCAACGACACAATACAAAGTATCTGGCTAAAAGCAGTCAACACAATGAAATTCCAGTCAAGCAACTGACCAGATAGGGACAATTTGTCCACAACCACAATGCATCAATCTATTCAAAATGAGCAACAAACAGATAGACAGACAGATGAAAGGACGGACGATCAAAAGAATGAATACACGTATGCATGAACAAATGAAGAATCAAACAGACAGACAGACAGACAGACACAGAATCTTATGACGCCACAACATGCGGCGTTCAGACAGACCCCTGCCGCAGTGGTAAGTTTTGATTACTGACCATTATAGTAAGAAACAGGCTTTGTTCTGTTGCTGGAGCTAAATTGGGTAGAATGTACGACTACATGCTTAATTTACTACACCCTACACGAAGAAAATATGATATTGTAGGTACCTAGTAGGTACTACCTACTAGTGATGAGCAAACCAAGCAGTCTTGGTCTTGTTCTTGCACATTGAGTCTTGGTCATTAAGTTTTGGTCTTGACAAAATTTCTAAAGATTTTTGAGTATTCAAAATTTTCAAACCTTATTTTTACAATGCAGTTGGGTTTTTAAGATGCCAAAGTTGGAATTGTGATATGATTTTATGCTTGAAAGAGGCGCGATACAACTATTAACTATAAATTCGTATGTCTAAAAAGCAGTCTTGGTTTTGATGATCATTGTAAGCGAGACCAAGACCATAGCAGTATTGGTATTGCAAAGATATCAGCTTTTTGGTCTTGGTCTCTCAAAATTAGCAACACTAAGAGCAAGACGCAATACCAAAACTAATTTTGCTCATCACTAGTACCTACTTTTACAATAAATTGAAAATACCATAAGAATGTATTATAAATTTATTGTTGATTTCAGTAAAAATTTACAAAAACACTTGTGAATTCGATACTCCTAGTCACGGTGCTCTTAAACAGTCGATAGGTTTTTTGGCTATGTGGAGAAATTCTGTAAATGGGGTTTCATTTGTATTAGTTTAGTGGTCTGAAAAATGCAAACCCCGAAATCGCAGCTGATCATCCCCGCGAAATATCGCAAAAATACATATCCCATATAAAAAAAAAAAAATCGAAAAAAAAACGCAACAAACAAATATAAAAATAGTTATATTTAATGTATTTTGCAATGCTTAATCAAAATCCGGCCTTAGAATTGCTGTATCTCATACGGTTTTTGAGATATCTTACCCTAAACAAGGAAAAAAAGCCGATGCTATGTTTTATTGCTGTATTTTGGAGCTATATAACAGGACGTATATCCGTGAATTCTGATGCAGAAATGGAAAACTCTAATTAGTCTTCTAAACCTATTTGAAATATTGTCGATATCTTTATTTTTCTCGGAGATATCCTAACCTAAAAAGTTAAAAAAGTGCAAAAAACGTGTTTTGTCATTATTTCAGTCTACGATATTTCAGAGGAAAATTAAGCTATTGACGTAATTTAGATGCGGTTTTAAAGAAAAAGATTGGAGCTTTCAGATAATGCATCGAATTTTGCGTATGAATGTTCTATATCCTAGTTATATAGCTTCAAAATATAGCAAAAACGGTCTTTTTTCCATGTTTAAGCTAAGATATCTCAAAAACCGTATAAGATATAGCAATTTTAAGGCCGGATTCAGATTCAACATTGCAAAATACATAAAATATACTTATTTTTATATTTGTTTGTTGCGTTTTTTTCCGATTTTTTTATTTTTTTTATATGGGATATTTATTTTTGCGATATTTCGCGGGGATGATCAGCTACGATTTCGGGGCTTGCATTTTTCAGACCACTAAACTAATACAAATGAAACCCCATTCACAGATTTTCTCCACATAGCCAAAAAACCTATCGACTGTTTAAGAGCACCGTGTAGTATACAAAAAGTTATCGCACATTGAGAGTTGCATTATGATAACACAACTAATCAGATTGACCATAATTACCTTACTGACTTACATACACTGACTGCCATGCGAATACGATGATGTACTCAAATAAAAATAAATGAAAAAATTATAAAATTACCCAAGAAGTTATGCTGGAAAGATACTAAACCAAGCGAAGATACAAAAATACTACAACAAAAGTTAACAGCAAAAGCAAAGACAACAACAACAACTAAAACAACTGGAGAAGAAGTCAACAACACAGCAGCACAACAGAAAGGAAACCTTTTTTGCCTGGCGCTGAAATTCTTGAAATAAAAAATAAAACAAAGGAAATTATCTGTATGAAAAAAAGCACCAAACTAGCAGACTCATTCTCATCATCATCGTTAATTTCACCATTGGCAGTTTACACTTGTTTACAAACTTTTATTATTTTTGATACTCACTGATGGAATAACGTCTCAGATAGCAAATTCTATAAGAAAACCAAAAGCTTCCTTCACTGACGATACATGTAATCGCCGGCAAGGTCATTTTCTGATCATAGTCTAAGTTCAATTCTCAGTGGGCGGTGCCACGCCCCTCTGAGTGCTGATTCATCATATATTCCTCAGAAACTGCTTGACGCATATAAAGAAAATCTGGTACATATGTTATGCAAAGGGCATTTGGAGAAATAAATTTCAATGAAAAAATTGGCGGTGCCACGCCCTACGAAAATTAAATTTGTCATATTACTGATACCTACTACTTGACGCAAATTATAAGATTTGGTAAAATGCTTCACTATAGTATGTCCAATAGGGTGCCGCAAAAAAATAAAAGCATTTTTTCTTTGTCCAACATTCATAAAAAAATTTAAAATATAACTTTTTAGCTTAGGATATCTCCTAGAAAAAAAAAAGATATCGAAATAATTTAAATTTGGTTTAAAAAAAAAGACTAGTGCTTTTAATTGCTATATCAACTTTTATATAAAAAAATTACCTTGCCTTGTTTTATAACCTCAAATATAGCAAAAAAACAGTGTTTTTTGTACTTTTAGGTGAGTACATCTCAAAAACCATACAATATAGAGCAATTCTGGTGCCGGATTCGAATTCAGCATCGCAAGATACATCGAAAACCACTATTTATATTTTTGTTTGTTGTATTTCCTTTTTCATTTTTTTCTTTTATATGGGGACAATGCCGCTACATAAAAGATATGGAAAAATGCTGCGACAATGAGGTGCGATTTTGTCAATGTGATATTCTAATTATACATGGTCTAAAGAGTCAAAGTACGTATGTACTTAGTTTTTGGCGGAATCGGGGATCGCCTTTTTTCGTTCAAGCCAACTGTGTTAAGTAAAAAATTCCATGAGCAGAAAAAAAGTTCAAGTAGACACATTTGTTTTTCTACTTTCAGAGAATGAACTCAACTCAGGTTATAATTTTTCTAGATATCGAAGTTCCAATTGAGTAAAATAAATTTTCATTACATATCCAGTTGAGACATTCACATAGATTCGGCTCATTCAAGTGTGTCATTAGTGTCACACCGGTCATGACACTCAAGAGATACTGGCATGGTTTTTGACTGCTAGTTTTTTTTAAAATTATTTCTTTACAATTAAATTTATTATTAGTCGTATACGTACTAATGATAAAACGGGCAATACCGCGAAGTCTAATTTAATTTATGCAATTTTGGAAAATTTTTCAAAATTCAAACCGCCTTAATCGACTTCGCTATTTAGGTCATCATCAGTCAAACGAATTTAAAACTATTTGATTTGTTTTTATTTAACTAGCGAAGTCGGTTAAGGCGTTTTGAATTTTAAAAAAATTTCTAAAATTGCATAAATATCTCCTCACAGTTTTTTTATTGAATATTATGTATTTTATTTTTATGTATTATTTATTGGCGAAGGCATACTAGTAACCTTTTATTTTTAATAACAAACTTGTATTTATGAATTTTCTTTTTTTTTTTTATCCTGTAAAAAAAAATGTATTCAAAAAGACATCATTCAAAATTTAAGAAGTTAAATCAAACCTTTGTAACATACATATGTACATACAAAACAGCATTTCATGAGTTGTGGCATTCTGGCATTTAATGTACCTAAGCATACGAGTTTGTACAATTCGTTAGCTCCATTTCGCATTTCAAAATGTAATGCGTCGTTCTTGTTGTCATCATCACCAAACGGCGCTGTTGATGGCGCGCGTATTTTTGCTTCCTGGCGCCAATTGCTGAATTTACGCAAATAATTTGAAAAGTATTTCACCGCCAGAGCTACCTACCCAACAGCGGCAATGAGCAATTCGAGTGCGGCACACTGCCAGTGTGGCGTTGTCGGGGGCAAACAACAACAAACTATTAACATACAAAATAGCGCTATACCAGCAACAACAACATCAAGCAAAAGCAACAAAAATTCTAATCTAAACGAAAATGTAATCTTACGTCAGTGGTGCTGTCGAACGACAACAGAAAAAAACGTATCTACGAGTACGTTATTGCAACGCATCTCGAATGGCAACGTCAAGGTGCAACTTTTTGGCAACCACACCACCGAAGTATCAAAACCGTTGCAACACTGTATTACAGCAATCAGAGTATTTACAAGTGCAGGCTGGTTCAAAATGTATTTCTTTCTGCACTCTGCTGACAGATTTTGGTCGCATCCTAACGATGGTGACGATAGACCAATCGACCAACCAACCGAAGGTATACAGCTAAAGAATTTCGCGTAAATTGCTATAATTCTTAAACAATTCAACTAAAGCACCCAATTGGAAAATGTTTGTCATAAGATACATACGTAAATTTTTGATAATCATACTCTTCGTAAGATAGGTCTCTAAATATAAGTGTATGGACATAGAAATAGCACAATTATATGCCATACTCTATTTATTAAATTGAAATGCTGAACTTTGAATGAATTTTGCGATAAAACGCTCGATAAGGAAATTTTGGAAAAACACTAAAAAATATACAAAAATGCATGAAAATGTTTAGAAGTTCCAACAAGATTTAATATGCGAAACGGGCAAACGTCTTTTATTTTGCAGCCTGTTTCTAACCTTGAGACACAAAAATAGCGCAAGTTCAACGAAAAAACTATGAACTATCTTCTGCATTCTTTAGAAGAAATATGCAAATATACTTTATGGCACTTTTTCGCATTCATAAAATTTTACAAGCACGAGACATAGATGTAGAGAGCACGCCATAAAAACTCTCAAAAGAAGTCTTTCCAATTCTTCGATTAATAGCCGAGAAACAGTTAATCTTCGCATACATTCCAACTGGTGGGTTTGTTCAAAATGTTTGACCTGAAAAGTGTAAAATTAAAGTTTGTATTTATGTCATATGCGTAGGACTTTACTCGTGTGCTATTCTTGTTGTTTTTTGTGTAATCCATTAAAATTTTTATATCATCGCTATTTATGAGGTTATCGACAAGTAAGTACTCAAAGTACAAGTATCTGAGCCAAGACACATACATACTTAAGTAGTTATTCTTCTTTGCAACTCGTACGCTTCAATTCATTAGAATTTGGAATTTTAATGCAAATACGAATATAAATTTTATACCTAATCACCGTCAGTCGCTCGCTCGTCGTCGTCGCCATCACTTGGCAAGGCGGGCGGCAGTCTGCTCTGCTCTCTCTGTGTGTTTACTATACATGAGCTTTAGTTAAGTAGCTCCAAATGCGCTATAAAAAAACGATCCACTATAAAACTTAATAGCGCGCGGCGGCGGCAAAAAAAAAACGCGCGGACGGCGCCTTTTTGCTTGGCGCCACACATTATGACGATGACGATGAGAGTGCGACTACGCGGATAAACGCACAAACACAAAAGTGTTCACACAAAAAAAATGTAGATATTTAACACACTTACATATTGGTATGTAAATATGCATTTTAATACAGTTACACGAAATAGTTTTTGTAGACTCACTAGATGTCGCGGTGTGTGCACAGCAAATATTCAGGTCTAATGCTCGTAAATTGTATTTTATATCGCCAAAACTTTTGTGCAAATTTTCACAGGTGAAAAATTAAAATAAAAACAATTGATAGTGCTTCTTGAAACATTGATACAATGAAGAACGAGTTAAGATTATCATCTTAAGTGAATTTAACATCAACAAAACCACCTATAAGTTACCAATTGTAACACATCGCATAATTGCATAGTCTATCACAACATAAATTCATGTTCCAGCAAAGAAATATTGAGAAAAGTCGAGAATGCTGTACATCTTGAATGTGGCATCTTGTTACAGATGTTTTTGCTATGGAATGATACATGTAAAGCGAAGAGCAAAATAAACGAAACTAGGGTGACCAACCGTATCATATTTTGCGAGATAGTCCTGGATTTTGCCTTCTCGCCACCGAAATCAAAAATGTCCCGTAAGTGTCACGGATTTTCATGTATGTCCCGGATTTTAGATAGATGCATATAGTTTTGTGCAATTTATTTTATTCTTGAACAATTTTAGTTGGATCATAGACCATAGATGACAGATCATAGACCAAAGTACAATAGACCATATGGTTAGACTGTAAATTATGGAATATAGACTATAATAGACAGATTATGAACCATATGAGACAAGAATTGAGAAAGTGCAGAACTCTTTTACTGGGTTTGCCTTGCGTTCGTTAAACTTTGAATCTGGTTTACCTTCTCATAATTCCCGTTGCCTATTGTTAGGATTAAAGAGGCTTGAAGAAGTATTTTCTGGTTCTACTTTTTGTGTTTGTGACATTATGTTGGTTCTGTTGGCTGTTCCATGATGTTGCGTTTGATTCAGTTCAATGTTCCCTCAAGAGTTTTGCGTAATCATGTTCTTTTTCATTTGGATATGGTATACAATAATTATGCTACAAATGCTTCCTTAAATAGGTCTTTAAGTTTGTTTAATAATATTAATTTACTTAATAACATAGATTTTCTGTTTCAAAATATTCTTTTTGAATAGTATAAAGTAAAATTGGTTTTTAATTTAAATTATTCTAGTCTGTATGAAATTCTGTGTTCATAGACTAATGAAAGAAACAAAAAATAAATTAACATTTTGTGGACTATTGACAACTACTTATATAAAATAATATTTTTCATGTCCCGGATTGGGCTATCAACAAAACTAGCAAAAACGACGAGAATAAAATCGTAGCAGGTTAGTGCGCTGTCTAAATGTTCAGAAGCTGTTGCGAAAAACATCGAGAAAGTATAATTTTACGCAAACAGATAAGTTATGTATGTATAAAAAGTCAATCCAAAGACGGAGAAATTTTATTCGATTTCCACGAAAAGATTTCGAGAGATAAAAAAAGTAAAATTATTTCTATCATAATTGAGTTGACTATCGAACTCTTAAAAGAGTAATGATTAGGGAACTCTGAAAATTTGCAAAATATGCGCCTAAGTATTCCAATAAAAAGAGAAAAATATTCAAAACTCTCTAGACTATTACGTAAATACCCTGCGGTATAAATATGAGACAGTCTACAAAAAATACTAGTTCACGGTTAGTACTAGCCCGAAACTAGTGAAAAAGAGATGCAGTAGGGGCTAGTTTGATATCAGTTTTTAGTTTGTAGAGGCAAATAAATTTGAATCGTGAAGAAAACAAATTACAATTTTCGTTTTTTGCTTTGAAATAATTTGTGTTTTGTGTCACTTGAATTGTGCGTCAAAATAAATTGTGGAAAAATATTAAATTAATGAATTCATTTTGTTATTTTTGAATGTAATTAATCTTTATTTAATTTGTTTTAAAAATATAAATTCAAATCAAAAAAAAAAAATATTACTATAGGACCTACTTCATACCACAACTAGCTCTGGACTGGTGTAAAAGTAATGCATAAGGGAAATTTCGTATGACATCAACACACAAAATAGAACTGTTGCTTGTATGCAAAAGGGATTGAAGTCGGACTAGTACTGGTTGGTAAAAAACTAGTTAATGGACTACTCTGCAACTAGTCTGTTTGCCTACGGGGTATATATTTGAAATTTCAGAGAAATAAACGTACGTCACATAAAATAATAAAGTACGTTCACGAGTATTTTATGTTTTCAGTCTGAATTTTTATTTTAATTTTGACAATTTATATGTATGTAGCGGAGTATTTAAAAATATGATTTGTTATGAATTCTTGTACCAATTTGCAATTAAATTCAACTAAAATTTATGTTTCTTGTTTTTTTCAGTAAATGATTTATTGTAAGAAATGATTAAGTGAGGAGTGATTTTTCAAAAGGGCGTAAAACCACTTCCAACCTCGAACAAACCTAAGGATGCCATCGCCATTACCATGCTAAAATGCAACCTCTAGTCCAAAATTCATCACAAAAAATGCTTTTTTCTAAGATAAAATCGTGATCAAAAGTCGCATTTCAGAACAAAAGGGCTTATTTCCATATAATTTCATAGAAATTTTTAGAGTTTGATACAAAAAGACGTATTTTGAATAGTGGCCTAAAAAACTTTTAATATTTTTTATATACCTCAGGCTATATAGGTGTTTACATACCATGCCTATAGACATCAAAATAAACTTCCAAATGGTGAAATAAGAGACATTTTGAAACAAAAGGGCTTATTTCCAAACGTTTCAGAACAAAAGGGCTTATTTCCAAATGTTTTTTACTTTTTGCAATTGCTGCAAATATGTTACAACAAAAATGTTAAGGGGATTAGAATCTTTGGTCAACTCACTGAAATACAGGAGACATTAAAAAAATTATGTTATTGTAAACAGCCCATAAAAGTTTTTTCTCATTACTGAAAATTTGTTTAACATGGTTTTACGCCCTTTTGAAAAATCACTCCTCAAGTGTTTCTTAACATGTTCAGGCATAAACGATCTACGATTTTCAAAAAGAAATAGAAAGTACATCGAAAGTACATCAACTAAGCTACGGGCTAGAATTTCAAGTAAGCATTTTCACTAAGTAAGAAATGTTTATGTAGGTACTTGCAGTTTCCTTAAAGTTGTAAAAGAAAATGTCACCCAAAGAAAGTACGTGCTTTCCAGCTTCGTGGTGATGAAAAAAAAAAATGGTTTTAATTTAAGCTAAATCTGTTCTATCTATATCTCTAAATAACTTCTTTGGACCGGTAAATGGCCTTCCCTTAGCCTGCATTTCAAAATTCTTGTATTATGGAGGTCACTTCGGTGAAATGTTTACTTTTGTATTCAGTGGCTTTGAGTAACATACTCCATTTTTTTAGGCATAAGTTGGTAGTTAAAAAAAAAAAATAAAAATTCCAATGAAACGACGTACAAGCTATTTTCATTCCAGTTATAGTTTAGGAGACATCTTCTTTTTAAAAAGCATGTTTCCTTGTTGTTTCAATGAAACGTTAGACAATGATGCACATGTTGCATCCATAAAATGTGTAAGTGCCCCGAAAACCTCCTTTTTAATTCATTTACAGACGTATAGACTGTAGTTAATAAACGGAGTTAAGTATCTTTAGATTTTGAAAATTCCGCCAAAGTTTTTGACTTTGAAGTAAAAACATTTATCAAATCTTTTTCTAAATAAGTAAATAAGTGATCCGTTTTTTGTGAAGTTTTAAAAATGCTAATTTTTTTATATGCACGACTATTAATGAATAATTAGTTGCAATGCCAAATATTTTGAAAAAAATTTTCCACCCATTTTTATTCCATACTCTAAATAAAGGCCATAACATACATACATACATGCGTGATATCCAATGAATTTAAAAACAATTCTAAGAAATTTTCTTTATTTTTAAATGCGTTTTTATGAAATTCTCACTTTTTCACGATTTATATAGCACAATGCTACATGTAAACAAACTTTTTTTTATTGTTGTTGTTTTCTTTACGCATTTCTGTGGAATTCTTTGATATTTCAATCGTACATAGACCCACTCATTTGTATTCATCTGTTGGATAGAAATTCATAAACATTGGGAGAAAATAAAAATTGAACAATCGAACAAAATCGAGTTTTCCCTAGCTGAGGCAAACTTAATGTACTCGTATCGTGTGTATGAAAAATTCAGAAATAAAAACCTTTTCCGGTAGAGTAATAAGTACATACCCTTAATATGCATCCTATCAACTTTCTCATTTTAACTTCTTACTTAAAAGTAGGGGAAGATATCCGCTTGTGAGCATAGTTAGCTATTTCAGCCATAACTTTTGACAAAGTTAATATTTATAGCATATTAATATATTAATGGAAAGCTAGAGATCTCAGGTAAAAATAAAAAAAAAAATATTAAATTTTTTATGGAGCAATCAATTTTGAACAAAAAATGTTTTTTAATCGATTGTGGGCACTCCTTAAAAATCCTCTGAAAATAGGAAAACATGAAGTAAAACGCCATTTAATATGAAAAAAACGGAAATTTATTTAATTTGAAAGTCCTTCAGTGGTACACAGAGCAACGAAAAATGGCAAAAAGTTCTTCAGAGCAGCAAAAATGAAAATAAAATAAAAATTAAAATCGCAATGTTTGCCTTCTAATGTACTAGTCCGTGGCACGTGTTCCATTCGATGGAGTTTTGGACAGCCAATCGAAGGCTTAATATTGCATGAAGCCTCACTTTGTTGCAATTATTCTTCTGCCAAGCTAAACATTGCGACTTGTAGACGGCTTTGATCGGACCGAAGACGGAAACTGCAATACGGTGGAAAAGTGAGAACATGGATGCCATTCTGAGATGCCACACTGAGAGATATGAGCTGTGATTTTCGAGCAAAACCAACACCGGGGATTGCAACGACGGTCTTGAGGAAGTGGTGCATGAACCGAACAAACTCAGTTTGAGATATCTTAGCAGAATCGTTAGCAAAACCTGCTGACTCAAAGAAAACAAATGAATTTATCAAAAAAGTGCAAAAAATGCAGAGTACTGAGCGAAATGCACAAAAACAAAGGTTAACTCAACAAATTACCTGCACTGAAAGACACGGTGGTATATAGTATACGTAATGTTAAGATACATTACATAGTAATGTAATTATTACTTTATATAAAGCACATCACTATAACTCCATTACAACAATAACAAACACTTAAGTAGTATGGTTTTGCAATTTTGCTTTAATGTCTATTTGTTTATTTGAATTTAGTTCTTAAATATGTTTTAATGTAACATAAGTTTGTAATATTACGGTTCTTTTTGTTGTAAAGAGCTTTTAGTACTAAGCATTTTAAGAAAAGCTTTTGAGTTAAGGTAGTCAAAGTATTCAAAATAAATAGTTTTTTTTTTTCGAAGAAGAAACCAACTGAGTTTCATTACAGCTCAATACAATATATAAATATGTATGTATATTAATTTTTTTAAAACAACGATATTTGACAGCTGTGAAAAGATTACCAGCAAATTTTTCGGTCCGAACATTTTCATTTAACCGATATAAGATCACAAAATTTATTGAATTTTCTTCACAAACATACATTATACTATTCTTTTTAAGATAATTCACTTCAATATATTGCCCTCTGAACACAATAAAAAATCAAAATCAAATTTACCTTTTTCCAAATCTCAATAAACATTGCAAAAATTACACTTAAAATGATATAAGTATGTATCTCTGTACCAAAAGCAACTATCGTTTTGAAACTTGGTGTACAGAATAATATTGAGTATACTATACCAAACAACTTCCGAAATGTGTAGCAATTTGGAAAAAGGTCAATTTGATTGGAAGAATTTGAATTTGATTTGAATAAACGACAGGTTAATTTATTTTGGAAAAAGATCAATATGATGTGAAAAAGGTTTAATTTGGAGTGGAAAACCTTTATCATGATCGTAATTGTGGGTCATTCCATATATAAATCACGTTAATTTTTGGCAAAACCTTATTGTGCTTACTCACCTGGCACAAGTATGCGACTCCAATGCAAGGGATTGCAACAGACATAAACCGGATCGCGATCGTTCATACAAATCGGTAAACGTTTCAATTCGAAAGCACCCCGTAAGTCTTTCCAAAAAAACAGACGGCACGCGATCACGTACGGTTCCTCGCCCAACATTAGACCGCGTTTTAAAAGAATACAATTCGTTTTTTGTGCACTGCTCGAACTCGTTGAGGAGGTTGTCGTCGTCGTGTTTATTGGCGTTGTTTGCGGTGGATCGAGGAAATATTTTACGGCCAGCAGGAGTGTTGTCACTTGGCGAGCTTTCATCTTTTTGAACAGATATAAGAAGGTTTCCTTTGTTGTTGTTGCTGCTGTCACTGTCGTCGCTGGATGTCCGATATTGCCGTGTGCACTGTACCCTGTATCCGCCCTCCACATTGTCGACCGTTCTATTGCTTGTTGTTGTGGTATCTCCCCTCCGTAGCAATTGTTGTTGATCGTCATGGTGCTGCTTGTGCTGGATTCGATGGACAAACAACTGGCGCCACAACAATTCCGAAAGACATTCGTCGCTGCTGCTGCAAACGAGCTTAGTTGAGGAGATGTCGTCAACATCATTGGTGAGGAGGTGTTCGAGTTTACTTGGGGTGGTGATTGAAGTGTTCGTACTGCTGGTGGTGGTGGTGGTGATTGCTTTCGTTGCTGCTTCGGTGCTCTCGCGTGCTCGTAATCGTCGACGACCATTGTGTCGCCATAGCTTCCGTAGTAGCAACCAGCACTTTTGTTGTAATCGCACTCTGTGACTAGTGTTACTTCCGAATCGGCGCCCGAAATTGTAGAGGTTTCCGTTTTCAATTGTAGTTGTCGTTGTTGCATCAGTTGCTGCTGTTGCCGCCGATTCGCATAGTTGTCGTCGTCGACGTGATGACATGTGTTGCCATAGGGCACGGACGAGTACGGTGGCAGCGGCGACGGAAGCAGAGGAGGAGTATTTAAAGGTTGACTTTGTTGATTCATTGACGACATGTGACTGTTGTTGCAGCTCACACTTCTGTAACAATCGACGATAGAGCAGCTCATCGCTGCTGCTGAGTGATGATGTTGTTGCGCAGGCGTGACATTCGATGATATTGGCAGCTGATTGTGGACATGCTGTTGCCGGCACAGCTGAGGGCGGTGTTGAAGTTGATGGTGATGCGGCAGTTGTGGCTGATTGATCGTTGCACCGGAAACAGGTGGATTGTTGCTGGACGCATAACGCCATAGTTGTTTCTTCTCGCGTTGAAATAGCATGGAGAGACATTAAATGTATTGGTAACATCGATCTTATCGTATTTGCATTATTCGTTACAACAACTGATTTGGTGGCAATTTTTTTTTTTTCACTTAACTGTTGGGACACTTTTGAACGAAACCAATATGAACAAAAAGAAGAAGATGAAGAAGGGACACAATCGTATGGTTTGCTCTCTTTTGCAATCTTTTTAAATTTTTTGGATTTGCCAGCAAATTAAAAAATTCAAAACACGAGCGTTTTAACGCCACTCTTCAAATTACGTTAACTACGTGAAGCTGTATGAAACAACTCAACGTTTTCTCTATTTTAAGGCAACTTTTATTTTTAATATTAAACTTTTTAACAATACACTTAAGCACAAATCTTAGCTTTTTTTATTTTAATATACGCAACAATACGCGATTTTGGGGTTTAAAATTAAATAGAAATTTATTATTTGTTGTAAATAAATAATCGTTGTATTGTTTTAAACAATTGATCACGTCAAGACACGAATAGTAAAATAATTTTCCTGATATGTGTTACATCCGTGTTTATTAAAACCGCGCTCCACGATTTTATATCTGAAAGAGAAAAAAGAGAAAAAAATACAAATTAGATAAATTTATCAATAATAATAATTACTAATAATACAATATCTTTGATACGGATAAAGATGGTGTTTATGCGCGCGTACCCAAATAACACGGTTCCAGTTAATCCTAATTAAAGCGTCGTATAAACAAAGTATAAGTTACTTCCGATGGTTAAAATAACGTTACTAACAATGCATTTGAATACATTATTAACAAAAGTAATAATATGAAGTGGTTGGCTAAACTATGTAAAGGCTATTTGATAAATAACGTAAGGAATCTACACCATCGATATCAATGGTTAAGAAGTGGTTTACTGAGTTCTTTTGAGGTCGTATCAGCACAAGTAACGTCGAACTAACCGTTCGCTCAAAAGAAGTCGTCACGCCAGAAATCTTCGATAAAATGCATTGAATGATTTTGGACGACCGGTAAATGAAAGTGTGTGAGGTGACTGAGGCTGTAAGAATCTCAACTGAGCGGGTACATCACATTTGAATGTACATTTGGACATAAAATGGTTGCCACGATTGCTTACAATCAAGCATAAACGCAACAATATGACTACTTCAGAGAGTTTGGCGCAATCCGAATGAGTTTTTGCGCCGTTTTGTTGGCGTGGACGAAACATGGATCCATCATAAGACACCATTGACTAAGAACAATCAAGACAGTGGGTTTCTTCGGGTGAACATGCACCAAAAAAGATCAAGATGAGTTTGTGGACCACTGTTTTTTCCACATCAAAATTACCTTGTTAAGCGCATCCTGTTTTCAAACCTGAAGAAATGGCTTGTCGGTAAGAGATTTGGGACGGATTTGGGACGGATTTGGGACGCCTATCTTGAGGTTGTCTGCTATATAATAGGTGCAAACTTAATGACGCAGCTTGCTCAAAATTTCACAGTGGTCAGTTGACAATACTTAGTTGACGGGAGCAGTGTTGGATTTAAGTTTACCTTGCGGGAAATGCAAAAAGTCGCTAAGCACTTTCTGTTCAGTATACTCTACGTATTTCAATAGAAAAATTTACAGCTTTTTTTGCAAATTTACTCATTAGCTTTATAAAAATGATAATTAAAAAAAAAAAACAGAATTTGTCATAAAAATTAAAAACAAAATTAATCGCAGTATCCAACAGATATCATTTCAATTCTTACTTGAGCTATGCGCCTCACTTCATAACTAAACGAGATATAACCATAAAAAAATATATAAAAAAAGTAATAATAGCAATTACAACAACAACAAATTACAAACAACATTCGCTGCTTGTCGTCGATTTGAGTTGAGTCGCCTTCATCAAAAGCCGACGATGCCGCCTCACCGCAAAATGCCGCATCGCACAGTGCTGCCATTGTAGTCATCATCGGCGTCGTCGCCAGCCAAAAGTCAAAGCAATTTTACTTAATTTTTTTTTTTTTTTTTTACTTCTCAATATTAAGTGCTGATGTTGTTGTTGTTGTTGTTGAATATTTTTTTCCCTTTTTTTAATTCAACTTTTTTTTTTTTTTTTTTTGTGGTTATTTTTTCTACTACTCACTCAAGCATTGCAGACATTTCTCACTGTCCTTATCGCACACACATACACAGCCTCCTCACTCTCGCATACTTTCAAAAATACACAACTTAGCTTTGCGTGCGGTTGGCAGGCAGTCAGAACGTCAAACTGTCAGTTGGTCGAAATGCGCGCCATGAGCGCGGGGAGGGAGCGCCGGCAAGGCAGGCAACGCTTAACCATCCGGCGCCAGTGGGCGCCACTGACGTAATAAAAGAAATAAAATAGTAACGACGTCGTCGACGGCGCGTCGTCACAATGGCGCCACCATTTCAGACGCAGACAGACAGAGGCACACAGAGACAAGAACACATATTGTACATACGAGCAGATACTAATGTACGTATTGGTGTATGCATGTTCAACTCTTCGTAAAACACGCGAGTATCTGGTTCAGTCACTTACTCACTCACTCACAGATACTTAGGCTAAGTAATAACACAACAAACACATGAGAATAAAAGAAAAAATCTCACAACCTGCTTCAATTGAAAAGCCAAAGCATTTGGTGGATACGTGTGTGTGTTTGATGCGCCAGTGCCTTGCATCCAACGGATGCATTCGTCTATTCTATAACTCGCTACTTACATACATACGTTAAAGGTTTGTCTTTTCAACTTTTGTGGAGCGATTCGCAGCGGTCCATCAAAAATTCGTTCTTAGAATTTATACCGGATTTCTTTCTTGTTTTTTTACTTCTACATTTGCTCCACACTTTTCCTCTGCAACTGAGCGAGCGAATCGTATTCGGAATCATTGCGATTCGGAAATATTTTCTCTTTCGTATCTGTTGGATATTTTTTATGCTCCGCTAAAAAAATACTCAATATGTGCTTATAAGTCTGCGAACTCTCGCTATCTCTAGAATTTGTAGTGTTGCCATTTACATTTTTTTATAACATTCAATATAGATAATACTACAAAGCGAGGAAACAGTTTACTTTTATACATATTACAATCACATATTATCAAATAGATTTAAATATGAAGGACTGGACGTTTTGCCCACCACCGTCCATGATGCATCATATATTGCTCGAAGTGCACAAAAAACATTTCTCATAGAACGTTGATTTTCGTAATACAGCTGAATAACTACGTACTTCCCTATGGATGTACCTATATACTTCCATATGAAATCAGAAAGTGAGTCAAAATATTCAAAATTGAAATGATTAAAGTTCCATCTACGTCTGAATCCAAGGGCACTGCCAAAAGGAATGAAAAACTATTTCTAACATATGGAGGTCCTCACAACTCTTACAAAGTTCGTCAGTATTTAAAAAATCAAAACAAGTCGTATGGTTTCCCATGCCATAATGTTCAGTAATAGCATCAATGAAGGTACGCACATTGTGTTTCTCTATTGTTATTAAAAATTTAGTACGATTAAGACTATAGGATGACTAAATTGGTCTCATATGCTTCTAAGTTTGTTGATTTGACTATCTGGAATTAGCAAGCTGAATACATTTATTTTCAGTTTTTCCCTTAATTACTCTAATGGGTTTTCTTATTGAAAGGTCAGCCAAACAGCCGGGGCCATTCTAGTTTGATCCTTTCCTAGCCAGTTCATCAGAAAATTCTTATATTAGCTGTGTTTTAGAAGGCAGCGTGTTAACACGCAGTTAGCGCTTTTCTTCTAAAACGATTTTGTATGATATTCTCTTCTTATTTTGTTTTACTTTATTGTGATTTTCGTTTCCGCATCACTTCCCTCCGCTTGCCAAAACAATCGGTAAAAATGTGGTGCCACTATGTTAAAATCCTATTAAACACAGCTAAAACACAGCTAATATTCAGTGCAGTATTGCAACATCAACAGTCTACTTTGTGCTTAATAATTAAACACGCAAATTAATCTGTCTTAATTAAACACTGAAAACAGTCGTCTAAGGCACAGCTATTGTTGCATAAAGTATATGAAATAAATACATTTATAACAGGTCGTTCAATAAGTCCGTAGGATAAGTAAGAAAAAAACAAAATTTTGACAAAACTCGATTTTATTATTCAACATAGTTGTCTTCGAGGGCGATACAACGAATATAGCGATTTTCCAACTTTTTGATACCACTTTTAAAGTACGATTTCTCTTTTTCGTCAAAATAGGCCTCAGCTGACTGTGTTTGGATTCTGGTGTGTAATAGTGAAGCCATGTTTCATTCATTGCCACATATCGACGATAGAATTCGATTTTATTGCGGTTCAACAGCGCCAAACGCCCAAATGTCGTGTAAAATTGTAAAAACACTACCATCTAACATCTGTACAATGTCAGCTAGCTCGTGCACCTTCAATTTGCAATCGTTCATAACCAATTTGTGGATTTTTTCATGTTTTCTGGAATAACAGCCTAATTTAGGCGTCCACTGCGCTCTGCATCATTTGTGCTGGTACGACCACGTTTAAGTTCAGCAATTCATTTATATCGATGGAATGGAGTTCGGATAATGTTTATCAATCCATTGTTTGGTTTCCACTGTATTTTTTTCATCAAAAAGCAATGCTTTATCAAAACTCGAAATTCACTTTTTCCCATTTTTTTTTTCACTAACAAAGTTGTTTCATACAAAATGCTATAACTCACGAATGAATAGTCTGATTGCTGTCAAATTTATGCACGTATCGTTTGAAGGTTAGTTCTAAATAAAAATCATATGGAAAAAATTCTAGTAACACCATCTATGGGTCATCCTACGAACTTATTAAATAACCTGTTATCTATAACACAAAATTTTAAGCATTTTGCCAGTCTTTTTTCTATTGGCAATGCCATTTGAAAGTATTTTCGTTTCATCTCTTTTGGGGTGTATTAGGAATTTCTGGCTCTCTCTCTTTCTCTCCCCTTGTTTCAATATTCGTATTTTTATCACCAAAACCGCTCATATTGATATCGGCACAATCTCATGAGAACATTTTGTACTATGTGCTCGTATATTCTCCATTATGGCCAATATTTACAGTATATTTGTATGAATATATATATATACATGCGAGTATACAAGTTTTTATAATGTAGCACATGTAATTTGATTTTATGTTATGGTTTCTTTATTTTTAAACTCTTTTTTTGCAACTCCCTTTCGTTGCACTTGACGCTCCATTAGATTGGTTTCGCTTCTGCTGCTTTTACTGTATATGTAGATATTTTTGTATCTTCCCTTTTGTTATTTATTTTTCTTTCTTTTGTTTAAATTTTCACATTATTCTCTTTATTTGTTTTAGCCTCAGTTATGTGGCATTCCAGTATTTTTTTGAGATCTTTTTTTTTTTTAGTTTTGTCACCGCAAACTGCATTCACGCTTCTATTGTTTTTGTTGTATCCGTATCATAAATTTCAGCACGTATCTTTTGCATGAATGAAATTATGATACATGTGTTCTTTGTTTTTATATTCTTAAGATCATAAACATGGGTTTAACTCAGATATTAAACGTAGCCATATTTGTACTTCACACTTCTGATTATCCTTTTATTACCTTTGTTTTGTTCAGGTTATTTTCGGAAGAACTACTATTTGAAAATAACATTTAAAACAATTTCTTCGCTGACCTGAACATTTTACCTGTTATTTTCTTCAGTACAAGCAATGTGAGCTAACTTGGTGCTGCCAAAAAGAAATTCTTTTAATCTTCTATTTGGAATTTTATATATTACTTAGTACCTACCTTTTGGTGAAAATTTAATGACTAGTGAGTTTTGACAATTTAAATTGCTAAGGATTGTCCTCAGGCTATGCGTCAATAACAATCAGTGGGTTATACATAAATAACCGAAACAAATTTTCCTCCAGTAGTCCATCGAATAAGTCTGTCGTTTTCTGGGCTACGACACCCGACTGCTTGCAACTCCACATTGGAGCATTGTCTTTAGCAAAGAATTTAACGGTCAGGTGCTACAAGTTAAGCAAATGCTCTTTCTTCGATTTGAGTATAAACCACAGCCACCATGATGTTTCAACAGCGGAACAATCCAATCTGATCAGCATGCACGGACCAAACACCCGTTGTATCAGATGTCAGTACTCCGATTCGTCCTCGTAGCTGAAGAAATCAAACTACATAAAATAGTTTTGTTTTAGGTAAATGACAAATGTCATATTCAGTGCTCTTCTCAGACCTTTTATGAAAGTTTGAAGGACTTAATAACAAATGTTAGTGTTAGGTACAGTAGTGACAAGTATTGGTTCCAGACTAAGGTGCTCTGGTAAGATTCGGTATTGTGGAAGCACCGAACTTCCATAGTCAATTCAAAATTTTCGAATCAAGCAATTTTTTAGGAACTGGAAAGGCAGATCTATCAGCAAAAACTGGAGCTCTTTTAGAAGCACAACTCATAAAAGTTCAAGCACCTCTTCAACATTTCTTCTCTTTAAAGAACGCTTAAATGTTCTCAGTAGCAAATAGACACTGGGAACAGTCCCCCACTAGCGCTATAACAAAGTACTTTTGGCCTCGTTTTTACAAAGCAGATTATTCCAAATATTTACTATCTCTGACGCGGAGGGAGTGAGTGCAGCCTGTTGACCAGAGTTGTGACTGTGACTGACATTGTCTTATTGGTCATCAGGCCTTTAGACTGCGCATAGTCTCCAACAAATGGTGCAGAAACTGTCATGAGCCTGAAGAAGAGGAAACAATTGAACACCTTTTATGTCTTAGTCCTGCTTTGGCAAGAACCAGACTGAAATGTTTTGGTCAGTCATATTTAAATTCCTTAAAGGAACTCACAACAATTCACCTAAGTGACATTCAAAGATTCGCTGTGCTTACAGGATCCTTTAGTTTGAACAAACACTACATTGGAGTTTATGAATAGACGTTAATAAGAGAGGTTGTGATATCACTATGGACTTTTGCGGTCTATGTGTGGCATTATTATTATAAAAGTATAATTTGCTCTATAATACAGTCATTTGGTAGTTAATAATTTTCAAGACGCGATATCTCATGAACGGTATGACGGACGAAAAAACAGTTCGGAGAGACCCTTAAAGGGAATTGAACATTCTACAAAATGCGAGGATTTTTTTTCTATAACGAACCGTTTTGGAACTATTTCGGAACAACTGTTTTTTTCTTAATTTTAGGTTTGTTGATAAAATACCTCGTAAACTATAGGTCATGTGAAAATAAAATAAAATGAAGCTTATAGTGAAACTAAATCCTTATAAATAAATGTTTTTACTTTGAACGTGTAACTCACCATTTATGAGTTATTGTAATTTTAAGCTCAACACATCACTGTGCCAACTCATAAGCGGCATGCACAATTTACTAATTTTTTTTCAAATTTTGAATTAGGATATCTCCTAAGTTATAAGTCGTACGAAAACAATTCAGAGGTCATTTTTATAGAAAATTTTATAAGCTACAATATTGCGCCACAATATTTTTCTCTAAATGTGACCGTTAAAGATATTTGTAAAAAACTGATTTTTGACGCCATTTTTCCAATATGGCGGCGCGAGCGAACACGACTCGAGGTAGGAAAGTTGAAATTCTGAAAGAGCACATCGAAATCTATAAAATAACTCATTTGCAAAAATCCCGCAAGACATTCCAGGCAACATAATTTTATTCTCCCAAATGATTGTACTACTACATACGTATATATTACTTTTTTATTGTAAAATTTTTTTACTAAATAAGTATTACTTTACGGAACTATCAAATGGTAATGTAATTTATGTTTGAAATTAAGTGTTAAGTACATTAATTTATTAATTTTTGTACTACCCATGCAAGTTTTTCCAATGGCAAATTTCCAATTGGATCATTCATTTTTTCTCTTTCAAGCAAGGATATATTGGGAACTGGAGTCAATTCGAATAAATAAATCGTACACTAGTTACTTAATAATTTTGTTACAAAGACACAAAAGCTGAGCTCGTCATGTAGCAGATAAGATTCCTCAAATGATTATAGTTTTCATAATTTATATATGTCAGCCAAATGCCTGCCTCATTATAACATTTGTGTCCTGAAAAATTGTAAAAAAAATAAAACCAGCAGCAGCAGCACATTTATCATAATAATTTTCACCCACTGTCAACGGTATTGGATGTCGTCACACTGGCGCTGTGGCGGCGTTTCAAATACGAAAACAGTTTTTATTTGGCAGCTACAACCCAGCAAACATTTTATTTTATCGCAAGAGAGTCGTATATCAAACGCTGTGTTGATCATTTCAACATCAGACTATAATTTGTTCGGGAGCAATTGTCCGGTCTTGGAAGAGTAATTTAGAAGGATCATAAACGATTTCCTAAGGTGAATTCCATTTAAACAATTACAGGTACAAAGCGTTTTGGTAGAGTATCAGAATTAATAACGTTATTAGTCATGAATCCGTAAGATTTGTTTTAAACGTTTATTTCGTTTTAATGATTTTCCCGAAAGGGATCCTTATTTTTTTTCAGTTATTGTTTTCAAACTTCTTTTCGAATAGTTTCAAAGAGTTCAAGAATTTGCGTTGGCGTTTGATAACTAAACTTTCTTCAAATAAAATCTTGCATTACTCGCTTATAGGAGTGGAGTGTTTTTTATCAATCTTAAATATTTCCATATGCATTACACAGGTTATTGTATAGGGTAGAACGGGGTTAAATCGCCACGGGGTTAAACAACCAATTGCCTCTAATTTTTTTTAATAAAGTCGAATCGAACGACCGTTGGTACAGTAGATTGTGATCAATACAACGCAACTTTGACAAAAAGTTCCACTACCGTACGTGTGTTATAACCTGAGTTCTCACGAAAGAAAGATTTGAAAGTTCAACATTAAACATTTGGAAAATTCGAAATCTTTGCAATAGTTTTGCTGGGATATAGCGAATATTCATCCGTACACCTCCTAATTGATGAATGGCTGGCTGGCCGTATATGCATGTGTGATTGTGGATACTTGTTTTTATCTAGATACACCACACACGAGTATGTCTGTATGTATGCATGAACATATAATGAATTATTCGATTAGATATGAAAGGCGAAAACAGCAATGGCAACAAAAACAACAAAGAAAAGAACTGAGAGCAAAAAAATTTAAAAAAAAAAATCAACACCGCCGGCCGGTTGCCGTTTCGTTAGTTGGAGACGTTCGGTGCTGCGCACACAAAGTCACTCGACGTCGCGTACGACTGTTGTTTGTTTGTTTGTTTGCTTGGGGTTTCATATGGGGCGCAAGGCGCTAGGCGCGTTTATGTTGATGACAGTGTTGCCGTGCTGTTTTGCTCAACTCGTAAACGACAATGCACACGCTTGTATTTTATTTTTTTTCTACATATATTTTACATAGAAACGTATACATTAGCAAAACATAGTACTCTCGAATGGCAAAAGCTGTCATGCCAGCCGCATAGTAGAATTTAGATTTTTTTATTTATTCCTTTTGTTGTTTTTGTTATTCTTTTTGCTGCTCATTTCTTGTTCTTTAAAGAAATAACAACATTTTAAGAATTCTTGCAGTATCTTTTGACATAATCATAAAGATTTTAATAAAAACAAAAATTGAATGCTGTCAATAAGTTTGCATTTAAAAACTTTGGTTATAAATAAAGTAACCAGTTTGCCGGGATTGTCCCAGAACTCGAAAGTCTCTTTTGGGTTTCGTAGTTGTGTAATAATATAACGAAAAACGTTTTGCTCGTTTTAGTTTTTTTTTTTTTTTTTTTGAAAACCTTGAAAAACATATTAATTATTCACTAGAAATCCTATCATAGTGACTAAGTATACTTATATGATAACAGAGTTTCAGTCCTCAGAGATATTTCAATTTAAACTCAAATTCTCACAAGTGAAATGGGAATCAGACTAGAGATATAAATGAAAAAGATAGTAGCAGAGCGCTCTCGGTTTTGCGAGCCTTTAGGAAATTTTCAACAGATCTCTGCTAGAATCCATCCAATTAAATAGTCACGTTCCATAAAAAAAAACTTTTAAGTAATTCTTCTAGTAAGAGTATGTGTATGAACTTGATTATCGTTTTGTTACTTTCGGCAAAATACTATGAGTAGTAGAAGGGGGGTTTTTCCTTAAGAAAAAAAAATAAATAATCGTACTATGTACACTCACGGTCAAAAAAAAAGCCGATTTTAATATTGTAAGATATTTTAAAATTATTGTCTTAATCAATATTTACCCTGATTTAACTGCCCTAAGTTAAATATTATTAAGTTTAACATTATTAAATTTAATACAATATTATTAATTATATTTGGGTTTTTCTGGCACACTTTTCGTTTTAAAATGGCCTAAACATTCTCAATCGAATTGGGGTTGGGCCCAGCCATTTGCTTGGCTTAATGCGAAAATTAATAGCCGGTTATTGTAAATTTATCGAAAAAATAAAGCAAAACATACTGGTGAGTGAGACATAAAGCAATTTCCAACGAAGACAAGGTGCAGAATCATATTGAAATATGGCTTTTGCTAAGTGCTCGCTTAGTCGGTCGATGCTGTGTATAACGCCGATTTTAATGATATCAATATATGCTTCGGAGTTAATATAACCTTGCAGAAGAGGAATCTCTCCAATCCATTGGTTTGTTATTGCCCCCTAGACCACCACAAATGGAGTCCTTTGTAGACATTGAAAGCTATATTTTTCATTTTTTTTTTTTTGCGGCATACCGTGTATCCCAAATCGGAACTGATGAGATTTTCTTTGCTCCCATCATAGAATATGACTTCAGCCCAATCATTATACACCAAATTATTTTTTTCTTTACACCAGTTTAATGAGAAAGACCCCATTTTGTGTGTGAAAATCGGTTTTTTCGCAGGACTTCTGGCAAAAAAGTTTTTTTCTCTCAAGCAGCGCTGTACAGTTGAGGTGCTAATTTTATATTTTAGTTATCCTTTACCTCCAAAGCAATTTTGGAACACGTTTTAAGCCAATCGCGCAGGGCTATTTTTACTACACTTCTTTCTTCCCTCTCAGATGTTTTTCTTGGACGGCTACTTTCAGTGCAACGCAATAAACTCTCTGTTTCCAAAAAACTTTTCAAAATTGTCATACGCAAGACTGACCATGTCAAAGTTTACGCGATATATCCACATTCATTAAATTTTGCTGCTTGTATGAAGCTATATCAATTTTTTGGCTTTCGGCCAAAACCCTTTTTTAAATATCGTTGTTTTAACGCCAACAGATATGAAGTAAATGCATTAGTTGGCAACAATTTTTACTTATTAGTCATACTATTGTACATATTAAAAATCATAAAAAGGGCAAAAAACCAACTATTTTAGCAAAAATTCCTTGTCGGTTTTTTTTTTTTTTTTTTTTGACCGTGAGTGTAGAACAATATGATATAGAACATATTATTCATTGGATAAAATTGTTTGGAAAGAATGCACTCTTGTTAAAAAGTTTTTATTTCAAGTGAATATTTGCAATCATAGATTACATAGGGCGACAAAAAATTTTTCTATTTCTGCGGCCTTAGTTTTGTGAGTAAACTCTGATTCAACAACGTCATCAGATACCTAGGGTATAATTTATTTGCCGGGATTGACGCTAGTTCTCCAGATATCCTTGCTTAAAAGTACTAAAATAGCTATTTTGAGGCAGATTTAGAGAAGTAAGTATAACACTCACATCAAACACTGCAATTAATTTTTGTTAACGGCATCAAAGAGTCATAACCTTCTTTATTAAACCTTACTATATAGCTTTTCCGATTAGGTCCATATATTCCGATTTATCACCCATTTCAACTTCATACAGACAACACGGCTATTTTAGCAAGTATTACTGGAGAACTAAGTAGAGTCAGTTCAGACAAAGAAACCATACCTTAAGTATTTTATAACCTCAGTAAATCTGGATGAACTCAAGCAACGAAGGCCGCAAAAAAAAATTAGTCTTTGTATGGAGTTAAAGTATCATTACTTTAATGGTTGATTACACGGAAAGTAAGGATCTAATCGGAAAAGTCAAAAGGTTAATGAAAGTTATGGCTTTTTGATTTCATTAACAAAAATTTAATAAACTTTCTACTGTAAGTGTTATACTACTTCACTTCTAAACAAGGATACCTGGAGAATTAGAGTCGATTCGGCGAATATGATATTATTTCCATATTCAGTAGGCCATAAAACCTATGCCGCAAAATCAGTGTTGCCCTGTGTTATCGAATGTTTTATGAAAATGCTCCTCAAGGGAGTGTTCCAACTCCTCTGTGCGCACAAGGTTAGTTGAAATTCGATAATAATTTTCAACTGCGTTATTCTTGACATTACAACGATGAGTTTGACGCGAACTTAGTTTAGATTTCTTTACGTAAATATTTGCAGACATTGCTGACTTACTGAAATGTTTCTCTGTATTGTTTCTTCCATCCAGTAATTGTTTTGCATCATCTGTCATATTTGTAGCTTCATCGAGACATTAATTCTCACTTTGAAGAGAGCGACTCAACGATGAAGCTAAATGATGAATAGAATCAACCACCTGTAACACAATATGAAAATCTAATATTCTTATCGCTTTCAGAAGCTACAAAAACGTCCGATACTGCTGGTTGTAAGTGCAGATAAATTCTGATCAACTTGTGTCGTTTCTTTCATCCCAAAGGTTTTCGTTTCTTGAAATTGTGGGTTGAAGTGCGAGTTCCATCAACTTTAGCCTTGACCAGGGCCAAATTTGTCACACAAACAGACGTATAGAATAAAAATCGATACGTCCAACGTATAAGTTGGTAACTCGAAAATCGTAATTTTTAGCTATGATCATTTTTGCATTGTTTTCGTTAAAACAGGAAAACCAAAAACTAAAATTAAAAAAATTCTTTAAAAATCTGTAGACAAAATAAAGGTTTTTCAACTATTAAATTCAACTATAAATTAAAATTAAAATTAGTTGTCAACTTATGTTGGTAACTTAACTTTCCAACGAGCATTAAAAAATATTTTACGAATATTTCGTTGATATGTAGCACTTGCAACCATTGATTTTTAAAGAAAAATTAACCAACTTTTTAAGTTTAGCTACCAACGTAATTTGTCATTTTTGACCCGTGCATTAAGTTAACAAGTTAAGTTGCCAAGTTTTTGCATGGAGACCTCACTAAAATATAGTATGCTTAGGCTGTAAATTCAAAAATTGTTCCCAGCTCCTCAAATCTCAAGCCGCAGGTACCAACATTTGACACAAGATGGAGTCTACTGCGCAGATTTCAAAAACCATTGTCCCGTAAAAAGTTGGTAATTGATTGACCAACTTATAAGTTGGATGTATCGAAATATTTTTTTTTAATGATTTTGCACTTGGGGGAGGGTAGATTCAAAATATGGGAAAAACATTATAAACGGGCTCTTAATCAAATTTACTTTTCGTTTTTGGGCATTTCCATACGCCCTAAATAAGAAATAGTGTCACGCGTAAAATAAATGAAAATATTGCCTTAACTTAAATTGACTTAAACTGTTTTTCATTTTTACCAATGTCAATTATATATGTATATATGTAACTGCGAAAACTTTTCACTTACATTTTGATAGTTTAGGGAAACAACGCTTAAAAGTGTAAAATCCATAAAACTGCTGATTATGTTGGTGATATGTTTTGTTGTTGATGTTGTTAAAATTTTGCTTTGCTTTTAAATATTTTTTTTTTTTTTTTGTCAATTTATGTAAATTTTTAAATAACGCACTGAAATTAATTTCGTTTTTTAAATAAACAGCGAAAAAAAAAATTTTTTTTTTCTTTTGTAACACTTAAGCTATGCTCAGCAAAAAGATATGCACGTATCTTGTAGATACTTTATTCCGTTAAATTTTAAGTTGCAATCCATTAAACGAAAAACAAAAAAAAAAAAAAAATAAATCCAAAGTACGTCAGAGGGCTTAGATCAAGTATTTTATTGTTGTTTCTTTTTTGTAAGGTGTTCCGTAAGATCGTTAGACAGTCGTACAACTTGATCTGTGTTTTCAAGCAAAAAATAATATGAAAAAGACAATTTAGGAATTTGATTTTTGTTGATCGATTATTTTTGGCTTTTAGATCTTAATTTTTTATTTTTAATATTTTTCTTTTCGGCAATTTTGTAGAATTTCAACTGTGATATGTTATGTGTATGACAATCTGATATGAAACTGATCACTTTACGTTTAATTGTTATTTTTTTTTTTACAAAATTCTTACATTTCTCTATTAAATAAATACAATTAATTTTTTAATTTTTTTTTTTTTTTTTTTTTTTAATTTCTATTTTTCTTCCTTCTTTTTCGTTTAACTTTTATAGCGTACATACATATACACGTATGTGCAGCAGCAGCAGCAAGAAATTAAAAATCGTTCGACCGAGTTTCTCGAGCGATCGCACCAGCGACAAGCGAAACGACACGGAACGAAAAATGCGATAAGAATAACAAAATGTCAAAACGATCGAGCTTCAGATTCAGCCATAAGCTAATAATTAATTAAATTTTTTTTTGTTTTTCAAAATATTGTTTTTATATTCTTCTTTGATTTTTTATTCCGTTTATAGATTATCAATAAAGCAACGCTCGAATGCCCGACTTGAATTTTTTCGCACAAAAATTTTGTAATGAAAAAATCAATTAAATCACATTTTTTTTCCACGAAATTAAATGAAAATTCGTTGTACTTTGTTGTTTGATATGTTCAACTCTTTAAGACTACACATCATTGTATCTACGCGTACGTGTGAAATTAATTATTTATTTTACAGAAAATTTAATTATAAACTTCTCTTCTGTACAGCATTTTTAATTAAAATTATATTAAATAAAAGCAAAAAAAAAAAATCAATTCACTTTCAAAGTGCGTTGCGTTAACCGACGACGTGTTAAATGGACTAGCTGTGAACACCAACTAAATCCATTGGATGTATAGATATTTTTCTCTGTTGTGTGTTGACAAGAGTTGTGGTGAGTCGCACGCTCTCACTACGTTTGCGCGCTCTTTCGGAGTAATCTATTTTTTTTTTTTTTTTTTATTTCTTATATATTTGTACTTGGTAACACTGCTGAAGAGAAACTACCACCAACACACGTGTACAATTCTGAACTTTCTTGCTTAATGTTTTAAATTTAATTTATTGATAGAGCAGAGCAGAATTAATTTTGAGCAACAAGTTGAAGTAACTGTTAAGGCCCAGTTTACACATCAGAAACTTTTACGCTTTTTTTTTTTTTTTTTTGAATTTAACCTTCTCTGAGCGCACTAGAGGTAAACTTTGAAGCCCGCGATTCGCGATTTTAAGAAACTTTTTTTGACGTCACAATTCGTTAAATCCCGTTATATCTCACAAGCTATAATGAAAAAATTTGGTATGTATGATCAAAAAGCACATTTTTCTGTCCAAAATCCATAACGTCTATATTATCACAATGATCAACTGAAACTGTAGTTTTTATGTTGAGTCTAGACTAAAAGACTCGCTACTGGGTCAAAAATGCCAGTTTTTAAATTAATAATACATACGTGCAAGGTTTTGTTTCTAGGCATTTCCGAAGTAACTTTTTGTATGGAATCCGAATTCGAGGCCAAAATTGGGCTATCAGGATTTTGAGATATTTGAGGTTCACGAAAAATGGCTATTTTGGTTATTTTTGAGGTTAAATGCAGAATGCACAATATTTTCATTATTTTTCTGACCTAATAAATCACGTAGTACTATTTTGTTTCTTTAAATTTAGCTCTTAAAAGGTGCCATAAAATACTTCTTTCAAAAGTTATGGCCGATTTTAGATGACATCTTGAAATCCCATATGACGGGTAAAACGACACAGGCTTTGGATTTCATGTTGTCATCTTCAATCGGGCATAATTTTTTTTATTTTTTTAATTTCATTTTATTTATTGGATCTTTTAAGAGCAAACTTAAAATTAACAATAATTTATCAAAGGGGCTTCTAATTTAACATATTTGCCCTCTGCCAACGCATCAGACGAAACTATTTATCACGGCGGGCACTATCATTCAATTGCCGGTAGAATATAACTCCTTTTAAGGCGCTGAGCTCCTTGGCTTCGGAGAAGGTTTGTTGCGAGTAGATTTGGGTGGCTTCGAAGTTTAATTTTATACTCTTGTGTGTGCTTGGAAATCTCATCTAAGACTGTGGGTATTTGAAGATCCTTGTGTATATTAATATTTTTAATGTACCATGGTGCACCTACTAAGTATTTATCGAAGTGTCTTGGACTGTGCTCTTTGAAGTTTTTCAATGTTGGAGGGGGAGGCGAATCCCCACAGTTGGATGCCGTATGTTCAAATGGATTTCATTACTGTGTTATATATCTGTTCAAAAGCCTATTTAGTTCACTTTGCTTCATTTTTAATAAAGTTGTTTTTGATTCTATGTGTGTTTTCCATGTCAGTCTTCGGTCAAGATGCATTTCAAAGTACGTTGTTTCGTTATATTGAGGAATTTTTTTCCATAGATTTGAGGTGGTGGACAAGTCTCTTTGCGTAGAGTTAAAGTAAGGTGGGCGCACTTTGGTTCGTTTACCTGTATTCCCCAAAGGTCAGGCCACTTTTTTATGTCACAGAGATGATCCTGAACGAATTTTTGTAGCTGTATTATGAATGGCATGTGAGCCATAACTTTTGAAAGACGTATGGTATGGCACTTTTTAAGAGCTCATTTTGAAGAGAAAGAGTGGTACTTGGTGTTGAATTATAATTATAAAAAAATAACAAAAACTTTGCGCAATCTGCAACTGACCTCAAAAATAACAAAATTACTTATTTTTCGTATACCTATTAATTAATCGTAAAATGTCTCAATTTTTCAAAAAATCTAATGTTAACATTATGCGCACTTTTCCGCAACTAAATTGGACAAGTAATATCTTACTATCTCATAAGAATTTGAAAAACAGCCTCTCTTTTTTTGGACGGTCTTTTGCAACCAGACTTCGGATAAATCGGAATTTCGGAAAAATAAGTTACCGGACAAAAAAATGCATTAAAAGATTCGAGCAAAATCGGGCGTTCAATTTCTAAATAACATTAACAATAGCAACATCTAACTAGTTTGGGGTTTCTTAAGACTAACAAATCCCAAAAAATTTTAAAAATCAAAAGTGTTCCACTGGTTTTGCTCGGAATGAAAAAATAATGATACAGATATCGTTTTTAAGAGTCCTTCTAACTTTTGAACTTTTGAGTCGGTTTCGGGATGATTTTTTTTTTCCCATACCTTTTTGTATGAAAAAAAAAAGTAATTTTTCGAAAGGCACGAGAGATTTGAAGTTTAAGGGCCAATTTCACAATGTTCAGTTAAGACTTAACTGGAACTTTTACTGGCACTTTGACTTATGTCATACAAAATTTTTATTTATCTGAGAGTTAAATTTTAATTGAACATTGTGAAAACGGCCCTAAATATAGTAACTTCATAAAAATTAAGAATTTGATAAAAAACGGACACCCTAATATACATAGATAAAAATTAAGTTATGCAAAAAAATAAATTTTTACACATATTTAAACTAGTGTATATATTCTCTTTCATTCGAAAACTCCGAAAAAGTCATACTATCGAAAAACATCGAAAAAGTCTCCAGGAATCTAAATAATTTGAGCAACATACAGAAGTTCTCGAAACTCGACTATTTTCTAATAAAGTTGTACAAATTTTTACAGCATAACAAAATTTGATAAATTTACAGTAGTAAACGCTTAACACCAGTTTAACAACGCTTACCAATAGCGGGGCCCGCTTAATTGATCCGACTAATTAATTAAAAGAATCTCGGATAATTGATCGAGTGAGTCAATTAAGCATAGAAAAAATTAGCTTTCGGCGATTTTAGTTTTATTTTAATGGTTTTTTTATGTGTTCGAAGCATTAAGATTTTTTTTAAGTCATAAGCTCCATAAGGAGATAACGAATACAAAAATATGTATGTGTATTGTATTAAAAAGTGCATTAGGTGCATAAAGGGAACTTCAATTCACCTTAAAATAAGAAAATGAATACAAAATTCGGGTATGTGCGTAGTAGACTTATAGCTGAGCATATAAATTTGGAAAAACTAGGTGTAATGAAAATGTATATGGAAATCGATAGCTTTCTGTCGTGGTGAATCGGATGCCTGAGCACATGACCGGCCTGAAAAGGTTGCGAAAATCAGTTTTTTTGCATATATCTCGCTAATGGTTACTTCTATAGAAAAATGTTGGGACAATTTTGTAATTGTGTGCGTATAAAAAGTTATTCAGGTTCCAATTTTTCAATTTTTTTATAACTCTCAGTGGCATCAGAAATAAAAAAGCAACATACGTGATTTTGACTATTTAAAAACTTTAAGGCCATCACCTCTTCTGGACATAGTATGCTAAGCACAACCCACTTTCGTCGGCGTCAAAAATATCAGCTTGATCAAAACCCTTTAATAATCCGGAAAGAACTAATATATTGAAAGCATTTGCTCCTTTTGCGTTTTCTGAGGATTTTTCACCATGGACTTTACGAAAGACGACACCTTAACGGGTTTGCCTTTGCCATAGCCAGTTCGGAGTAGGGTTAAAATCTTTATTGAGCTGTATTGAATACTGTTCAGACTTTTCCATTAGTAAAATTTTTGTTACTTTTAATATTGTTGATCTTTTAAAAGGGGGATTTTATATGTATTTTTCATTTGGAAATAATTTTCATCCTATCAATTAACCGGGGAAACCAATTAAGCGGGAATCAATTAACAGGGGATTCGGGTGCCTTCTTCAATGAGGACAGTTTCATTAGGCTTTTTTTAGTTCAATTATCCAGGGAAGTCAATTAAAAGGGGGTCAACTAAGCGGGGTCTACTGTAGAAGGATTTTCCAAAATTTACAGTCTGGTGAGTAAATTTGAATCCGAATTGATTCTAAACGCAAATAAAATGTGTCTTTTATAAAAGTTTGTTTTAATTAAGATGTACAAATGTATGTACACAGTTGCGAAGAAGGGTAAAACCGGGGCCGCACAGAGATGGGGCATAATGGATGTCTCTTATTGCGATTATTTTCCATCACAAAATTTTCATTTCTTTTTATGTACCTATCTTGCTTTCCCCCTTTTTTTCGTATTCCTTTGAAAGAATTCGTTATGAGACCTCAAATTCAGTTCAGTTTTATTTTGACTGCGTTCTAAAGCCTTCTGTGATTCAGGGCGTTAAGCGGTGTGCAGTAGGTACCACGATACATGGCACAATGTAATTATGGCTCGAAAGATTTTGTAGTCTCGTTAACGTCATAACATTTTCAGCAATTAGCAGATCATGTCAAATTATGTCCAAGATTGTTGTAATATTTTTTTTTTATGTTGTTGGCTCTTAAAAAGCCAACAACAGCATGTTGTTGGCTAACAAACATTAACTATAACTACAACAACAAGAGCAGCTAAATGTATTTGCTTAGTAGCAATAAGAGATGTTCATAAGGACGGCAAGCTCAGTTTCCGAACAGAGGGTATAATACCTACACATGAGTACATGCTAAAACGATGAGCTGCTTGCTGGACAGCACAGTGGGAAATTATGACGTTAAACTTATACTCAAGCGTAAAATTTAAACAAAAACAATTTTTTTTTTAACTTTATATAAAACGACAGCCAATTTGACTACTGATGTACGGTATTTCATCACATAAAGTTTTGGATTCAAAAATGTCAATATAGTTAAAAATCTATATGTGATTTCAAAAGTCTACTTAAGCGTTGTAAGACTGAAATTTTATTTTTAAAATATATGGTTTAAGCAAAACCTAAAAAACAGGTGGCAACCCTGAAAGTTAATGTGCAATTTGTAAAAAATTTATATGAGCGTTTCAATTTTAATCAAGCCAAAAAAGTGTTACTTGAAAAAAATTTTAATAAAAAACAAGTGGATAGGTACCCTTAAAATATGTGTTGGATTTTTATACCCTACACCCAGGGTATATTCACTTTGTCCTTCCATTTATAACGCAGAGAAGGAGGCGTGGCAGATATGGAAAAGTATATTTATTCTTGGCTGGCTGGCTGGCTGGGTGGCTGGCTGGCTGGCTGTGTATGGGAATACATTTTTTGGGAAAACTAAGCAAGATAATTCAATGAAATTTGGTACACAGCGTCCGTCGTCAAAGTTAGCACGGGGAATTGAAAATGAGCGATATCGGTCAAGAGGCACGCCTACCGCCCATACAAAAAATATCTTCAAAATGCAAATTTTGGAGTATTTTTCACAACAATGCAACCAAAATACACATAAATACTACGAATTGTAAGCGCAAGCTCTAAGCAAAAACTGGTCGAATTCTGACAAGAGGGCGTGGCACCTCTCATATAAGCAAAAGCATCAAAACGATGTACTGAAAGTGTTTATTGAAATAATCGAACTAAATTTGACTCAGACACTAAAAACTATAAATGCAAGCTTTAAGCAAAAGCTTAAAGACTAATATTTTTATTTTGATATTTTTTTTTTTTTTAAAATAAGTTTGATCAAGTAAAAATTAAAACTGAAAAATGTTTAAAGAGCTGTTCTGTTTTGAGTTTCTTTTTTGTAAAAAAACTAGGTCAATCTTTGTGTAATCGATTAAGATTTGGGTTGACATCTCCGATTTTTTTGAAAGTTGGTGAAAAGTTAATATAAATCATAATGATTTTCTGTGTTGTTTGGAATTCATTGTAATGAAGTCTTATTTATTTCTAAGCTTAGTCTTTATTAAGGATAAAATATAGTAAATAATATGCGTTTAGCAGCTGCTGAACTATGAGGAGGACACATTATACTCCTTCTGTATACAAAGTCAGCATTTTTCTTCCATTCCAACTTTTTTCCAAAAGGATTACACTTCTGAGATAACAACTTGAAAGTCTTGAGAGGTTCCATTGTGTTATTTTTCACTGATTACATGTCAAACCCATCAAGATTTTGTTGATGGAATCCAATTTGGCTCTAAATTTGCATAAGGAATAGTGACATAGTGGAGAAAATTACTGCAAGATAAGTATTTATCCAAAATTTTAAAAAATTAAGGCGATATGGATATTTGAAACTTAAAGCTTAGTTTGTTTTAAGAAGCTTTATCTACTGAAAAAATGCGGAAGATGCTATACTTTAGGTATTGTTTTTCTGGAAAACCTCTAGCGATTCTAATCCAAAAAATTTGTTCAAGTATAAACTATGTATATCGTTAGCTTAATATGGAAAAGGCGTAACTCACATTTTCAGTAATTTACAGGAGAAGGAAAAAACTGAATAAAATTTGATACGCCAAACATTTAAAAAAACTTGAAATGCAATTTATAGCAAAAACTATCAACAATTTTCATTCTAGGATTTTTTTTTTATTTTCTTTGTTTTTTGGGTAGTTTTGTGTGTTAGGTCTTTTCATTTTAAAATTTTTTAAAAAAAAGTGAGTTAGGGCTTTTTACAATAAATCAAAAATTATGAATAAAATTAAAGTTATTCAATATAAAATGAAAAGGAAAACCTTTACAAAAGAAATTAATTGGATTGGACAAAAATTTTAACGAAAATGTTTATGTTTTGTATGTTAATGTTTTCCTATCAGCATATCTTGATATTCTTCGTATTGACTATGAAGCCTTCGGATGACTTTCGGGAACCTTCGGATGCCTTAGAAAACTATTAATTAAGGCTTTTTGATAGTCCTCCATAGATGCTTTCCTTCTAGTATACCTGGGAACTCTTTGTTTTGATTTTGAAGCCTTCGGGTGAACTTCTGGAATCTTTGGGTGTCCCAAAAACTACCAGTTAGACCTTCTTGATAGTTCGCCAATGATATTTTCCATCTTGTATACCGAAATATTCTTCGTTTTGACTATCAAGCATTCGGGTGGCCTTCGAGAACCTTCGGAAATCTCAGAAAACTATCAAATAAGGTTCATTGATAGTCTACCATAGAAGTTTTTCCTCTAGTATACCTAGATGTTCTTCGTTCTGACCAGAAAACCTTCGGATGACCTTCGGGAACCTTCGTGTATAGCATAAAATCTTCTCATATTTGAGTTACACTCACTGCCAAGTTTTCAGCTTAAGTAATAGTTTCTGAGTGATTTTAAAACTATTTAAACGCTACGTATTGTGAGTTAGGGCTTTTTTCTTTCAAGAAATTTTTGTTATGTGTTAGAGCTTTTTTAAAATTGACTATAACTTGGCTATTTTTGAAATTATCATGCCTAATTTTTTTAGGGAGGTGTATTAGAGAGTGGCCAACCAGAATATGCAAAAAAGTAAATTTCGAAAAAATTTGAGATACGCCTTTTCCATATTAAGCTAACGATATAAAAAAATAAAAATTTATTTTTGCTAATTTTTATTTCAAAGTTGTAGCTTTTTAAAACAAACTAACCTTAAAATTTCAAAGTCCCATATCTCCGTCATTTTTTTTAAACTTTGAAAAAGTATCTGGCAGTAATTTTCTCCACTATGCTACTATTGCTTATGCAAATTTATAGCTAAATTGGATTCCATCATAAAAATTCTTGATCATTTTGACATGGAATCAATCTATTATGTCATCATCATATTGAATTAAATAAGAACAATTTTATATCAAAGGCAATATTAGCTTTGTTTGATTAATGCTCTAGAGTACTCTAGAGTAAGTTAGAGCAGTCAAAAGTGTTCGATGATAGTTTTTTCTGCTCTAGGTTGCTCTATTCTACTCTGAAAAGTGTTTGATGAGTCTGCTCCAAACTGCTCTGTTTGCTCTTTTCTGCTCTTGATTTTTATGTAGAGCAGGTTGGAGCAGCAAATTTTCATAAGAAAAATCACAACAAAATGAATGTATTTAAAATTTATCGTCAATTTTGATACTTATATTTTATTTTTAACGTAAAAATATGTAAATATTTTTAAATTTTTGCTGATTTTCTCAAAGTTGCTTGTTTTTTGAAATTTCTGCTCTGCTCCACTCTACTCTAGCCTGCTCTAAAAGTCATATGACAGTTTTCAAAAGCTGTTCTACTCTGCTCTGCTCTACTCTGATCTAAGTTTGTCAAACAAAGCTTTTGATATTTCAGTTTCAGACTAAACTACGTTAGGACATAAATATTTAAAGTCTTCCCTTCCAAAATCAAACCTTTTTGTGTTTGATTTAAAAATGCAATGTAAAAGTTTCTAATATTCGTTTTAATTTTAGTTCGGTGGAATTCTGATAATTTATCAGTTTTCGCCATTAATGTTAATGACATTTTTGACAAAATTATTGAAATTTTTTTATAAGCTTTCAAAAAGGACCAAAAGAGAGGATAAAGACGGTCTTTAAAGACCAAAGTGGCAACAGTGTATGAAATTCCAAAAAACTCCAAGCTGGCGGCTAGCTCGATGAAACTTTTGGATACTCACATATTTGAAAATTCTCAGCTCCTCGGCTTCTTATTCGATTTTGATGAAACTTTTAGGGTAAGTTTCAAAAAGTATGAGCTTTTGAAAAAAAAAATTACACTGAAAAAAAAAATTATCTTAGGTGTAAAAATAGTTTTTTTCTCTTTTTTGAAGCCAATTTGGGGCTTGGAGTACCCTTTTTGTTTTTTTTTTAAATATTTTTATTTAAAAGCAAATTTTATTATAATCATGGCAACCCTCAAAATCGTGGTATCTTTTACAGTTTTCAATTTAAGAGTTTTTGAAGTTGTTAAATGATGTGTTTAGCATAAGTCGTTGATGTACGTGCCCTTCCATATGGGGTTGCCACCCTACTGAATTCTCAGTTCAATTTCTAGAGACAATCGTTCAGATTTTCATGAATAATTAAAAAATTTCCAAAATAATTTTTAATGCAATCATGTTAGTTTTATTATATTCGCAGTATTTATGTTTCTTATATTTTTAGTTTAAGTCTAAGTTTTAAGCTTCAAAATTAAATGTGCAATCGAAGTGAAAGTTTTTTTTTTTGTCCCACTGTATATAGTGACGAGGAGGGCAGCAGCTGCTTGACTCCCGAGCTTATGAAGTTCCTTCTTCAAATCCAATTTAAATGAATAAACAAGCAACATATACCCGGCGACTCATCGACCAAACCTGATAGTGAGTTTAAAAGCAAATAGGCTGCCATTAAGTTAATAACAGGTCGGTCAACAACATCGGTCAACGTTGTTTGCTGCTGCTGCAACGTCCTAGTGAGTAGCTGCCAGCGAAAGAGATATTACAAGAAAACTGAAAAAAGTTTTAAATAAATCAATTTTATGGATACTCTAGAAAAGTCTACATACTACGTCAAGCTAAAACATAGCATCCGATCTGATCTCAAAGTTGGAAAATTTGGCTCTAATTGAAGTAAACTAAATAACTCGACTGATGTAAATTTGAATTTGTGATGATATTTTATGGCACATTTTCAAAACAAAACAAATGCAATTTTTCTATTAGTTTGACTCTTTAGACGTCAAAACTAAGCATTTTCTATATATATATGCATGTCTCAAATGTCGTTTTGCTTCAAAGTAAATCTTAGCCTTCCAACAATTAACTCAGAAGACTAAGCAGGGACGAGAGGAAATTGAAGAGAAAACCATTTTAAATATTATTTGATTAGACCTTATAAGTTTATCAAAATACTAATTTCGCTCTGGAAAGCGAAATCTTAATTTCCCTCAAATTGAGGGCTATCTATATATAAGGTTAAGTAAGAGACACATTCACTGTGGTACCTTGAACATAAAAAAGACACTTTTACTGTTCCGACACCCACTTCGTCTGCCTGATGAATAAGAGAGGAGAAACCAGGACCTCGCTCTATCACGAAAGTTATCCTTCAAACATACATATAAGCCTTATACATACTATGTTTCCAACAGAGATTTATGAGGTGATTTACGGCTGTTTCGAGATTAACCTGTAAATGGCGGCGTAAATTACGTGATTTACAAAAATCTACAAAAATATACTTATATATTTCTGATGAAATTTATTTTAAACCTGCTTTTAAATCTTAGCTGGGCTACTAATTTTGCCTATTTTCGACCAAGTGTCCCCCTTTACTTTGAAATTTGGAAAACTGCGTTTACCTTCTAATGATTGTATCATGATGGAAAAGTAACATTATTCTACGGAGAACAGTACAATAATAGGGATTGCAGCTTGTTCAAAAATCATTTTATAGAACATTCAGATGTCAAGTGTTCATTCCAAGTAAACAGTGGCAAGTGGAGATACCTGCCACAATGACTAGAGTTCTCTCAATTCTGAAATTTTTTCTCTTTTAGAGATAATCGGCGCGTTGTCTCAACAAGATAATTGTAGGAGCGGCCTGGCTACCTGTGAAAATGTGGCGTTCCTGGGGGACAAATCATTTCACTTAAGCCATTCCAATGCTTAAGTATGTGCTTCTGGAATGCTGAACCCTGCCTAGCTGCGTTTTAATAATTTTATTCCCCAAAACTTTTATTTCAATATATTGGCTTTATTTGGTATTCCTATTTTAGTGGACGTTATTTTGTTTTGTTTTTTGAGGGCGTTACTTCACTGCGCCTTCCAATGCTTGATTTTGAATAATGATTAAAAATCTAGATTGTCCTTTCCTTCCAGACATATGAATGGGGATTAAAGAACAATTGTGTAAATTGATATGCCATACTTCCTTTGAATGAAAAGGAGCAGCCAAAAATAGCAAAAAATTGTTATCTGAGAGCGGGTGACTTCTAACTAAAAAGTTGAAAAATTATTAATATTGAAAAATATCGAAATAAGTAAACCGTATAAGAAAGTGCATGGGCAAAGTTAAATTTCTACGTATCGTTGATAATTTAAAGAGAAATAGAATCGGAACTGTTCCATATACTTAAATACACAGTCTTGGATCTTCACTTTTTTATTCTTTAAGATTTTAACCAGTGCTCACGGTAAACAACTAAAGTTGGCGCATAATCACCGACATATAAAATGCTATTTCAACTAAATGTGAACAGGACTTCAAAGTTGTAATTACCCAGTGTGCCAGACGGTTCAAATCTTCGCTTTTTTATCCGTTACGGATCCGTTACTGATCCGTTGGCGGGAGAGATTCCCAAAAAATAAACGAATCGTTTTTTTTTTTTGGAATTTCTCCCGCAAACGGATCAGTAACGGATCCGTAACGGGTAAAAAAGCGAAGATATGAACCGTCTGGCACACTGGGTAAATTCTCTTTCATCATTTTTGTGATGCGCCGTTGTTTTTGTTTTAAGTTAATTTTATTTTACAATTATCGTCCGCTTTCTTGACAATCGTCAGGCTTACGATTTGAGTTTGCTCTGGAATGTGTTGAGTATCCCATTAAGGTATTTTTTATTTGTTTTTTAGATGATTTCCAAGAACTTAAAAGCGAAACAAGTTTATTAAAATTGAAATAAAGACAAAAGATACACACCGTGAAGGAATTTCGTTGAAGGCGATTTCTGATTCAGCAGACCATTAATCATGCATTACTAGCATGTTTGTAGGATAGTAGTTTTCTGGTCAATAAAGAACTATGGATGAAATATACATGTACAATGCGAATGTAGTTGAATGTGGTTAGGCAGTACAGAATGAGCATAAGAAAATTTTGGATCTGTCTACTGTTGATGCATTTCCCAAAATTGAATCCCAGCAACTCAAATGTGATATTTTTGTAAGCCATGAATTTATAAATAAATTTTGGTACAATTATTTTTTGTCAAAATTTCGCCCCATTAAACATTTCTTGACAATATGAAGCATCGATAATAAGTATGCATTTATTGTGTTAACCCTATTAAAGTTATTACGTAGAAATATTAATCCAAAAATGTGTCCAAAAAGCAATAAATTTGTTGTGTCCCGTCCATCCCAAACTTGATCAACCAATCCTTCGGAACACAAGCTTCATTAGAGGTTTGCATGTAGACTATTATATCGTTTGCTATTCTAAAAATATACTCCTTTAAACTACTTAATCGATTATTATCGATAGTTAGTAACCAAACCATCGTCCACTTTTGATGGTCGCGACTATCGATAGTTTGCGAGCTCTAATCTGAATGTACCGTATTTATGTTAAAATCACTGATTTTCTAATTCTTTCACCCACAAATCATAAAATTTTTTTCAAATGTTTTTTAATTTTATTTTTCATGATTCAATTACATTGCGGAACAACATTTTGTCGTCAAAAGCTTACTCGGATCTGACGCTGCGGAGTAAAAATAGTTTTCGAGAAAAGACCGTTTGAATTGTGCACCTTGAATTATGTGGCTTTTTCGATATATGTATCTCGTAAGCAAACTGTGTTTTATTACATCGGGTGGTGGGGTTTTGTTCGTCTTGTCCATATCTACAACTTTTATTGCCAAATCAGTCATTTTGGATGCACTTTTGGCAAGTTAGAGCACAAAATTCTTAAAAAAGTGATGTTTTTCGCCTTTTATGTCATTCGGCACAATAGAAATCATCCGAGTGGTAGATTTATGTACAAGTTTCGCCTTCTAACGTATAGCCGATATCCATACGCACATTTTTATATAATATATGTGGCATAAGGGCAAAAATTTCTCAAGTGGGCCACCTAAAAAATTAAACGTAAAACAGCCTTTAAAAAAATTATGTTTTGTAACAACTAGTAAAGATTTTGTAAAAATGTTTTTTTTTTTTCTAAGATATTTAGTGTGGGCCAGGGAATACAATGGTATTTTTTTTACCAACATTTTTAATTTATTATTGAAAATCCCTATTTCAAATAGGTACATAAAAATTAAGCTACTCCTCCGCCTCTGAGAAAACCTGTGAGAAAAAATATGTGGGCACTTTCCACATGTCAAGAAATTATGTCCCAGAAAAAAAATTGGGTAATCGATATTGGTTCAAAAGTCATTAACAATATAGTCATGTCGTGCAAGTCTTCTTTCAGTATTAGTAAAAACAAGGCGTCTTACGAAAAAAGTCTATATGGCATAAAATGCATAGAATTATCTAAGGAATACGTGTGAGGAAAAAAAAAGGTTTTCTCAAATTGTTGAAACTGAACAAGCTACAACGAATCTAAAACTTGAGTACAAAATATGAAAAAACGGATATTAAAAATAATCTGAAATCGGCCCCTAAAACTACGCAATATTCATTTTTTTAATCAAAGATTTCTAAAATCAATGTACATTTACTTAAAGCCTGTTTCCACAGAAGATTTAGCTCTGCTTAAATTAGTAAGTTTTATTGTTAAATCCTCCCCGTTTCCACTGGCCAATAGATTTATTTCTGTCTGTACTTGAACTTGAATTTCATTTTCTTCTTAATATTTATCTTCCATTTGCATTGTGTTCATGCCAATTGTCAAAGTTCTAGGGATATCACTCGGTTAAAAATTGCCAAAATCGGTAGCCTTGCTGAGATTAAGGCACAGATTTAACTTTAAATCATGGGATCAACGCCCAGATTAAGAGCTAAGTCCAGAAACTGCCTTAAATCTAATTTTTAGTCTTCGGTGGAAACAGAATATTATATTCGTTTTTAAAAATTTTAATTACTGAAAACTCATACTAAAACAAAATAACATTTTATGTGTAGTTAAACAATTTTAAATCTTTTAATATGGCAGAATTTTTTTTTTATATTAGCCGTGTTTTTTTCTTGACGCGTGTATACAATTGTGGTAATTTTCAAATTGCGATAACTTGTGAACGGTGAGACGTACCATAAAAATTCCAAGGGTCTTTTTCAGGGAGAACCACATGCTCTACAAATAATTTTAATCTTTTGTAAAAAAAAAAATAATTACTTAGAAGTTATTTAAAAAAAAGTGATTTTTTGCTGTTTATCACCGTGGCGCCTAACCAGTTTTTATAGAATAACTCCTAAAAGAAAAATTTTTTAAATTGTAAAATGAAAAGTTTTTGTAGAGAACGTGATTCTCCATAAAAAGTTCCCTAGAGTTTTTATTGTGCGACTCACTGTTCATAAGTTATCGCAATTTAAAAATATCCACAATTGTATATACGCGTCAAAAAAAACACGGCTATTTTGTACTGAAGTTTAAGATTCGCTATGTTCTTTAATTTCAACAATTTTACGAATGTAACGTTCGCAACGCAGGATTAGCTCATATCCAGAATAAAAACTATATATTTGATGAGAAATCACTGACTGATCAGAATTTAATAAGTGATTTTTAATGAAAACACAGCTATTCAAAACTGATAGCACTTCTGAATTCGCCATACTCGAATTATGGTAAGAAAGAAAATTGTGATTATGGGAATCCAATTCAAGTAGCCGAAGTGAAATGTCAATAGCAAGTTTTGCAATGAAATTTCGTTAAGACCTGAAAGTTTCAAAGTATGGGAATAAATGTCGTTAAGCAAATTTAAGGACCGAAAACAGTTGCTACTTCAAAATAAATACGTTTCAAAGACTTTTGATGCAGACTTTTTCCTCTAAGGTTCTTATTAACCATCTCATGAATACACTGCAAGTATTCGCCAGCAAATCCGTAAGTTACAAACTGAAACCAGCCGGCAATTTCTTAATCTGTTTACCGTCGATTTTTAAAGGAGAGTCGCACTTATTCTAAAAATTCAGTTTCAAATTTTTCCTTTAAAAATTTGGTCAATAACAAATATTCGAAATTTACCGATGAAAAAATCAGTTTTAACAATTTTCTTATCCAAAGATCGAGTCAAGCTTATGTAGATTTAACCTCTAAACCTATCGTCTATGGACTTTACTTCTCCTATTGCTGTTAAAACCAAATGAATCCTCCATTTAAGCTGTCTGTTGATATAAGTGGTTACATTTTAAAATATGAGGGCACAGCTGAACATCAGACGATGTGAGCTAACTATTGTAGCCGGAACTTTTTTTATATCATTGTTGCAGTACGCAGTCATGCATTTCAAGCGGCAATTGGCGGCGCCAACAACTCCGCTGAAGTCAATTAACCTGCGCACCATGAGTAATACAAAAAATAAAAACAAAAAAAAGTGCCAGTCCATAAGCAAAATCAGTCAACCGAAATGAGTCTGTCTTGTTGCCTATCTAAGTACTTAGGTGAATGGAGAAAAAAAAGGAAACCGAATGTATCTTTCTTCATGAGGGACAAATTGTAACTACAAACGAAACAATAATGTGAATAATCGGCGTGCATTACAGCTAAACTCGCTAGCTTGAGAGTTGTTTAATTTTGTCCCGTAAGAGTTCTTACGCTGCTTTTTGAAGCTAAGTATATTCGGTTGGTTACAGATACCATTGTTAATTAACCAGCATATCTGAACTGGAATTCTCAGAAAGAATCGCATTCTCGTGGTTGTATGGGATATGTATACTCAATAAGCCGAAAGTTATATTCAGCTAAAAGAAAATCTCAGTACATACATATGACTGATTTCGCGAGATAACGAATCAACTCTTAGCTCGATCATAGGTGCATTGCGCTGAAACTTTTTAGCATGGTACTTTGCTCGAGTTGACCAGTTTTGTATTTTTACATTTTATAATTTTTCGAAAATTGGCAAAAAAAAAAAAAATTTAAAATTCTAAAAAAAAAATTCTTATTTTTTGGACAATTCTAAGCACTTCATGCTGAACACACTTTTTTCGTACGATGCACTATGGGAAATTTGAACATGTTTTCTGGCCAAAAGTACAGAAATAAAGATATTGAGCTGAAATCTCGTGGAAACTTTTATAGGAGTGTAGAGAACATCATATTTTAAAATTGGTCAAATTGGACAACTATCACGTCCCTTTTTCAACCTCTTTTCAAAGAAATTATTATAAAACATTATTTATTAAAATTTGGTATGGTATATTTTCTAAGTATATACATACTCACGAATGTACATATATTAACAATAACAGTAAAATTACAGAGATCTAAAAGCATACTATATTAAAAATTAATTTTTTCAAACATTACATGAATTGAACTAATTTAAAAACATAGGAAAACATTATAAATTCATGAGTAAAATACATATTAAAAGCTCGAAATTTTCCAATTTATTCTCAAACTTTGCATCTAATCTAAGCAAAATTTTCAAAATACTGCTGTGTAGGGTATTTAATGTTTGGCCAGGCTATAGGTAACACTCTTACAAGTTTTCTATTAGTTTACTTCGCTATCTTCTTTATTTTTTTCAACGCAACTTAATAAATTTATGACTTCTAGTGCAAGTAGCGCTCGCTTTCCGTTTACTTAAAGAAATGCTAGAAATGATGGGATCGAAGGTATTCAAAGTTCTATGAAAATCGTCGGAAAGATTTATTGTTTTGTCACATTTGCGATCGTGATGCAGTCTATCTAATTTAAAAATTATATTCCGACACTCATATGCGTCTTTTCCAAAGTATCCTACCGGAAGAACCATATTTTGAATAATTTCCTTAGAATGGATAAGGACTTTGTGTCATCGGATACCAGGGATACTTTTTTTATGATATCAGCAGTCTCAAAACAAAATTTTTCAAAATATTGCAAATAAAGTAGGTATTGACATGTTATACGGGTGGTTTTTTCCCCATTTTTCTTTCAAATGTTTGCAAAAGGCTTTAGACTTTTCACCTAAATATTCCGCAAACGAGATCGATCTATCACCTTTATTCAAGAGATTTATCGAATGATTTAAGACTGCTGACTCTTTGTCTTCTTCGGCTCTTCAGATATCAAATAAATCTGCATTTCGTATTGAGAAGTTGTCTGAGAAAAACTTCGATTATTAAAAAATCGCAAAAAAGCGCAAAAAAAATTTTTTACAGAAGAGCTCAAAATTGGTTGCTCTACATATTTATATAAATTTGAAAAAGGCCTAGGCTGGGCTGTTTTTTTCCGGGTTCACCAAAACTTAAAAATAAAAAAAAAAATTTACGACTTAAAGCTCACTGAAGTAAACGTAAATTTCTTTAAAACCACTATACGAAAAGAGAAATTTTTTTAACTAACTAATTTCTATTAGTTCCCATTTCCATTTTAAATATTTTTTATTAGCTTTTAGTTAAGAGAAATATTCACTTTTTAATACATGCTAATTTTTTGAGCGAGAACAACAAAATTTTTATTTTTTCTGAAGTAGAAACTTTGACACTTGTGTAGCTGAAGGATAAAAACTAAGTATAGGGATTTTCTCTCGCAAGTATTCATATTTGAATAGCATACCCAAAACTTTATTTTTTAAGTGTTTAAAATTCGACTTTTGACCAACAAACAGGGCAGAATTTCCCATAGTGCGATGCCTTGCTTTTGAGTAAAAAGGCGCGTAGTTGAAAAACAGAAATAATTCCATTTTCGAATCCGAATATTATCTACTATAGAGAAAGAGTGCCGGATGTGGGTACCTTTTAGTTTTCGACTTGAATTAGTAATTTTTAAAAGGGGATATGTGAAAAAATTTTTACTTGTGACAAAGTTAAGAAAAACCCTCATACGTTTGGTAAATCTTATTTTAATGTGATTTGAGTGATGAGGGTTAACTAATACTTATTTATATTAAGCCGTAATCTGCATACTTAGAAAAATTATGTACAAATCAGCACCATCGTCACAACGGCATAAAAGCAAAAAAAAAAACATTTTTCGGACGAGTGACACATATCCTCTTTTAAAAATGACAGGTTCAATTACACTGTTGTGGTTTTTCAATTTTTTTTTTTTTTGTTTTTAGGATGACGGCAGGCAGGTCGTTCTTGCCTACTTCGAGTACGAATAATTCAGTGGAATCATTTTGCAGGATTGGCTCATGAAAAAATGTTACGCATACGACATGTTAACTACTTTTGTATAGGGTGACTAGCCAATCTAGCAAAACGGCTAGTTTATCGCATTAGATAAGTACGATCTGATCAAATTCCCAACATCATTTACTTAATGAATGAATTAAATAATCTGTACTGATTTTTTATTTTTTCCATGTGTCTAAAATTTTGTGTTTTCTTGGACTTACCTAAATTCAAACAAACCACTCAGGGATATACAATTAATCCTTATTATAGAAAATATTCTTCATTAATTAATTTTTATTAAAACAAATTTGTAAGCAATTTATTTGACAAAAGTCTTCAAACTCGTTAATATTATATTTTTGTTTTTTTTTATAGTAATTATATCACAAAATGTTAAAAACGCTGATAAAGCACTAATTTTTTTTTAAGCTACAGCTTTTTAAGAGCACTTAATATTTGAATTTTTTTATTCTTTAAATAACGTTAATTATTTTATCAATTTTTGTATTGTACCATTGAAAAGTATAAAGGTTTTTTTGTTAGTGTTTTTAGTGTAAAAGTTAATAAGAAGAAAATCACAATTGGTAAGTAAAAGTTTTTTTTTTTTTAATACAAATTCAACAACGTGTTCTTCAATTTGTTCGCACGTGTGATTAGCATTTTTGTGTTATTTGTGTAAGGAGCTAAACTTAAATCTTCGTATCATGTCCATGCCCGAGGACGAACTAAAACAGAATCCTTCGAGTCAAACTGTTTATATACGAAAAACGCAAACGCATGATTTTGTTGATGTTGTTGCGCGGGAAATTCGTTGTTTTATCATACACACACACTCACATAGTACAGGATACATTTGAGGATTCTTAAAAGTTTGCACAGCAGCCAGAGTCCTTTTTTTTTTTGAGTCATCGCCGCCGCTTTTGCTATACGCGAGCCGGTCGCCATTCATCCTGACTCCTGTGTCTGAGTCTCTATGACTGACTTGATTTTGCTTCGCGCGCCAGCATATTTATTTATTTGTTGTTGTTGGTGTTGGTGTTTCTGCTGACGGTGGACCGTCTTGGTTGGCGCGCTACTGGCGCTGTTTGTTTCTTTATTTACAGCTAAAATCATAGTTACAATTAGTGATGTTGGTTTGTTATCAATTACCCAATAACACTGGTTGACAAATAATAGTTTTCTTTTGAATGATTTCTTAATCCTTTCACGTCAGCCATGAAAATATTTAAATCAAGTTGTCGCGAAACTCAAAAAATAAATGTGTCAAATTAGACACATGAGCACTTACTGAATAAGTAAAACAAAGTGTTTCTTCTCTTCAGCTTTCTGGTGTAACTTGACCACATAAGTATTCTGGCAAAATCAATATGGTGGTTTTCATTGGCTTTCGACTTCGATTTTACGTATATAAAATACGATTTCAGGTTGACATCTATCATAATTGTCGTGCTTTACATCTCCAGACTTAATGTGCTTCATTTCTCCCCATTCGCTACTATTTTAAAATTGCCACCGCGTCAGTAACACATGGAATGTTTTTGAATAAATCCTTTTGAACATCGAAAGCGTAATCATTGCTGATTATTTTGTGGGTACTCACCTTTTCGATTCACTTAAAAATGTTTATGTTTACAATAGCCCAGGAAAATAAGACATTTTCTGCGAAAAAATTCCCAGTGGAAATTTTTCGCCGGAATTGTCTTTATTTATGCATGATACACAAACTGTGAAAAGTCGTGTGCGCATAAAAAGTTATTAAGGCTCAAAGGTCGCTAAAATCAGTTTTTTGCAAATATCTCGCTAATGCTAACTTTTACAGAAAAATGTTGGTCTCCAATTTTGTAGCTCAGGAAATTTCCTTTAAAAGTACGTTAAAAGTATTTGCGTACGACTTCTAGTTTAGGAGATCACCCAATTTAAAAAGTTGTTAACAGTTATGATATGAAATAGTACATATGAGTTCATATTAAAATATCTTACTTTTTAAATTGCAATAACTCTTCAATGAGAAGTTGAACAAACAAAATTAAAATGCCGTTTGAAAGATAATTTAATTTTCTATATACCGTGTAAAATTTTTTTTTCGAACGGCTCATGACCTTAAAAATATTCTTGAATAACCATTAAGGCTTCGAAATTACTGGTTTTTTAGGGATATCTGCGAATTGGTAAGTACTACAAAATTGGAGACCAACATTTTTCTGTAAAAGTTTTCACAGTTTGTGTATCATGCATAAATAAAGACAATTCCGGTGAAAAATTTCCACTGGGAATTTTTTCGCACAGAAGCTCTTTTTTCGTCTCATTTTCCTGGGCTACAAGCACGAATGCTAAAAAAACTTTTCGAACAAAATGTTGAACACGCTGCACAGTGTCTCGTTTTAGTGTGCTAGACGTGAAAAATTCAAAATTTAAATTTAAAATTTTTGTATGCAGAAGTGTCTAAATATGTCCACTTACCTCCAAAAATGTATTTTTTTGTTGTGTGGTTAACATTTAGTACCTATATTTGGATTTCAAAGTTGATATTTTGAATACAATAAAATTTAAAAAATGTTTGTTCCGGAAAGCGCTTCAACTTCAGTAAATTTTGTGGTAATTTTTCCATGAAATAAAATTAAGAAAAAAAAAAAACCAAAATTGTCTCGATGTATAAGCTTTCCAAAAATATATACTGTTTATATATATCTTACATAGTGTTGCCACAAACAATTTAAACAGAATTGCAATTTTTTCTGCTTTCGAGATTTATATTTTTGTTGTATATGGGACTCAAAAGCTATGAGCACCGCTCCGCACCAGGTAGAGATAGACATTTTAAGAAAATATATGTTTTTTTTGTGATGAAACGTGAGGTTGAAATCCTCGCACTTTCTCGCAAAAAATTTTCCCCATACCATGAAAATTGTACCAGATTTTATAATTATACCTACACTAGATGCAAAGGTAAAATATTGCGAATGTTTTTTGTGGGGGGGGGGGGGTTGCAGCGTTCCCCCTTATAGTTTTTCCCATATATTTTTATGTAAGGGTGCACAGCCCCCACATTTTAACCCCCTGTTTGCTCGTATAGTATTTAGTAAATAAAATACACGATCTCAATGTAAAGTTTTGTAGTAATAACTCCAGAGGTCCAAAGATATAGCAATTGATATATTTTTTTATATGGGGGGTCCATCGACACCTTATATACTCCTCTATACAAAGTTTTGTAATGGTAACTGCTACAAGTGTAGATATTTAGCAAATGATGTGTTTTTTTGTATAGGGGTGCAACGCCCCCTTGTTCAATCTCCCCAAATTTCTGTGAGGCGTTTGGTAAACATAGTATACTCTTATATACAAAGTTTTGTAACAATAACTGCTACAAGTGCAGAGATACAGCTATTGAGGTGTTTTTTGTATGGGGGGTGCAGCGCCCCTATGTTCGATTTCCTCCAGTTTTTGCAGGAAGTTTGATGAATTAAGTGTACTTCTTATTACAGAGTTTTGTAATAATAGCTACTACATGTACAGAGATATAGAGTTTTGTTCATTTCTTTCGTATGGGAGCTACCCCCCACACCCCCGCCAAAATCACGTCACTCTATTTCGTGAGGTCAATGGACATATTTTAACAATTCTGCATACTAAAAAATGCATTTGGAATTTTTCACGTCTAGATTGTATGAAACAGTGCACTGTGCGCTGTCTGGAGAGATACGAAAAAAATGTTCTATCGAGATGAATGCTCGAACAAAACTTACATATGAGGGTAAGAAATGTTGACAGTAGGTCAGAGCTATCAAAACCGCTATAAAGGGAGATCTATGGCCGTGCTTCAGAAATCCCCATGCTTCAAAACTCCCCACTTTTTCCTATGTTTTTCAATATTTAGGTTGCTAGAAAATTATTGTATGTATTCTCCTTTAACTCCTACGAGGAGCGATGACTTTGATCTCTTGCCACGACTTTCCCAACTCTTGTATTTCCTTTTCCAGCAACCTTTCCTAGTTGATTTTTGGTCTACCACGTCCTCTACTGCCTTCTACTCAAGAGCCTGACGACAGATTTCGAGGGTATGACCAGTCCATCTCCACTTGCGCAGCTTGACCTCGTTTGCTATAGCCCTCTGATTGCATTTTTGATGTAGCTCGGCATTTGATATAGTGCGAGGCCACCAAACCTTTAGTATACGCCTTAAGCATTTGTTGACGAATACTTGCAGCTTGTCCTTTAGTTCTTCAGTTACAATCCACGTTTCGCTCCCATATAACAAAATCGATTTCACATTCAAATCAAAAATGCGGACTTTCGTTTTGGTGGATATAACGTGGAGCTATCGACGTTTTTGATGTCATCACTGCCAGCTCTAAGCGTTTTGTCATTCCTGTTTCCGTTTAGCTTCATGCTTTTAGTCTTGGATACATTGATTTTTAGGCCGGACTTTTGCGACTCCAAGACAATTCTATTCATCCTTTAAAATTTCCTATAAAATGCCGTAAAAACGTACGACGTACGGTACCTAAATTATAGTATTTTAAAAATCAGCTTTCCTACTACTCTTCACACTTGCACGCAGTATATATCTTTAGTTAGGATATCTTCTTAACTATAAGTTCAAAACACTTCCCACATCTTTTGACAGGAACTTTTCCTAATTACGAATCTGTGGTACTACAATTTTCTAAAGAAGTAAATATTTGCCAAAAACTTATTTTCGAAACCTTTGACCTTGAATAACTTTCTGTGCGCAGCCAATTTTTTACCGGAATAAATTCTATTAATGCATGCATTATAAAGTGTGAAAAGTTCATTCCGAAATTTCATTGCCAATTTGAAGTTACGTTCTTTTAAAAAATTCCACATATTTGTATCCAAAAATCAATACGAGAAGTCAAGGTTGCGGTCTTGAGCCAGTTTTATAAAGTTATTGAATCGATATTGAATGAAAATGCGTTTTTAAAAATGAAGTTTTACAATGTGGAGCCCACTCCAAAATTCTTTGAAGGATGCAGTTCTGTATGTTTGCAGGAAAGTGTCTTCATGCAAGTCTATTGTCCCCATTTAGAGTAAAAGCTTTTAAATACCTTACAACTTCGCAGCCCAACAGTCCATTCTGAAGCTGGAAAAACTTTAAAAGGACTTAAAGGATCTCGACAAATTTTCTATTTCTGCAAAGTTTTGGCATCTTGCAGCAAATTTCTGACTAAGATCTCACATAAGACTTTCAAAAATTTCAATGTCTATTTTAGAAATATTCAAATATTTTCATATTCAAAGATTGTTGGAAAGTCAATGATTTCTTGACAAAAGTAAATTTAAAAATTTTTTATCCAATAATTTATTTAAGGGGGGCTTCTCATGTAAAATTTTAAAAAAATCGATTTTTTTTTTTTCATAGGTTGATAGAATAACGTCTTCGGAGTATATTCCCAAAGTTTCATGACTCAACTCTAAATATTATGGAAAATATGATTGATTGAACCAGGGCGCTCAGGCGCGCTTTGTGTGCGATTTGGCACATTAACTCAAACTTTAAATCGTTTTTTCTCAAAACTATGGTTTTAAAATCGCGGTACACGATTGCGAAAAAACTACTTAACCGATTTTTGATTTCTAAAAAGTGTTTTGCAGATTATAAATTGAACAAGTGCATGAATGTCTGAAATTGTCGAAAAAAAGTTATTTTATACACTTTTTAGCCCCTTTAGCGACAAAAAATGACGAAAAAATAGCACTTTTTTTTCAAGACGTGATTTCAATATTGTAGAATCGAATTTTTTGGAGTTGCAGACATTCATGCACTCAGGGGAACCCTGCTGAATTGTAAAAAAATGTTGTTTTATGATTCAGATAAAAACTTTGGGCTCCACAATGTACCGCGATAAATCCGTCAGCCGCGTCACGCCACACGCGACAATTAATAAGTCCGCCATTTTGTCATTTTAGTTTTTGAAAAAATGCTTTTTTTATAGTTTAAACATGTTCTTAAATATATGGAAAAAATTATTTGTGTGTTTTTATTTTCCGAGTGAAAAAAAATCCCGAAAAACAACTACTTTTTGACGTGTTACATGAGAAGCCCCCCTTAAGTAACTTAAGCTTTAAAATATTTTTTTGACGGTCCAGTTTTTTGCGTTTCGCGGTCCGGACTTGATTTCAAAACTTACATAGGCATTTGTTTAGTGTACACCAGTGAGATGATTCTTTCGTACAATGAAAACTTCATAATTTGAGGAAACTCGGTTTTCCGGCATTGTGTTCCATTTTACCATAACAACTGCAGCAAATTGTGCATACCGATATTATTGATATTCAATAGAAGTCGATAAAGTGTTTCAACAAACCAACAAAACATATTGCCAGCTCACCACACCGCACCACAGCCATCCCTTAGTTAAAACCGTAGGTAACCCCAAAAAATAAAATTTAATTCGCAAACAAAAGAAAGTCGCCACTCGGCCTGTTTTTGCCACAAAGAATGTTCTCTCTCTTTTTCCCTCTTGCTCTCTGTCGTTGAAACAACACTGAGTAATAAAAACAACAACAACAACAAAATCACATCTAATTGTGTATGGCAAAATGTTGAAATAATTATGGCACAACTACACCCAAGTACAAAAAACATAACAACAACAATAGCAACAACAAAAAACGAACTCCTCTACTTCTACTGGCGACATTTGTTGTCTAGTCCCCATGGTGTCGAAATGAAACAAAAACCTATCTATCTGTGGCGCAGTTTCAATGTTGGCTGCCTGGCTGTCTCTGTTCTAACGGTTTTCGCTTCAATTCAGAACATCATAACAAACTCCGAATAGCGAGTATTGGCCGCAGTAGCGCTTTAGCCACCACAGATAGTCACAATTTTAGTCAAAATCCAAAGCCACAACTAGCGCCATAATCAACGTTAGCGCCGGTGGTGCTGGTGCCGGTACTAACCATCCCATTCTAACAAAATGGCAAAGCCAACTTAACATCATCATCATCATTATTATCATCAACAACAACAGCAGCAGCAGCCAGCACAAAAATTATCACGTTATCAATATGATGTCTTCATTTTTACCCAATTTAAAAACGATAGAGTGCATAAAACACCACACTTCTGAACCCCTTGACTTCACTAAACTTCATAAGTGAAAAAACTTCAGAGAAGCAGCAACTACACAAAAGGATTAAAGGACAAAAAACAAAAAAGGATGTTGTATCGCTTATTAAGAATGCTGCGAGTCATAAATGTACACTGAAAAAAAAAAAAAATATTAACACGGTTGCTTAAAGGGTTTTTATTTTCCTTTGACCTTGGCAGCCCATAAGGTGCTCTTAACAAGATAACTGGTTTCAAAAGAACTCAAATATGGAATTTTTGAAAAAAGATCAGAGCAACACTTTTCGCATGATATAAACGACAACTTGATGTGAAACCAAAGTTAGCATGCTCATTTTATAGGAAAGTTTAGGTTATTTATTTATTTATTTAAGCCTTTGGAAAATCCATACAGACTAGAACAATTTTACTTAATAAATAGGGAAAATAAGATAATCTTAAATATGTTACAAAAAAAAATAAAATAGAGTAAGTCCTTTGGGGCTTTACTTACAGCTAAAGATTTTCGCCAGAATTAGTACACTGGCTACATCCGACAGTCTCTGCAACAAAAATTTTATATAGCAAAATTATCTGGTGGATTATAAAAAAATACACTCGTCAAAATGGATCAAAATGTTTTGTCAAAATGTCTATAGCAAGAACGAAATCATCGAAGAATTTTTAGAAAACTACCCCAAAAGGCTATGGGTCGAAAATCAAAACTCAGCTCCCGCCAAGAGACGCAAAAATTCACTTTTGAAAAATTTTTAAAGCTAAGTCTCAAATCTTTATGTCTCTCGACGGGAGCTATATTTTAATTTTAGGGTAATTTTGCCTTTTTTTCTCATCCACACCATTTGACCCAGCATTATACCCGTATTTAAAAGGTGCAAGTGATTGCAGGTGCTTAACCCTTTCACTACGGAGTTTTTTTAAAGATTTAAATTATTTTTTGATGTGAATTGGTTCATTACGGCTCAAATAATGTAATAATGTAAATAATGGGTTTAGGAAAAGGATCACTATGACGGAAAAATGTCCTTGGATACGGATGTCCCATCAGTAAAGCTTTATTATACATGAGTTTAATAAATATTCAAACCAAAACATGCGTAAACTATCACATCGAATGTAAAAAAAACTGATGGGAAGAAAATATGAAGCAGTAGATAGTTAGTTAAAGGAGAACACTCACCGGGACACATATGTCACGTCGGTATTGAAAGGGTTAAGTGGAAAACACAGAACTTCACTTACTAAAGCGGTAGAAGTACATACTTATTACATCAGCTTTCATTGTTCTGCAAATAAACAGCAGCTAGCTGTGGGACTTAGGACTGACGACTATGTCTGTGCACTATGTTGAGTCCAATGATATCTTCGGCTTAGTTCTTCACTCTTATCCTTAGAAGAGGAAGGGATCAAAATAAACCAGTTTCATCGAATGCGATCTTTTGCGATAACTTTGTTTTCTCACCACAAGTTTCTTTGGGTGGCTTTTGGCTTACCACAGTTTTTACTAGAATTCCACTAGAATATATGTCCAATCAACCCTTTCGTGAAGCTTGATGAGGTATTTAATGGGACTAGTTTCTGTTTTTATTTTCATGGTTTTCATGAATCAACGTGGGGGTAATGTGTTCATACCATTTAAGAAGTATATGTCCTTTTTCTACCTTATGCAATATGCGATTAAACTAAAACACCAAAAAAAGCATTTCTCAGCTTATGTGAGGAAAGGCTGTGTATTTCCCAATAAATAAGTACTATTCAACTTGAAAACTTAGTTGCGATGGAATTTAATAAGAGCAATCATCATGATTAAAAACTGCATTCGGCTTATTTTTTGTTTCATTATTTGTTATTATTATTCCCATTATTATTAAATTTATTTTTTCTTTTGATATTATTTAAGTCCGTCTCCCTATACCTTTTATAAACTTCTGTATTATGTTCTACTCTATATATTTTTCTTCTGAAATCCAAAAAAAATTTCAAAAATTTACAAACTTAAAAATCTTGTCAAGGACATCAGATAGGATTTTCCGTTTTGCAAATTTTTAAATCCACAAACATGGAGAAAACTTTCTCCATACTCAGTTTCTGGAAAGAATACATACAAGAAGAAAATATTGGTAAAAATAACATTTTAGTGCAGCCTATAATTGCCTCCTGCCCACCGTGCCAAACGCATACAATTCCATACAAAATATTCTAAAACATATCATTTGTTTTTCTCTCTGTGTCAGTTTCATAAACAAAACTAATTCTTATTGAATTGCTTAAACTGAATGGAGACTACTGAACAGGATGTCGCGCTGCCGTCAATAAGCGTCGTCGTGGCTCTCGTCAACAACTCTAGCATTTTATCATCTCTAATTGTAACTCGGTGACTACATTGCGTCGCCACTAACAATGGCGTCAATAATGGCGTCCGACTTACGTCGTCAGTCGGCGATTTTGCCTTTTGGCGCATGGCGACTAAACGACTCATCATCACCAATATTTAACCCGTTGTAACTCAGCCATTACTAACTTATTTGCACTATGATGGATAATTTGAGAAGGTTTTTCTAGAAACCAAATGCATAACTTTATTATTTGATTAAATATTAGAATAATCATTACAACTACATATGAGTGTGTGTATTAAAGTTAAGCTCTTAGCTTAGTCATCCATATTCCCATAAATGAGTAAAAAAATCGTGATTTTGCTTAATGTGTGGATTAGGGCTGTCCAAAAAATTTTTTTTTCGAATTTCTTGCTGATACTTTGGCATCACGTTCTACATCATGACAGAACATCCCATGAATTAAAAAATTTATTAAAAATCACAACAAATTTCTTCTAAAAAAAAAAAAGAAAAAATTCCAAAGAAATTTACACGTATTCCTTGAACGATTCTAAGCATTTTACGCCATGTACACTTTTTTCGTAAGATGCCTCCCTCTTGAGTAAAAAAGCGTTTTGCCTTTCACGGGGCTTCATCACTATGTTTCAAACGTTATATCATCGTGTTTGCTGGCCCAAAAAAGTCTTAACACGTCTTGTTTTGAAGGTTTTTGAGAGCTCTTTCGAATGAGATCTTGTAAATTAAAAAATATTCATTTCATTTAATGTGGATATTTTAATGCACTTATCGCCTATACCTACAAGGATAAAATTTAAAAATAAGGAAGCAGTAGCTTAATAAAAAATGGGTTAACAATAAGGACTTAAAGACTCACAACTCGCCAACAGGCAACTGTGCGTCGCCCCAAAGCAAAAGTCCTGCTGCACGATGATGTCCTGTGCCTCCAACTTTAACGTTTGTATGTGTGCGTGTGTAAGCATGTATGTTTTGTCTTCATCTCTGTCGCCACTGAGCGTTCAAACTGTCGAGACGAACAATTTGCTGTCGCCCATTGCTGCTGCGACATAGTTGTTCCACAGCGACAAAAAGGCAGCCGCAGCTTAAACGAATCCAACAACGAAATCAGTAGTCGCTTGACGATCGAACCCCTGGTGGTAGTGCGTATCATGTTTTTAATACTTTGTGAGATCCATTCTTTGCCAGCCAACAACTAAATCATTCGCAACAATTTTCCGCCAGAGCGATATGGCCACAGTCACCACAGACGTAGCCGTAGCCGTCACCGTTGTTGTCATCGCCATTGCCACTTGTTACGTTGTCGGTTGGCGCCTTTTCTTTTTATTCCTCTTCTGTCTTTATTTTGACACAAACAAACCGACCACGAAAGGGCGCGATATGATTTGGTGCCGCTTTGATGAGCCATCGAACAGTGGGACCGATAAAACAAATTAATTGTAGAAACATGCTAAGTTACATACGAGAATTTCTACAAAATTTTGTTTTTAAATTACTGTCGTTACTTTTTTAAAAAGTTCGATCTGTGGCTGGCTGTGCGTGGAAATATTTTCACGGGAAAACTAAGGAAAATAATTCGATGAAATTTGGTACAGTGGCTTCGTTGTAAAAGTTAGCTCGTGCGATTGAAAATGAGCGAAATGGGTCAACGCATGCGCTTACCGCCCATACAAAAAATTTATTCAAAACGCAATATTATGAGAATTTTTTGCGATATACATTAATACTAAGGATGGTAAGTACCAGCTTTGAGCAAAAACTAGGTGAATTCGGACAAGAGGGTAAAGATTCAAAACGCTATACTGAAACCGCTTTTGGGATAATCTAACCAAATTTCACTCAGAAGCTAAAAACAGCAAGTTCAGCCTCGGAGCAGAAACCAGGTGAACTTATAAAAGAGGCCTTGGCACCGCCCATACAAGCGACATATTCATAATCCTGTAGCACAGATACGTGGAATAGTTAGCGCAAGTTCTGAGCGAAAACTAAGCAAGCAAAATTTCAAATTGCTGCAGTGTAGGGAATTTAATTTTTGGTCAAACCAAACGTAACACCCTTACTAGTTCCAAATAAACTTGCAAAAACTTTACAAAAACCATTTTGTTTGTTGTTTTTACCAAGGGATAGAGAACTGCCCTAACTGTTGCTCGAAAACCGTTTGAGACATGTATGTGAAAAATTCTAATGGATTTTTTTTTTTTTTTGGTTAGGCCCAAATTAGTCTGTGTTCTAAAATTCATAAAAAAAATTTCAATGAGATCGGATACCGGGCAGAAATGGGTTGACTAAAAACTGCGCTTCACAGGAAACTACGAAATGCAACTATCCTAAGTGATGATGAAAATGATAGCTAGAACAAGAAGTGCTGTAGAATTTAAGGCACCCGCCAAACAACGTGCGTCATACAAGAATTTTTTTGAAAACCTTTTGCTTCGTGATGAAATAAATTCCAGTATTTTTTTATTCTTCTTATAATCTGCATAGGTGCGAGTATTTTGCCACATTAATTCAACAACTCGTCCTATTGTGCAATTCAGTTAGTCTTTATGATAACGACGACGATAGTGTCTTCATAGTCGTTGCTGCCGTCAACTTGGTCGCCACTTTTGTCTCCTGGCAGTTGTTGTTGTATTTTGGTCGCCAGTCGACGCGCTCGTAAAATGAAGACCGACCATCATGTTAATGTTTTCCATACAAAAATCAAACAAACAAACAAAGAAAATACAGACAGACAGACAAACAAGTAATCGAGCTAAAGAAACACTCTCATAATAATCAAATGTGGCGAATTCGTATAAAGAAAATCCGTCGAAACGGGGACAATCGCAATTTTGGTTTTTCCTTCGATATATCCGTAGTCGACGCTTTGTTTTTGTTGCTACGGAAAGTTACCACCCAGCACCCGTGGTAGATGGCACACCAAATAAGAGACACGAGGACGCAAATACATGAGGAAGAGCCAGTAAGCGAGGGAAGTGGAAAGCACAACTATGTGACCAACCGACCATATTTCTAATACTTATCGTTATTGGTTTTTGAGTTGCCAATTTTTGTGATGTTTAAATTTTTTTATTCAGATTTTTGGCGCCTTTCAAGCACATTTGGATGCATATTTTTTTGGATGAAGAGTACAGGAAAACTAACAATTGGATAATGTTAATTATAGCAATTGAGGGGAAACCAATCTGAAGTTGATGTCGATAACTTTTTTTATTTAATTTAGGATCGCTGATTCCGCAACCGTTTTCTCCTATCAGGTCTGAGATCCAAGTTATCCTTGATTTGAATTGCAGAAAAGGCTTTTTTCAGACATATGGCGTACATCCAGGAAGTAGTGTAGTTCACTTTTGCCAACGGCATCGCATAGCCATAAGCTTCCTTCTTAAACCATATCTTTAACATTTTCAATTGGACCATTACTTTCTGAGATATCATCCATTGGAGTAAAAGTATCGAATATCCATGTAAAGGACTACATTAAGTTTGGATGGAGTTAAGATACCTTTACTTCAATGGATGACAACTGGTAAAGTAATGATTCAAAGGTATGGATTATGGAGGAAGGTTAGAGCTATTCGTTGCCGTTGGCAAGAGTGAACTACATACACTACTTTCTGGATGTACGTTATACTTATATCTAAAAATAGCGTTATATTGGATCACAGTACAGATTGAAAAAAACGATTACCAGATTTGGAATTAGCGACCCTCACTAAATGTCAAAAAATTTTATCGAGATCAAATTCAGATTTTTGTGTTGCCCTACTTTGTTCGTGATATATACTTCAGATATTAAAACGAGCCCCGATACTACTATCTCCAGTTGCAGCAAATGGGGAGCATCTTAAATCTTAGAGGAACACTTTAATCTGGTATCTCGATGATTCTCCGACTGGCGTATAAAAGTCAACAAACAAAAATCTAAACATGTTACGTTTACCCTCTGAGCGGGTACATGCCCACCAGTTACACGCAACAATGCTCTTATTCCTCAGGCATATCAAGTTATCTATCTCGGTATTCATCTGGATAGACGTCTGACACGGAGAAGACACATTGAGGCTAAAAGGACACACCTTAAGCTAAAAGCATGCAGTCTACACTGGCTTATTAATCATCGTTCCCCGCTAAGCTTGGAATACCAAATACTCTTCTATAAAAGCATTTTAAAACCAATACGCACATATGGTATACAACTTTGTTGTAATGCAAGTAAAACCAATATTGAACTCATACAGAGGGCGAAATCTAAAACACTCAGAACTAAGTATTACCAGAGCACCATGGTATTTAAATAATAAAAATATCCATATGGATTTTAGTATAACTATGGTCAAAGATGAAGCCTCACGTATAAGACAGATTTACCTTGAAAAAATCCGAAACCACCCCAACCAACTGGCGCGTACTTTAATTAAAACTGCTGCTACATCTCTTAATATACGTACATAACACAACTTTATGTTAGTCTCAATAAAGTAAAGAAAAAAGTAAAAATTGAAGATTTACTTTTGGGAACATGACCTTGGGAATACATGAAGTGCTTACTTATTTACTCTTCAAAAAATCTTCACTACAGTCCCATGAAGCTTTTATGAAGTTGAGATGATCATATTAATGTAATCATAGACAGATTCACATTAATCAATTGTTGTTATTAGCGTTCTTAGAAATCCAAATTTTTTACTTAGATCTGTGTCTTGAAATGCTGTCTGCTACGAATTCCAGACTTCCTAAGCACTCTTTGCGTTCGATTTGTGAACAAATTTAATTCGCAATCGATTTCTTCGAATCCCCTTCTATTCCGAGAACGCATTCCCACAACTTTGCAAGACGCCATATTCCAAAATTTCCGCGTCCTTTTAATCTTTCAATTAAAGATATTGAAGTACTAGCTATTATGTGAAATAAATTAGTAAAATTAATGGAAATTCAGAGCAATCAGCAAACTGGTCCCATAACCTTTTGGAAGGCTTTTATAAGGAATGAAAGATACAAGCCTACTGACATTGATATAAATAGAAGCTATGCCCCATTGGGCTAATTGGGTTGAAAAAACTATTTAGAGCGAGGGTGTCAGCGTAGATCAAAAGTGAGCCAATTTTGGCTCGCCTTCAAAAATAAGAATATTTCAATATTTTGCAAGTTTCCCAGAAGTACAACAATCACAGAAATAATTTTTGTTGTTAATTTTTGAGCTCGTCAAAATTCGCGGAATTAAAATATTTATGAAAAATTGTTTTTGTTGTTTCGCATAAAAAAACAAACAACAAACATTTTTCGTGTATGTTGCAGTTCTCAGAAATTTAAAAAATTATTGAAATATTGCTTTTGTTCCAAACGAGCCACCAAAACAACAACAAAAATTAGTTTTTTGTCCTTCGAGGAATTTGAAGTTGTTGTAAAAGCGAAAATTTTTCGCTGACTGCGCTTGGCTCAGTGATTTGAAAACGCTGACACCCTTGATTTAGATGGCACAAAGCATTGATTTTTGAACAGTGCGCAAAATAGGCTTGCGCGGGCCCTTGCTACTTTCGGCAGTTTCCAGTGAACAACAACCAGACGGCTTTCCGTACAAATGCATCCCGTTATTTCCGTTTGAGGTATTGGAACCACTTAAAATTTTACCTGGGTCTAAAACTGATAATGAATATGTGTCCTTATGTCGAAAACAGTTTCAAACTTAACACTTGTGGCAACGCATTTGCGTCATTATGTCCAGAAGTTCAAAGCTATTTTCTTAGAAATAAAATATATACTTATGTACATAAAAAATGTCTATCCAGTGCAGAAGATTGTTAAATTATATTTGTGAATGTTTTGGTGCCACCGATCCTGACGCCACGCGCATTCGTGCACAGCACGGTATGTGGATATGGCTATAGCTATGAAGCTTTTGTAGTCATCGACGTTGTCGTCGTCGTCGTCGTCGTCTTCCTCTTTGTCGTCTTAAATATCAGGGATGACAAATTTATCAATGCGCTAAATTTGTTTTGATGATGCGATGAATTGAGTTCAGGAGTCGCCTGTACAATATTTTTGCGCATCTGTTAGACGCCACTTATCTTTAGTGGAGTTCACCAGCACAGGACATGCCGTCGTCATTTTACTTATTAGAACACAGCATTCTTGAAGAGAATTACATGTGTAAAAATAGTGGGAGCTTTTTTAATCCTTTAGAATTCCATACCAAATGTAGAAATGAAATTATTCAATTAACTTGCTTAATTTTTATTACACATTAGGCTTTTTTTTTGGGCTTCTTCGTCCAGTTACGGAATCCGACACCTCGATCAAATGAATTTTGAGAAAACGGCAAAGGCTCATATCTTCAGAGTACATACGAAAGCTAAAAATCGTCTGACTGATACATATTTTTATTTTTTAATTTGATATTAATAGATACGGAGGGACGTTTTTAAGTCCGCAGGAAGGGAGGGTAAGGAGTGGAAATATAAACAACCCTAATACATTTTTCATTTCATTTTCCGAGTCATTAAATCTCAAATAAGGAGTAATTCGAGTACCGCGCTGTTATAAAGTAAAGACAGAGATGGAGTATTACCACGAATTGTTACTAGGGACGAAACATGGGTTCATTGTTATGAACCTGTTTATGGTGTCACACTCACCTCGGAAAACCATGGCGACAGTCTTTTGAAACTCAGAAGGGATCCTGTTGATCGATTACAAAGATAAAGGTGTCTCCATAACCGGAAAATAATACGCTTCAATCTAAGAGCGATTCAAGAAAGCAGTCAGAGAAAGAGAATGGAAAAATTTAACAAAGGTATTCTCTTTCTGTACGAGATCGCGCCGTTCACACCGTGCAGAAGGTGGGCTTCGAAATTTCCAATCTTGAAAAGAACTTCGTAGAAAGAAATTTTCAAGTGATGATGAAATGAAGAAGAATTAAGATTTTACAGGAAAATTTTATGTTTTCATCTTAAATTGCGTTACATTATAAGATCCCAATTTTTAACGGATATGTATAAAGCTCCTAACGACCCAACTTCACAAAATCCATTGGTAGTGTTTTCTTGCACATTAATTTCTATAGGGGCTCTTTGACAAATTTAACAGATTTCTGTAATATCTTTCTCCCACTTTCTCTTACTCCCATATTTTTGGATTTTGTATGAGAAACAATAACAACGTTTCGTTTCGTTTGCCTCCTTTTGCAAACATACTCATAGTAGAAGATACGAATGCGAATTGCACCCATCTGTTTAATGGATGAAAAGTATTTTATAAATTCATTAAACATGATGATCAAACTGACTCCAAAGTTGCACAAATGTAGTTTTAATTTTTAAGTAATTTTAATTGTGTTTTTTTCCATTATCTTCATTAAGTGGCATAATACATGATAACAGTTGTTGCACAAAATCTCTCTTACAACATTAATGATAAAAAAAAAATTAAAAGAGAAAAATGCAATCCCGATTAACTATCAATTTTTCACTTTCTTTAGTCCGATTTCTACTGTCCGGTTCGTCAATAAAAAAGATACTTTGCCTTCATTGCTTGCAAACAAAGCAGCAAGTGTTACAAAAATTATGTGCAAATATAGTTTAATACACACAAAAAAAAAACAAAAAAAAAATATCTATTGCAAAAAATTAAATTTAAAGCTATTTAAAGTTGGTCACGTTCGTCACTTTTGGCTCAAAAGTATTTTTGAAATTTCATTCTACTGTAAAATTGTAAAACTACATTTTGGATAAATCTTGTTATCCTAAGGTCATAATAAAATCATACGAGGAACATTTTCCTAGAACACATTAACCCATCCTGTTTTATGGTCTTTTTGACACCTTTTTCAAAAAGACTTGGTTTTAATGGATTAAATATTCTACGTTAAATTTCACTAGTGGTCATCAAAGGCAAAAAATTCTTAAAACTTAAGAATAATGCGTAAAAAAGTAATAAAAGCGTTGCAAATGTCAGATTACAAAATTTCACAATTGCCACCAGAACAGCGTGCAAGATTTTTTCGCTCCCAAAACTGAATTTGGCTTAGATCAACTTTACTAAATAAACTTAAAATACATAAATATGCAAATTATTACCCGATTGAATCATAATGGAAAAAATGGCACGTTGATATTGTTACGTATCGATTCAGATTGTGATCAAAACAAAGAGAAGTACAGAAGATATTTGAATCAAACAAAAAACATTATAAAGTAACATTATTGCATAAGATTCTAAAATTAGTCGCACTAAAAAATTCTGACTTGTTTCGCTGAATTCTGACATCTTCGAATATGCACGAAAACTACTTCTGCGTTCGTTTCGTGCCTTTTTTGCGTGAGTCTTGGAACCAGGACTTCACCTCCTATCAACGTTGGCACTTATTATAGGGCTACCTAAGAGCTATAATGTAAAGTAAAACCAAAATGAAAATATGTTTTACTTCCACTTTTTTTGCACTTAATGTGTGCTACGGTCACGTTCGTCACTTGGGAAATGCCATATATGGATTTACTTATGATTTTTATCTTTTATGGTATCATTTTCAAATGATCATAACTTTTTGAAAGAAAATCCTTTCACTACCTCTAAAACTAATTTTGAAGACGAAAAATAGTTCCAAATGATGCTGATTACGAATCAAAAAACAATTGTCGGACCGCTAAAAAACTTTTTTGATTTTCCGGCCATTGTGCTGCATCACCTCCTTGAAGAAACTTTGGGCACTATTGCAGTTATCTTTTGCGATAAAATCGATGGCCATAAAATTGCATTTTAAATGTTAGCGTGGTCGTTGACCAATTTTGCACATTTTCAATCCCATGAGCTATCTTTGACGACAGAGGCAGTGTACGAAAACCCCTATTGCGGTTATCTACATATTTGCGATAAAAGCGATAATCATCGATTGCTTCTACTAGCCGTATCTTTGAAACTACTGCACCGATTTGAATAAAGTTCTCGCCATTTTTTGATGTTTTTTTTCGACTTTATTATCAAATTACAATTACAAATTACAAACGTTAGTTCCGTATATTCTGGAACATTAATGGTTGCGATTCTTGTGCTAATCTCTTTCAATTCCTTGTCGTTTGGTATACTGAGAAGTTCGCGAAAAAGTTTCAGCCTCTCCGGGAAGTTATCTCCATTTGGAATTAGTAAAATTTGTCTGTAAAATGTACGAAAGGAAATTAGCCCATATTTTCTGAAATAACTAACTACTCTTATATTGCTTACCGATGAGAAAAACGTGATTTGACCCGCTTCTCCAATAACTCAATCACATCCAAACAACAAGTAATGCCAAGCACACAAATAGGTGCCTGTGCTGATTGTGATACATCAAAGAGATTATATAAAAGCGTTTGATTATGATGTGCACAAAATATATCAAATTCTTCCAATATAAAAATTACGCTTTTTGATTTCTTTCCACCAGTCTTCAAGGATGCAAGTAAGAATGCTAAATTTTCTGCGAATGAACCAAAAACTTTACCATCCACTGCATTCTCTAACTGCATTTGCACGTCGCTGCCTTGAGCGCCAAACGATCATCTGTATGTAGGTTGCCATCGAGATGAACAATCAAAGCGTTTCGTTCGAATGCTTCATTCGTTAACAATTCGGCCAGCACAGAGTTAACCAGCTGTAATTTTATTGGGAATTGTTATTGTTTAAATCAACATGTATTTTATTTTGCATCTGACCGTTGTTTTTCCTACACCTCTTTGTCCAATAAGCAGCAATGAATTTGATTCACCCAATTCTCCTGTGCGTTGCAACAGATCCCGAACATTTTGGCGCTCCATTTCGTGGCCCCGAAATGTTGTGTAGTCGCGCTGCAGTCGTTCTTTGAGAAATCGTCGCACTTGGATGGTTTCTGTAAGTTCCACCGGCATTTTTTTGTAGTATTTATGTCAATTTTAATTCTAAACTTCGTTTTAAACAATGTAACAAATAAACAAAACGAGTGACAGCTGACGAAAATTCGTATTGACAATGGAAACGTCAAAATGAGTTCCACTTGGAGACAATTACAAGATTGTATTTACGAACAGCGTTGCCAGTTGGTTACATTTTATACATTTTGCGTAACACTTTGTCAAAAGTAGGCGTGTCCGATTACGCCCACTTTTTGGTCAGCGGACGCTTATTATGTAGAGCACCTACCTACCGAATGAATTCCATGGAAATAGCGTCCATAGTTTCCGAGATATAAAGTGTTAAATTTTTTTTCGATTAATCGTTAAATAGTGGGCGTGGCACCTATTTGATATTTTGGTCGCAACTGAGCTATCGTACTTACTTCTACAAGGTACGAATAGTACAAACTTCGTATCAAAGGTACGTACGAACTTTACCAAATTCACGTTCCTGTGTGAACCTCAAATTTACGTGATTTGGGGGTACGTGATTTCGTACCCCTGTTTGTGAATTGTTGAATAACCCTTTTCGTAGGGATAACAAATGCTGCTTGCAAAAAAATAAATTTTCTTTTTGTTGACAACTTGTCGTCTAAAACACAGCTAATGTCTATATAATCAGAAAAACCTCAATCTGGCATCATTTTCCAAATGAGTTCTACTTGTGCACAATTACACAAATGAGTTCCACTTGGGGACATATATAAATGAGTTCCACTTGGGGACATATATAAATGAGTTCCACTTGGGGACAGTTACAAATGAGTTCCACTTGGGGACAATGGTCAAAAAAACTTTCCTCGAGAAACATCTGCATTTTCACGGTCAGGCTGCTTTTAAATATTTTAAAACTTTCTGTTAACATTAAGGGAGATTTTTCGATTTCCCGTGGATTTGCAAATGACTGTCAATGACATGATAGACATAAATCAGTAAAATTGTTGCAAATAGAAATGATCGATGACCATCGCTTTTATCGCAAATATGTAGATAACCGCAACAGTGGTTTTCGTACACTGCCTCTGTCGTCAAAGATAGCTAGGATACTGGGAAAAAATTCTCAAGAATGTTTATTCTTGATAAAAACAAATGGACCAAATTTCACTCAGATTCTAAGAATATTAAATGCAGCCCATATACAAAAACAAAGAAGGCGTGGCACCTCCCACACAAAAGCAAAACTTTAAAATGTCCCGATTTAGAGTATTTAATCTTTGGCCAGACCGAAGATAGCACCCGTACTTGTTATACCCCACACCCAGGGTATATTCACTTTGTCCTTCAGTTTGCAACGCAGAGAAGGATGCGTGACAGGTATAGAAAAGTATATATATTCTAGATCAGCGTCACCTCCTGATTCGATATAGCCATGTCCGTCTGTCTGTCTGCTGGCTGGCTGTCTATGAATATATTTTTTAGGGAAAACTAAGCAAGATAATTCGATGAAATTTGGTACAGTGCACGTCCGCGCGAAATGCGATTTCTATAGGATTTTGATGAGAGGTATCTCATTTTCTTCAATAACTTACGCTGATGTCAAATTTGAAAGAATTTTTAAAATCCCAACGACAGTTTTTTTTTTAAGTCGGGTAAAGTGATTTTTCAGTACAAAATTTTTGACCATATTTTTTTAAAGACCAAAATTTTGAAAACAGAGGCCTAAGAAAAAAATGTAAGCCGCAAACTTTATTCTACAGATTTTTCCCTATCATTTGGTATTAAGAACATAAAAATGTAACTGCCGTAGAAAAAGTTATAACCTTTTGAAAAGGAGAGTGTTTTTTGGTAGTTTGCATACTAAAATCAATATATGAATGGGTTTATTTGAAAGTGGAATAAGTCCAATTCCAGAAAAATTGAGTTTATGGTAGTTATAGCTAGCTATATATGTCCTCTATTTATATTGAAAATTACAGACTCGTTAGACCACGATTTCATCATAAATTACTCAAAAGAACTTTTCATGAAAAGCATTTTTACAAAAATGATTTTTTTGAAAGTGGAATAAGTCCATTTTTTCATCTACTGCTACACAGAAGATATTGCTTTTAATTCAATTTAAAAATATTGGCAAGCGCTATTTAACTGGTAATAAGTGTTTACCACTGTTAATTTACCAAATTTTGTTATGCTGTAAAAATTTTTACAGGTGTAATAGAAAATAGTCGAGTTTTTTTGGTCTGAATGGACTTATTCCACTTTCATTTATAATAAATTTAAAAATTTGTTATACTTTTGTATGACTTATTCCATTTTTACTCACAAAATATTTTGTAAATTAAAGCAAAGGAAAATTAAAACTTAGAAAAATTTTACTTTAAAAACTGTTGTTGTTTTTTTTTCCTTTATTTTTGCCCAAATAGGGCTCTGGGAAATTATTACAACAACAACAAGAACAAAAAGTTCTTGTCGGACCTACTTTCGGAGATATAGCCATCGGAAGATCGAGATATATCTTTTATAAAAACTATTATAAGTTGGGAACCCCTGAAAGGATTTTAATAATATAAGTGTCATACGAAAGACATGTTAATTTGCTATAAAATCATCCTGAAAAAATTTTTAATGCGAGTGGTGGTTTTAGAGATATTGCAAATTTCACGAAAATTTTGATAATTTTTTTTTTTTAAAGCACTATTTTTCCAAAAACTGTATCATTAACGCATACTTTTAGTAACATAAAATGAAAGCTCAATTTATTTCTTTTCATTCAACATGTAATTTGTACCTGATTTCTTGCATTACAAATTTTTTTTTATATGAAAACAAAAAAGTAAGTTATTGAAAAGCATCGAAAAGTCTACAGGAATCGGAATTGATCGAAAACTATGCAAAAATATCGTTATTGTTGTTATTGTTATTTTTGTTGTTGTTGTTGCTGGTATTATTGTTGTTCTTGTAATGTTTTGCAAAATTTCATGGAAATTTCTTTAGTTTACTTTTTTGTTTTCCTATAAAAAAAAGTATGCTAGTGCAAGAAATCAGGTACAAATTACATGTTAGATGAAAGGAAATAAATTGGGCTTTCATATTATGTTACTAAAACTATGCGTTAATGATACTGTTTTTGGAAACATAGTGCTTTAAAAAAAAAAAAATTATCAAAATTTCTGGAAATTTGCAATATCTCCATAACCACCACTCGCATTAAAAATTGTTTCGGGTTGATTTTATAGCAAATTAATATATCTTTCGTATGATACTTATATTATTAAAATCCTCTCAGGGGTTCCCAACTTATAATAGTTTTTATAAAAGATATATCTCGATCTTCCGATGACTATATCTCCGAAAGTAGGTCCGACAAGAACTTTTTGTTCTTGTTGTTGTTGTAATAATTTCCCAGAGCCCTATTTGGGCAAAAATAAAGGAAAAAAAAACAACAACAGTTTTTAAAGTAAAATTTTTCTAAGTTTTAATTTTCCTTTGCTTTAATTTACAAAATATTTTGTGAGTAAAAATGGAATAAGTCATACAAAAGTATAACAAATTTTTAAATTTATTATAAATGAAAGTGGAATAAGTCCATTCAGACCAAAAAAACTCGACTATTTTCTATTACACCTGTAAAAATTTTTACAGCATAACAAAATTTGGTAAATTTACAGTGGTAAACACTTAACACCAGTTAAATAGCGCTTGCCAATATTTTTAAATTGAGTTGTACGCAAACCCTTCAATATCTCAGTTTATGAAAAAGTGGACTTATTCCACTTTCAAAAAAACCCATTCATATGCCAGGTAGGAAAAAATTTAAATCGAACTGTTGTGGACTAAAAAAAAAGTGTCAAATTACTCCTGAGCACTTACTAAATAAGACAAAAAAGTTTTGAAAAAAAGTTCATCGGCTACTGTTTGAAAAAGGTCGAAAATCGTGTTTTGATATTTGAGGTTTCAATATTTCAAAAACTACGTGATAAAGCAGTTCTGGGAGCAGATTCAAATTCACCATTAATAAAAACATCGAAAATTACTATTTGTGTTTTGTTTTGTTGCGCTTTTTAACAAATGTACCGTTTTTCGACCTTTTTCAAACAGTAGTCGATGAACTTTTTTTCAAAACTTTTTTGTCTTCTTTAGTATGTGCTCAGGAGTAATTTGACACCTTTTTTTTAGTTCACAACAGTTCGATTTAAATTTTTTCCTACCTGACATATATAGATTTTAGTGTGCAAACTACCAAAAAACACTCTCATTTTCAAAAGGTTATAACTTTTTGTACGGCAGTTACATTTTTATGTTCTTAATACCAAATGATAGGGAAAAATCTGTAGAATAAAGTTTGCGGTTTATATTTTTTTCTTAGGCCTCTGTTTTTAAAATTTTGGTCTTTAAAAAAAAATGGTCAAAAATTTTGTACTGAAAAATCACTTTACCCGACTTAAAAAAAAAACTGTCGTTGGGATTTTAAAAATTCTTTCAAATTTGACATCAGCGTAAGTTCCTGAAGAAAATGAGATACCTCCCATCAAATTCCTATAGAAAAAAGTTTTTTGCCTTAAATCGCGCGGATGTGCAGTGTGTTCGCCGCAAAAGTTAGCTTTAGAGATTGAAAATGAGCAAATGCGGTTAACGGACACGCCTACCGCTCATACAAAAAAAAAAAATATTTAAAATGCAATAATAATTGCATTAACAGAAGCGAAAATACACATAAATACTAGGGATAGTAAGTACAAGCTCTGGGCAAAAACTAGGCGAATTCGGTCATCAGAGCGTGGCACCTCCCATATAAACGAAAGCTCTGAGTAAAAACTCGGTGAACTAGGACAAGATGGCGTGGCACCTCTCATACAAGCAAAAGCTACAAAACGCTATACTGAAAAGTTTTTTGAGATAATCCCATTAATTTCATTCAAACACTAAGAACTATAAATGCAAGCTATAAGCAAAAATTGGGTGAGCTAGGACTAGAGGGCGTGCCACCTCCCATATAAGCAAAATTTTCAAAATACTGCAGTGTAGAGTATTTAATGTTTGGCCAGGCCAAAGGTAACACCTTTACTTGCTTTTTTTTCTGTCGAAGACGACTACAATTGACTATCTGTATTAACAAATTCTATCAAATGACACTTTGAAGTGAAACGCCACTATTAACACTTTTGTTTTTCTGTGAATTGCATATAAGATTTATTTTATTATAATTGAAATCGTTTAATATTTGTTTTCATTTTTGTATATATATTTAATGCTATATAAATATTAGTTTCCAATAAAAAAAAAGAACGTATTATTTATTGTGATGGGGGTTATTAAAAAGTTTAATTTTTTTATTATAATTTTTATGACATTGCTAAATCTTGAAGCATATTACTGTTTAGCAATTAAGTTTAATAAACTGAGTCTAAGAGCCACTAATAAAAATAAATTGCAGATAAACTGCATATTTTTAAAAGATGCTGTGTTTGTGTGATTGTGTCTCACTTTTTTATACTATTCAAATATGTTTGGAATTGTTCTATTTTTGCAGTAGCATGTTTTATTAAAATATTTCTGTAGTAAAAAAAAAAAAGGTATGAGTCATAAATTTATATTTCAAAGAAGGAACTCGAAATTCAATTTTATAAATATAAAAAGTTAACAAAAAAAAAAAAAAAAACAATATAGTATCCATCTAATAATATGTTTAAATATTTTTAACATTGTTTATGAATTTTGTGACACAATACACGGTTTTTAAGGGTTAGTCCTATTTTTTCTTTGCTACTGAAGTATGTAGCTCTAAATTTCTTATTATGTATTTTATTAAAGTTTTTATTTTTCAAACTGTCAGTTAAGATAGATTGAACAATTTTAATGTTATTGCAATTTTTTATTGAATTTTATGAATATTATATAAAATGTAATAAGTGCGTTATATCAACTAAAATACGCAGCATACAATTAAATAAACAAAATACAGTACAGCAATGTATTTTTTAGAAAGAATACACTTATTTTTAAATAGTATGTATATTTGTGTTATGCGGGCATATATAGACATATTCATTTTAATATACCATATGTCGTGCTTTTATTTAAAAGTTACTCAAATGATGCTTGGATTTTTAAACAAATATTCATCCATAATAGCATTGTTTTGCAAAAAAAAGTGAGCTATATGTTGTTACAATTTTTTTATTTTTTTTTTTTTTTTTTTTATTGAATTTATCATTATTTTGGTTTTTATTTTTTATATATATTTTTTTTTTAATTAACTTGAAAGTAAAATAATAAATTTCGCATTTTAAAGGCTTCATTTACATTATTCTCAAATCTCAACAGAAATCAACACGTTTATCTTATTAAATATTTTTAAAAGATAGCAGCTATGCGCGCTAAAATGTATTTTTTTTTTTTATTTTTTTATTTATTTAAATCCGACTTTCCAGTATTCAATTTTATTTGATTTGCTTTTAAACAGTCAATTGAAAATTTATCCGTTAAATATATTTTTGTATTTCTAAATGAAAGTATGTAGATTAAGTTGAATTAATTCTTTTAGAATTAGATTTTTGCGATATTTTTTTTAAGCAATTTTAAAACAATAATTAACTGAAGTAGTACAAAACGAACTAATAAAAAGCAAACACAAAAAGAACGAAAATTGATTTTTCATTAAGTGGCTTTACATACATATATATTATATTATAAGAGGGATATTTATATATTTATGCAGAGCAAACAAATGTTAAAAAAGGCATAAAGTTTCAAAGTTTCAAGTAATACGTATGAATTATGAAACGTTTCACTTGTTTTGCTTTCAAAAAGTGTTGTAACTGTTCAGTTTACAGTAACTTACATACATACGACGTAGTGATTTAAGTTTATGTATGTATGTATCTTCGACCACTCTAGTTACATACAAATCTATAGATCTTATTGATGGTCGCTTTAAACGAACAACATCAGCTTTTATATTGTACGCAAAACCTGCGTTTCAATTAATAATCAATAATAATTTATTTCAATGATTTTTTAAATTTGTAGTTTTTTTGACATTAATTTTAAAATTCAGATTTGTTGGCTTGCAACCTCATAATTATCTAATCAATTTGTTTGAATGACATATTTACTACAACAAAATAATCCAAATATGTTTTTCAATTTTTCTCGAAAAACTAAATTATTTATTTTTTTAAGATCATTGTTTAATTTTGGTTACTTTTTTAACGCTATATTCAAATTTTTTAAGGTTTCGTTTAAAATAAAAAATATTCTTCCTATGTGCTAAGGTTTTGCTTTTACATTGATATATATAGAGATATATATATATACAAAACACCAATAAAAATTTAAAATAACTTCATAACTAAGTTTTAGAAATATGTATAAAAAAGAATTCTATGTTAAAATATGTTCTATGTTAAATAGCAACAAAAAACAAGTAAATCGCTCATTAACGCAAATCAATTATTAAAAACTCATAAACAATAAATAGCGCATAAAAAGTTAATTGAATTTTTACTTCATATTTTCTTGAATTTTTTGCTGCTTTTATTATGCAGTAAAAAAAACATAATTTTTGATTCAAGTTAATTAAATTAATCTTTTTCTTTTTTGTGTTTTGTTTATGTTTTTTTTTTTTCATACCTGCCTTCTACCATTTTATTTTATTTTTGTATCTTTTGTTTTTTATCCTAAACTGAATAAATTGTTGTTCTAATTAATTTGTTGTTTCGCTTCAGTAATAAGTGCCAATAGTGAGTCTAGTTTTAAATCTTTAAAACGTGCAAAATGATCCATCATTGGTTGTATCGAGTCAGACTCAATGGCTGCACAAATTGTATGATTTTGTATTGTGCGATTGAGTGATGTTGCTACTTGATTCAAAAAGTGTCGCCAATTATTTTTGTGTTCGTCATTAAGTGTTGGATCATCGTTGGCAACATAAATTTTTTCAGCCTGTATAATAAAGCATACCACTGCTGAGATACCAAACTAAAAGAAGAAAACAAAATTACTATTGAATATCACAATGAATTGATTATAATTGTTTTATGTATACCTTGCTGCAAAATACTCCATTTGATCTCTTATCATTAAATGGTATTGCAGTTGCAAGTTTCACCATTGTTTCAAAATTTGCAGTTTGAATTTGATTTTTCAATTCCGGATATAAGGCGTAAAGTACGCCATCAACATCATCACGATCTTTTTTAACAACATTTTGTAATGAAGCCAATACTCCACTCCAGACAATCCAACGAATTTCATAATTCTGTATGTACGGCATAATACGACGAAGAAGTGCCTTAAATACGAAAATAAATCAATTATTAACTTTTATAGTATCAGGGTCAAAACACAAATCATTATTATTCTAAGTATGAATACATACGAATTTATATGTATGTGTTATAGGTACTATCCAGAAAGCCTTTTGAAGCGCTTCTTTATCAGCCTTCTGTTCTGTAATACCTGTTCTTTCTTTTTAACATTGCATGTCCTATGACGTAAGCGTTCTGAAGCTTACCGTTATTCTGGAAAACACGTTTTGCAGCGCTTATTTGTAATACGGCGCACAGTGGCGTAAAAGTGATTTTTTTTTTTGTTGTTAAAATCAACATTCCGACGACAATAATTAACCGATTGAAACGAAATTTTTTTAAAAATCTCCTTTATTAAAATTTCTATTATTTCTATTTTGTTTTGGCTTTTCAGTAAAAATGACGAAGAAAAAAATTAAATTTAAATTTTTTAAGTCGCTATATTAGATCCGCCATTTTGAAACTTATTAAATTGACATCAAATTTGTAATAAGGGGCTCATAAAACTTCTATGTGCCGATTTTCGTGAAATTCGAAAAAGTTTTAATTTTTCTCCGATTTTCACGAAAATCGGCATAGGCCGGTTGAAAAGTAACCTCCTTGACCGCCAGACTGCGCTGCGATCGCAAAAAAGATTGAAGTTCCTTATAGTCCATTTCTTTCAGCGCGATACAGCCATTTGTCTTGTTTTGACATCCGATTTCCGGAAGGTCTGTAAAATACTCCTCCGCGGCGTCGACGATCTCCTCGCGCGAGCTGAATTTTTTATCGATGAGCCATCTTTTGAGGTTTAGGAACAGATAATAGTCCGAGTGAGCCAAATCAGGCGAATAAGGTAGATGGGGGAAACAATTCGATTTTAGCCATGGTTGCGATGCTCTTGTGTGCCGGCGCATTGTCTTGCAAAAACAAAATTTTTTTTGTTTTATTTGAGGCCGTTTCGCAGCGATTTCGACCCTTCAATCGCCCCAATAATGCACAGTAATACTTGCTGATGATGGTTTTTCCTTTTTGAGATAGCGCACGAAGAGTATGCCATGACAATCACATCGCAGCCTCCGCTGCGGACTTCATCGACAGTGGAGTTTCGGCCGCCACGAAACTCTCGAAACCAATATTTCACGGTGTAATCTGAAGGAGTACTAGCACCATAATATCTATCCAACTTTTCTATTGTTTTCTTCACTATTTTGCCTCCCAATAATGTTTTATGAGAGAACGAAAATGGTTTTTTTCCATACTCAACATGATACTAAACACGTCAACAAAAATCGGCGGCTGTCAAAACAACACAAATGGCTGTATCGGGCTAAGATTTGGCATGTCTGTCTAAATATGAATGGACTATAAGGCACCTTAATCTTTTTTGCGATCGCAGCGCATTCTGGCGGTCAAGGAGGTTACTTTTCACCCCACCTAGTAGGCCGTCCATTAGTTATGTACGCAAGACGTTTTCAGCATATTTTTAATACACCCCCGCCCCCTCCCTCAAGTAAGAAATCGTAAGATTTTTCACTACCCCTCCCCGTATCCAATCTGACATATATATACATATATCGTCTCTATTTGAGTGAAAAACACTAAGTCAGTTTTATCCACTTTCGAGTTATTTTGAGTCTGGTTCAAAATTTGATAGTCTTTAGTTGAGCCATATACTTAGGTATTGAAAATTATTTTTCATTTCAAAATGAAAATATTTTATTCAATATAGAACAATCATGTGGGAGAATAAAATGATGTTACCTGGAAAGTTTTGCGGGATTTTTGCAAATGAGTTATTTTATAGATGTCGATGTGCTCTTTCAGAATTTCAACTTTGCTACCTCGAATCGTGTTCGCTCGCGCCGCCATATTGGAAAAATGGCGTCCAAAATCAGTTTTTTACAAATATCTCTTTAACGGTTACATTTATAGAAAAATATTGTGGAGCGATACTGTAGCTTATAATTTTCTATAAAAATTACCTTTCGATTGTTTTCGGACGACTAATAACTCAGGAAATATCCTAATTCAAAACTTGAAAAAAAATTAGTAAATTGTGCATGCCGCTTATGAATAGGCACAGTGATGTGTTGAGCTTAAAATTACGATAACTCATGAACGGTGAGTCACACGTTTAAAGTAAAAATATCTGTTTATAGGGAATTACTTGCACTACAATCTACATATGATTTTTTCAGATGACCTATAATTTGGGAGATATTTTTTAAACAAACATAAAATTTAGAAAAAACACGTTTTTTCAAAATAGCTCCAAAACGGTTAGTTCTGGAAAAAAAAAAATATTTTCTCGCATTTTGTAGAACGTTCAATTTCCTATAAGGATCTCTTCGTAGTGTTTTTTCGTCAGACTTACCCTTCATGAGATATCGCCACTTGAAAATCTTTCAAAACTGAACATAGTACTGCGCATAGTACAATGTTTAAATAAATTAGTAAAAATTTTGAATGATTTTCAAGACGCGAAATAAACTAATTTTTGTAATCTTAACCGGCAGATATCATGTCATGCTTGTAAATCTTTATATGAAATACTTTGTCAATATTGATATAACCGAAAATAAAGAATATAATAATAATAATAATAAATAATATCTCATGAACGGTAAGTCGGACGAAAAAACAGTTCGGAGAGACCCTTATGGGGAATTGAACGTTCTACAAAATTTTTTTCAAATTTTGAATTAGGATATCTCCTGAGTTATAAGTCGTACGAAAACAATTAAGGTCATTTTATAGAAAATTTCATAAGCTAAAATATGTCTTCACAATATTTTTCTCTAAAGTTTTTATATCCACTGCACAAAAAAAAAAACAACGAATTCTTGTGTTAAATTGCTATATTTAACTATATGATCCTTACATTTGAAGTGTACCATGTGTTCAGCAAACTTATGCAAGATGTTTCGTGGAATATTTTTGCAAAAAAGTTTAAACCTCTACATCCCCCACATATGGGTAATTTTTACCCTTTCTTTAAAAAGGTACCAAAATGACACATGAAACAGGGGAATATTGACTCAGTATGTACTACAGAAATATTTGCAATAAAATTTCACTACTAGTTGCTGAACGCCAAAAAGTCGAAATTTCATCCCGAAAGCCAAAAAATCGTTTAAATCAATTAGAACTTCTCACATTGCATATTTATTGCATTTTTGACGCAATTTTCTTAAATTTTAATAATTTTTTTTTTCTTAGATAATCCCTAGTGAAGTTTTCCATAAAATATTTTTGTAGAATACTTTAACCCAGTCTTTAGAAAACGAGGACGAAAAGACCCATAAAAGCAGGATATAATGGGTTAATGTGTTGAAGGAAAATGTTCCTTATGTGATTTCGTTATGATCTTGGGACGATTTATTGGGTGTACAACTTAAAAACCGGAATTTGACGGTAGATGTCCGTACTAACAAATATCGTGAAAGCTCGAACTTTATATATATGTCATTTTGAAGGTACATTTGACAGCTGTCAAAATCAGTCAACAAAACAATTTTATCTTGTGTGCATCATTATTATTTTTCACGATGAATAACTTCGAAAATTGGAGAAAAAGACAGCATTTGCGGGAGGTTCTGTTGGGTCATTTTTTTGCAAAGAAAACTGCTGAGGAAAGTCATAGTTTGCTTGTAGAAGTTTATGGCGACGATGCTTTAGGAAAAACACAGTGTTTTGAATGGTTTAAACGCTTCAAAAGTGCCGATTTTAGACATCAAAGACAAAGAACGCCCAGGACAGCCAAAAAAGTATGAAGACGAAGAATTAGAGAAGCTACTCGATGAGGATTCGTGTCAAACACAAGACGAGCTTTCCAAATCGTTGGGAGTGACTCAGCAATCCATTTCGAAACGTTTGAAAGCCGCCGGATACATTCAGAAGCAAGGTAATTGGGTCCCCTATGAGTTGAAGCCGAGAGACGTTGAACGGCGCTTCTGTATACCTGAAATGCTGCTTGAGCGCCATAAAAACAAATCATTTTTGCATCGGATTGTGACTGGGGATGAAAAATGGATCCATTATGACAATCCCAAGCGCAAAAAGTCATACGTGAAACCCGGCCAACCAGCCAAATCAACCTCGAAGCCAAATATCCATGGCGCCAAGGTTATGCTGTGTGTTTGGTAGGATCAGAAGGGGCCGTTATATTATGAGTTGTTGAAATCGGGCCAGACAATCACAGGTGACCTGTACCGAACACAATTAATACGTTTGAAGCGTGCCATCATCGAAAAACGCCCGGAAAATGCGACCAGACACGAAGCAATAATTTTACATCATGACAACGCTCGGCCGCATGTTGCAAGACCCGTGAAAAACTATTTGGAAAATAGTGGATGGGAAGTTTTGGCTCACCCGCCTTATAGTCCGGACCTTGCTCCGTCTGACTTTCATTTATTTCGCTCGATGCAAAACGCCCTCACCGGAATACGCTTCACATCAGAGCAAGGCATCCGAAATTGGATAGATTCATTTTTGGCCGCCAAGCCGGCGCAGTTTTTTTGGGATGTATAGAGTTCGGACATTCCAAGAGCCGATGCGTGATCGAGTTTTCATCGAAAGGATTTTAAAATTTTGAGAAACCATATTGGTTCCAGTTATAGGAGAATCATTCCTAACTAGGCATGTTTCTTGCACCTCCGAATCCGATGTGCATGCTGCCGAGGCAGGTGGATTAACCACACTCTGGTGGGTACCACTTGGAGAGTTATTTCCCATCGTTTTTCGATCCATGCTTTATTAGTATAATCTTCTCGGCAACGCCCCACGCAGTAAGTTATAAGCTTAAAGCTGGATCCGGTAAGCGCTGCAAATATAGTGGCCAAATTCACTTTTAATTTCAGCCGCCCAATCTGGAACAGACGCTGACCTGGGAGCCGCCCACTCTGGATCAGACGCTTCAGGATTTTGACTTTGACAAGATGCTTATTTTAAGGCGGCATCGACTCGCCTTGTCAGTGCCAGTTACGGACATTGTGGGTTTTCTTTCAAGGCGCAACGCTGTCCAACGCTACGCCCTTCCACACGCCTCTTACGACAGGCATGCTTACCTCGGGCATTTTCTGACCCCTTACCCGCAGGGGATGGAATTCATAAATTGCTTGAAAGATGGGGAAATGTTGTAGCTTCCAATGGACAATACTTTGAATAAAATATATTGTAACATTTTTCCACAATAAAGCATCAAATTTCGCAAAAAAATTCCGGTTTTTAAGTTGTACACCCAATACAAAAAAAAAAAATAGTTTTAGAGCTTTACAGTGGGGTTAAATTTCGGAAAAAATTTATTTTTGGGGATTTTAGCTTAAAACCAATTCACTACTCCCTCTTGCCCTACAAATCTTACATAATAAACGGATGGCCCCTAACAATTGTTTGGACGGAAAATGAGCTTCATTTTTTTTATTTCATTTGATTAAATTTTAATACGGGAATAAATTTTAGTCAACTTTAGGTTGCGAAAGGTATGTACCTAAAGTTACCTTTTGTTTGGTTCTGGAACGCAATTAATGTTATCAAGGAATTCGTGTTCTCAATTAGTTGTAACTCATTCTCATGAATATGGAAACTACTATTTTTGGTGATCCCTGGTAAAATAAACTACAAGCCCAAATATTTTAATTTTTTAAAGAAAACGTACCTTTCCTTTGCGCACATTCATCATTGCAATGACCTTTTCATAATTAAGACCAGCTATAATTTTATTTATGAGTGCTTCTTTCGTTTCAATTTCATAAGAGAAACGATTCTTTAATGCTGGATTTAAAGACTGTGCAGTGTTAGATTCGGCAGCCTTTTCTTCATTAGTTTTATTGGCGTTTTCCATAATCTCTAATGCTAAAATGCGCTCGCTCTCTTTCTTTTTCTTCATAATTATTGTTGCAATTGCATTTGGATTATCCAAGTCTTCAAGTTTAAGAATAATCCGATAAAGAGTCTCAATATGCAGTAATATATGGCGTGATTTACGTTGTGTCGTCGAAGACATGTCACCAATGACACCAATTGTTGTTGTAGCATTTCCTGTCATAGTATTTTGTTTGCAAATGCTTGTCAATAAAGAATTTGTCCCAGAAACTGTAGTGTTATTTCCGCCATCTGCAGTTATATCCCCAGTGTTCATGCTGTCGCTGCCCATTATATCTGCATCAATTATTTTACGTGGTGCTGTTACGCTACCGTACTGTAATTTACCCAAAGAGTTTTCAAATTTCAATGGTGTGAACACATATGTCGATTTTTGATCTTGATTATTGCCGCTACCACCACCGACACTATCCGAATTACGACGTTCACGATGCTGACCATTGCGTGTTCCATTTTTGTTGCCCAATTGCACAAGTATCAACTGGGCATGACCTTTAGGCTGAGTCAGCGGATGATTCAATTGATTATCCTTATGCGCCTTACTATGACGCATGTCACCATTTAATTGGGCTTTCCGTTCTTTGTACACAGTATAATAGAAATCATCAATATAGGGTGTATCGGTGTTTAACAGAGATAATTGAATGCCAATAAGCCAATGTTTGTCACGTGTGCTCATTAGGTTAGCGTACTCATCAAATTCTTCTGATGGCAGATTTCCATTTGCACCTCCCATAATAAGTCCACCATCTGATCGACGATGATGCTGATGGTTTAGTTTATTAAGACTACGTTGCTGTAGCTGTTGTTGCTGTTGATGATGTTGAAATTGCTGTGGCAAATTTAATGCATTTGAAGCAGCAGCCAAAATATTTTGCTGCTGCTGATGTAGCTGTTGCTGATGTCTTGCAACATTTTGCAGCAATGGATGATTTTGTTGTATCTCTTGCATAAGCCGCATATTAAACATGTTATACATTGAATTGGATTGGTTTTGATTTAGAAGTGCTGCTGCGTTTGGTGGATGCGGTGGCAAACGGGTTTGCTGTTGTGGCGTTGTCACCAATGCAGCTGGATGAATACCAGCTGCTGCCGCTGCAGCACGCATTGCATTAAAGTTTGGATGCATCGCAAAATTATTGAGCGCTATTGGAAGGTGAGGATTCGGCAGTGGACGCTGATGTGGATGCGGATGTGGAAAATTCGGTGGCAATGAATGATGTTGATTTAGCAACGGATGTGGTGGCAATTGGTTATGATTTTGCTGTTGTAAATGTGGTGCTAGACCAGGTGAATACAGTGGCACTGCTGGAAATCCTGGTGGCAAACGACCTCCAGTAATATTCTTTTGTGGTTGAGGCTGTGGTTGCGATTGTTGTTGTTGCTGTTGTAGCAAATTACCAAGTGGATGTTGTGCTAAGTTATTCGCAAAGTTGTTAGAAGATCTTGATGGTGCATGAATTTGATTGAAGCCAGGTGGACCTAAAAATAAATGTTTAATTTCTTTAGAACTTTTTATTTGTGTAGAGTTGAGCTTTACAAATGATGCCACGTTTTAATGTATATTAATTGTCTTTCACTTTTGAAACAGGCCTATAAATCTGTGGACTTTGACAAAACAACTTAGCTCGAGATAAAACAATTTTTAAAGATTTTTGTCATAAGAATGAAATTAAAATACGCTTCTTTTGGTTTAATAGTCTTATCTCTATGATCTTTAGTTCCAAAGGAATAAGGGTGACTCTTAATTCACGCATGTTTTGAATTCGCCGACATTTATGCGCCAAAGTGTTGCCAGCCAAAACAGTTTAAAAGCTGATAGTTTAGGGTTAGTATAAGTACATTGATGGAAGAGATTCAACGCTGCATCAACGAAATTCAGTCACATTATTAAGAAAATGTTAAGGAAGCTTTTAGCTCTCCTGAAAAGTTGCAAATTTTGAATATAGTGGCGTTTCTTGTAGAAATTTTTTTTTTTAATATTTGTAAACTAGTATAATTAACCGATTATTTAGTATTTTATCATAAGTAAGAATAATATTAAAAATCTATAGTTTCGATAGAAGCATAGTTGTTAATCGTTTTTTTGTCGTAGCAGTTGCACTGGCATTGAAAAAAAAATCTACCGTTATAGAAGTTACAATCAAAAAAAAAATTTTGCCCAAGAAAGTAAAACTAAGCGCATGTGGGCATATCCGAAAATAATCTCCTCTTATATGAGACAGGTTTTAAGAAAATTTTTTTTTCCATGTTCAATAACCAAATGTGGTGGAATATATTCCTAGACGTATAAAATGAAATTCCTAATAGGTGAACAAAAAAATTTCGATCCGAGATGGTGTCAAGAGGTCGTTTTATCTAAAAATTTTGGGAAAATTGAGATTTTGATACTATACGGGAGAGCACATATTTCAGAAGTAGTAGATATGTTACGGGGCACCTTTCCAAATATTCTGGAGTAAAATTCAGAAAAATCGTATGTGGGTCGTGGCGGCAAAATGGGTTAAAATAACTAAATCGCTCATTACGCCCACATAACAGGAACTAAAATTCTGAAAAATTCTAGCAAATTCTTTGATGAAAAATAAATTGATTTTGTTTATGATATTTTTTTAATTTAAGTGCCCTCTGCTGAGTAAAAAATGAAAAACGAAAAATTTGGGGTAAAAAAAGCGATTTTTGGCGATATGCGATCGAGCACACCATAGCGACCATAAGGCAAGATAACATGATATCTAACAAATATTCCGTTATAAATTTCAGAAAAATCGTATGTGGGTCGTGGCGACAAAATGGGTTAAAAAGTCTTAATCGCTCTTTACGCCCACACAACAGGTCCGAAAAAAATAATTAAGCCACCCATGATGAGCAAAAAACGAATAACTCTAAATTTCGCATTCCGCCATAAATAGTTTTACCCTAATCTTAGCGTTTTCCGTTTTTTATTCGACATGGGGGGCTTAAATCAAAAAAACATCATAAACGAATTCGATTTATTTTTTGTCAAGGATTTTGCTTGAATTTTTTCAGAATTTTCGGACCTGTTAGGTGGGCGTAAAGAGCGATTTAGACTTTTTAACCCATTTTGTCGCCACGACCCACATACGATTTTTCTGAAATTTATTACGGAATATTTATTAGATATCATGCTATCTTGCCTTATGTGTCGCTATAGTGTGCTCGATCGCATATCGCCAAAAATCGCATTTTTTTACCCCAAATTTTTAATTTTTTACTCGACAGAGGGCGCTTAAATTAAAAACATATCATAAACAAAATCAATGTATTTTACATCAAAGAATTTGCTAGAATTTTTCAGAATTTTAGTTCCTGTTATGTGGGCGTAATGAGCGATTTAGTTATTTTAACCCATTCTGCCGCCACAACCCACATACGATTTTTCTGAATTTTACTCCAGAATATTTGGAAAGGTGCCCCGTAACATATCTACTACTTCTGAAATATGTGCTCTCACTTATAGTATCGGAAATCTCGAAAATTTTTAGATAAAACGACCTCCTGACACCATCTCGGGTCGAAATTTTTTTGTTCACCTATTAGGAATTTCATTTTATACGTCTAGGAATATATTCCACCACATTTGGTTATTGAACATGGAAAAAAAAAATTTTCTTAAAACATGGGTCATATAAGAGGAGATTTTTTCGGATATGCCCATATATGCATACGGAACAGGCGTTAACCATATTGCGTTTAATTCCAGCACTGGATTATTGAGCAGGAAGCTTGGTTCTTCTTAAGGATGTGTGGAGTCATTGTCATTTCTTTTACGTTTGTGGACCAAAGATTTATGGTAAGCCCATACATCAAATTCAATATCACCAGATGCTACACTCTCAATGCAGTCGTCTGCCAAGCAATTTCGGTCCTTTGGTGTCCCATAAATGTAGATAAAGCTAAGGCACCTTGAAAAAATTTTTTTTTATTATTTGGTCTAGTAAAGTTGATTCTATCAGTAGAAATGGATGTTCTATGTCCGCAAAGCGACGGTGAAGTAAGTTTTATGTATTTTGTGAATTATATTTTTTATTGTCTCATAAAATTTCAACATTTATCTTAAGCGGTCATTTCCACTTTTTTTACGATTACTTTGGGAATAGTCAATTAAACTGTCAATTAATTTTAGTTAATACTTGACAGAAATCACACTCGAAACCTTGACTCCCGTTTTCTAATGAAAGAGAACGCGGTGCTTTACCACTTAGGCCATTGCCAAGGGCAATTTCCTCTGTACAAGAACGCTATATGTATAGATCATTAAGCTCACTAACGGCGTCTGTTGTGAAAAATTGCCAAATTGTATTTAGTTGGTAACACACTCTCGTTTTGAGACATGCTACGCTATCTACAAGGGCGGATTTTTTGTCCACATGCAATGCAGGCTCTCGAAATTACGAGAATTTTAATGATAGATAAGCAGGTTCCCCTGTTGTTAAAAAAATTGCAAAATGACTGTTTAATTAGTTCAATATAAATTTATCATCAGCCCTGTTTCCTAATCTGTGTAGTTTCAATTACTTTTCATTAAAGAGGATTTTTGATGAAAAAGGTGAATCACACGATAAAAAGTATAGGAATTTTTTTTTTTTGTGGAGAGTTATAAGTTCTATAAATAGTATTGATTTGTATTTTCGAAAAAGAAGCCTTTTAGGAAATATTCGATAAAATCGAATTTTTCGACTTTTTGTGGTATTTTAAGAATTATTCTTAAACGGTTACTTTTTCGGTAATGAAAATCAATATTTGTTGTAGATCCCGTAATTCTACACAAACGAGATTCTTATACTTTTTATTGTACGACTCACCGTTTTTATCCAAAAGCCTCTTAAATGAAAAGTAATTGAAATCACATGGATTTCGGAACAGGCATGCATATTTCAATAAAAATACTAGGGCTGTGCAATGAGCTGATCGAACCTGTTCGAACTTTCGCCACATACATCGAACTAAGATCGATCACTCAGCTCAACTAAGTTCGTCAGTTCGTGCGTTTTTTAGCTGATCGTTTAATCGATCAACTTATCGTTGTGAGCTGATCGTTTGTTTGTTGAGCTAGTAAGTTAAGAGTTTTCTCGTTTGTTTGGTTCCGTTCAGCGTGATCGATATGCGTTGGATATGATGCAAGAATTGGGATAAGGTTTAAAATTATACACGAATATTAAACAAATATTTTACATTGTTTTTTTGCTCTTAAATTGAAATTGTGAACTTAATAACATATGTTATCAATTTCCATGTTAACACTTGTTTGCGTCTGTTGTTGAAAAAATTGCAAAATGACTGTTAAATAGTTCATATTTCCAAAAAAATGTTTTTGCTGGAAAAGGAACTTCCATTCTCAAGATTTTCACGATTGCAAATACACCCTCTCGAGAAAGGAATAATTATTGATAGAGAGTATCTATAAATAGGCAAACGAAATCGGTTCAGTCCTTGTTTCTATGACTAAATCTCATCATAGTCGCTTGATTTTTTTTCTTTTGTTTTTTTTTGGTAGAAAATTCTGTGAGGACAGTGCATAGGCGGTGCCACGCTCCTTAAAGGAAAAAACGCTCTCACGGCTAAACCAAAGATTGCTTCTTGTAAAAAAGTGACCATAGCTCTCCGCGGCATCAAACAGCATCCACTTGTATAATTTCTTTTTTGATTGCTGGACTTAAAAAAAAGAACGTGCTAGTTTGAGAGCTGATCGCAGACATCTCAAATTGTATGTATGTATTCTCCTTTAACTCCTAGGAGGAGCATAGGGCAAAAAAAATCCTACGTAGCCCAATTTATTTTTTTTTCTTTATATTTACCTTTTGGTGGAACTTGCTGTTGGAGTTTATTTATTTGTAGTTGTTGATTATGTTGCTGCTGCTGTTGTTGTTGTTGTTGCTGTTGTTGTTGCTGCTGCTGTTGTTGTTGCTGTTGTTGTTGTTGCTGCTGATGTTGTTGTTGCTGATGTTGTTGTTGCTGATGTTGTTGTTGCTGATGTTGTTGCTGCTGTTGTTGTTGCTGCTGTTGCTGTTGGTGCTGTTGGCTTTGTTGTTGCAACTGATTTTGTTGCAAATTCAGCTGTGTAGGGGTCGGTGATTTTGATGTCTGTTGTATGAGACTATTAATTATTTCTTGTTGCTGCTGTTGGTGAAGTAACTGCTGCTGTTGTTGTTGTTGCTTTTGCATTGATTGTTGTATCATGATATTACGTTCAATATCTTCTAAAGTAGAAATTTTTGGTGGTCTCAAACATGGCGGCAAAAGGTTTAATAAATGTTGCTGCTCTTGTAGTTTGCTTTTGTCATTCGTATGCTGAAATGGACTTGGAAAATGCTTACGTAAAAAATTTTCCGCGAGCGCGTTAGAGTTTGCAGAATATGTAGAACGTAATTTATCTTGATCTATTTTACTGGGTTTAGCTGTTGGTATTGAAGCCCAAACACTAGGATCTAAGTTAATTCCACTGTTACCACCCATTATACAATCGCTATCATCAAATGTTATGTCCACATCATCCAATTTCATTCCGGATAAATTTATTTCCAAATCTGATTCAACTTCATGTTTTAACGGATATTGCCGATATGAACGCATTTGTGCAGGAGTTGTTACTCTGGATGATGATGCAGACGAGTGATGTTCGAAAAGACCCAGTAAGCCACCACCGACGGCACTTCCGTTTCCACTCGCCTTCCTAATAACCCCACCTCCGCAATCCGTTGAGTCACCATTGTGGTTATCCGCACGCACTAGGGTCTCATGGACCTGTTCCCAATCACCATTGATAGCGGAACCAAAAGTTTCATCATTTAACGCATCGTACTCCTCCTCAGATGGTTCTGCAATCTGTCCTCCTCCGTCATCATCAAGCTGAAAGTAAAAAAAAATTAAAAATTTATTAATGAAAATTCCTCTTGGGATTTAGTTCTACAGCTCCATGAGTGATGGTGTGCTGGGTTAAAAAAAAAGCCAAATAAGTGAAAACGCGTCGCAATTTGCTTGCATCGCCACAACGAAGCCACAACCGACCCAGAGGCCAATTTTTCAATTCCCTTTCTTGCACTTGCATTATTTGTGCTCCTGAGTTTGCTCAGCATATTTGCTTGTAATTTAACTTACCGGCGCTGCTGTATCAAATCCAAAAAACGAGTCTTCCATCGAAAAAATATGTTTATTTTACATGAAAATATCATGACTTGTCACCACACATTCACATAAATCATGGCCGCCAACAATTAGGCTCTTTTACATTATCAGTGTAGCCATCAAACTTGTCATGAATATGTCAAACCGAGTTTGTGTTTACATGTTCAATAAACTGTCAATATTTAGTGTTGCTTTGTACACCAGAGAGGAAACAAAGCAACAGCGAAATAAAGTTTTATGATGAAAATTGATATGCTGATGGAAATAACACAAATAAATTAAGGAACAGATACAGTTTAGCCTCCAATCAAAATTGATTATAAACCAAATATTTTCTTATGTGCTTTTAAAATCTAAGAATAAATATGGAATCTAAAAGTGTCGCTCGGATCTGGTTTCGGAGATATAGACATCGCAATTTCGGGATATAGCTTTCTTAAAATTCTATATAAGTTGAAAACGGCTCCATTGATTTCCAAAATATGGGTGTCATATGAAAGGTAATTTATTAAGCTACAATATTGATTCAAAAATTTTTGAAATCTGGATCGTAGATTTCGAGATATTACGCATTTTCTGAAATTTGGACCGATTTTAAAAAAAAAAACGGTTTTTTTTTCAAAAAATCCGTTATTAACCTACAGTTTTATTAACATATTTATAAAGCGTAATTCATCCCCTTCAAAGTGATATAAAATTTTAACAAAAATTTTTGATATTAATCCATTATAACCGAAAAAGTTAAAAATTTTGGGAAGTTTTTTAAATTTTTTTGATATGATGTGTTCTCTTTGACAATATGAACATTAAAATGAATTTTAATCGCTTATATATTATAGTATATCAAACACGGGCTTCGCTAGCCACAGTAATTTTACATAAGAGTAGGGGTAAGTGAGCAACCTGCGGCCGCAACTCAGGATTTAAAACTCCCAAAAATCCAACACTGGCTTCGCGGATCAGTCTATAATATATCCAACACCTAGTTTGCTAGCCACAGTAATTTTACTTAAGAGTAGGGGCTTATCGATAAAACGCTTTTGCTTTATTTTAATTTTTTATTTATATGTCCAATAGTCTAATGGTCCACATTTGTAAACCAATGCTTGATATGGTATAAATATAAACATTTAAAATATGTTTTAATGCTCACATTGTCAAAGAGAACACATCATATCAAATAAATGTAGAATACTTCTCAAAATTCATCAAAATGATTTTAAATTTTTTCGGTTATAAAGGGTTAACATCAAAAATTTTTATTAAAGTGTTATATCATTTTAAAGAAGATGAATTGAGCTTTATAAATATGTTAATAAAATTGTACAATAATGACAGATTTTTTGGAAAAATAACGGTTTTTTAAAAAGAAAATCAGTCCAAATTTCAGAAAAGTCGTAATACCTCGAAAACTACGATCCAGATTTCAAAAATTTCTGAATCAATATTGTAGCTCAATAAATAACCTTTCATATGACATCCATATTTTGGAAATCAATGGAGCCGTTTTCAACTTATATAGATTTTTAAAAAAGCTATATCTTGAAATTCCGATGTCTATATCTCCGAAACCAGATCCGAGCGACACTTTTAGATTCCATATTTAATCTTAGATTTTAAAAGCATATAAGAAAATATTTGGTTTATAATCAATTTCGATTGGAGGCTAAACTGTATTTAAGCCTAAATTAATAAAAAATATGTAGTGGAAACATCAATATATACACTATAAATTTATTTAAATGGGTCTACATCAACAATTTGTCATTTTCGAATCCACTTCATCACCAAAATAAATGGGTTTTGGTCATTTTGTAAAGTTTTTTTATTGAAATCTTTTTTTTAATTAAAAAAAAAATCTGGAGTGGAATCGGCTTAGGTGATAGTTGATTGTTGATTATCAAATATCACACTTTTGCTCTGTGTAAGGTGATTATCAACTTTAATTTTTGATTATTGACTATCAACTATCGTATTTTGCTCTGCGTAAGGTGATTGTCAGCTTGATAGTCACAATTTTTGTGTCATTTTCAAGCGATAGCTATTTAGGTATCGTTTTTATATATTTTGAGAAAATTTAAAGCTGTAAAGAAGTTATTTAAGTAAAATGGCACTTTTCAGTATCGTTTCTATTTTTCTAACACTATTGGACCATCGTGACAAGGCTCTTCGAACACTGTAAACTTGGAAGTAATCTCCTGAAAATTTTGTTGACTTCGATGGAAATATAACTTAGTTTCCACTACCAATTGATGATTAAAGAGGTCGCAATTTAAACTTTTTAAGGACATTACAAATAAGGGAATGTTGATTTTTTTCTGTGGATCGGAGAATTTTCTGCGGACTTAATTCAATTAAAATCAGTCTTTGTTGAACAACTTTTAGAGTTACGAGTTATAAAAAACTTAAAAAAATAAATGCGAATTGCTTTAATATAAATTCATGGCTTGAACAAAATATATCATTTACAACTCCAATGGTTGATTTTATTTTTTGATTACATAAAAAAAAATACATCTAGCTAGGTTCCAGCAAATTTCTCTTTAAAACTACTTAAGTTTATTTCATAATGTCTCTTTATTTATCTATCCTTGGACAATTTCCTTTCGAAAAATGTATCTGCATATAGTTAGTGTGGGCAAGCAACTTGCTGGGAAAGTGTTTCGCTATGTTCAGGCCCAGTTTTATTTGCATCAATCGAACGTCTAATAGTAGATGAATTCATATAAGTGCATTTTCATGAAACGGCAATAGGCCACAATTACACACTTGATTATCATCATTAAGCTTCTCGGGACTTAAAAAATACACTTTCGAGTCACAAGTGCATTCTTGGTCATCATTATCAGACACTTTTTGGTTGATAAAGTTTCCACTAACGTCTGGAACTGTGTCCGTATATTTCTGTTTACAAACTAGTCTTCAAATTATAATTCAAATTAAACTTCAAATTGTAAGCGTTGCCACTTATCAAACATTATTCTGTGATCGCTTTAAGCAGAGCAAATAAAAGTTGATAATCAAAAACGATTATTAAAATTGTGACTATCACCTGAGCCGATTCCACCCCAGGTTTCAGTAAACTGATTTTGTCCCAGTCATAATATAAAAAGGTTCTCTTCAAGCTCCCATTTAGCTTCAGCGAAAACCAAAATCATTAAACTATCCGTTTTTGAGTGAAAACAAACATTTCCGCACGATGTGCACCCGTTGAAATCATTTCTTAACTGACTAATTGCCATACCTAAATTGGAGCGTCAGGCGTTGCGTTATTTAAACTTACACAACAGCGTAAAGCGCCATACCGAAATAAAGAGCGTTGAAGTCATTTGTTTGTCAAAATCATATTGTTATTTCTTTTTTTACTTTTCTGCAGCTAACTTCACTCCATAACGCTTTTTCAAAATTGGAAATTTGAATGGCTGAGTGTTGAGCGTTGGCAATTTCGGTATGCGCCATACAATTTGTATGTACATGAGAAATTTTTGACAGTAAAATAACGCTGACGCACAGTGCGTTGCGCCCATACAAGCAATGGTCAAAAATAGAAGGAGTGGTTGGATATCGATGAAATTTGGTACTATAAGTAATTTGGGGTCGCTAAGCTCAAAAATGATCTCAGATTTGTTGTAAACTTTATAGTTTTGCTAAAAACCAGGTATTTAGGACGATTTTCTTAAGGTCCATATATAACGATGATGAAAAAGTAATGTTTAATGTTAACAAATGAAATGAACGTAGTAGAAATAATGTTTTTTGTACTTGTGAGACCATTTGTGTTCATAAAAACAAAAAAAAAATTTTCAACATAAATTTTATATTTCATACAAATTTTTCGTTTTAAGCATTTTTTAAAAAAAGAAAAAAAATATTTGTAGGACGAAGTAGGAAAAGTTATTTGCAGTTCTTGATTATATAGAATTCGAACTAGTAGATTAAGAAAAAAAACGGCACTTATTTTTATAAGATTTGTTTTATTTTTTCATCGAAATTTGTCAATTTCTGAAGTTTTTCATTTGATAATATCGTGTATTAAAATCACTACAATATACATCAAAATATATATTTTCCAAAATTTTTTAGTTTTATTTATTTACTCAAATATTATTTATAATAAAATACTTTACTTTGCTTAGTTTAATCAAAAGACAAATTTTTGATAATTATTTGTTTAAGAGAACCCAAAACGAAGTGAATAAAACATAATATTTTTTGAAAAATATCTCAACTTTGAAGTGTCACAGCGTAGCCAAAACTGAGTTTTTCCCCTAAATATTTTGTTTTTATTTTATTGATACAATTACCTGTCGATTGATGCTAATATTATTAGGTTTCGAGTCACAAAAAATTTTGATTTTTGCCCACTAGCCAACGCAGTGTGTGACGCTCCAATTTAGGTATGGCAGTAAAAGTGTACTGAAAAATTTTCATTGCGTTTACACAGTCAAAAAATTTTGTTTTACGGCAAACAGATTGTCAATACAGGAGTGGAATCGGCTAAGGTGATAGTTGATTGTTGATTATCAAATATCACACTTTTGCTCTGTGTAAGGTGATTATCAACTTTGATTTTTGATTATTGACTATCAACTATCGCATTTTGCTCTGCGTAAGGTGATTGTCAGCTTGATAGTCACAGTTTTTGTGTCATTTTCAAGCGTTAGCTGTTTTGGTATCGCTTTTATATATTTTGGAAATACTAGATGCCGTAAAGTGGTTTTAAAATGGCAAAGAAATAATATTTATAGAAAAAAGAATTACGGCAATGATGCTTTCCGGCAGTCGTTATTATTTACCCAGTACAGTAACTTTAGAAGTAATCTGTTGAAGATTTTGTTGATTTCAATAGAAAAGTAAGTTTGTTTTCACTTTTAAAGCTTAATGAAATAAAACTTCGACCTTCTTAGAACAACTACAAATAAGTCGATGGTGGTTTTATCTTTTGGTTAAGATTATTCGTCGATGAAGAACTTAAAGCACGGTGTAGGCGAAGAAAAATAAAATGCGTAAATTGCTTAAATATGTACATAAATAAAAAAAAATATATTGTATATATACCTATGTATTTGGCAAGTGCAGTGGTTGCGTTTATTTTGAAGCTAAACGTTTTCAAAATACATAAAACTATATAAAAGTATAATATAAATTTATTTCATAGAGTTGCTCCATCTTCCTGTTTAGTTTATATATTGATATATGTTTATAAACACTTTAGTACTCCACAGGAACTCAATAACGCATTCCAGAGTGATTTGGTACAAAGTTGCTTAAATTTATGTGGCTTGTCAATTTACCCGAGCTCCAATTCGAAGTGGGCGATTTAACGTCGCATGCATAATTCCACTGCACATCTGGAATATGTCGAAAAATGCTCGCAGTTTCTAACTGCTGAAGGAAACAATTATTTTTATTTTGCATTTCCGAAAACACAATGCATTTGATTTCAATCTACTTCTCATTTGCATTAGAATAGTAACGTCAAAAACGGATTGCGAAAGTCCAAGAGCCGCCAGGAGTAATAAAATAATTTCAGTCCTAATATAAATCTTTTCTCTAACAAAATCAAAACAATGATTGACAACTCTGACAGCCAAATCAAATTTCAAAATTGTAAGCGCTGCCACTTATAAGAAAATATTTTGTGATCGTTTTACGCAGAGCAAAGAAAAGTTGATTATCAAAAACGATAATCAAAATTGCGACCATCAACTATCACCTTAGCCGATTCCACTCCAGATTTACATTACCAGCTTCTGAGAACACGGTGGTTTTTAAAAAATGTTAACTTTTTGAAATACCACCCGCGATTTTTTTCAGGGATAATGTTGGGGGACCCTTCTAGTATCTAAATCCGCAAACCGCGAAATCGAACGTCCAGCCGTTTTTTTTTTCGACCTTTTAGTTTTTTTAACGATTTTTGAGTATGTCTCGGTGTGTATATACATATTATGTACACATATATATGTATATACGTACATATATATACTTGTATATGTATATATGTGTAATATATATATATGGATATATATATACATACATACATACATACATATAAAAGGTATCGTTTCCGCACCATTTATTTTTTAAAAAAATCGGTTTTTTCGTATTTAAGAAAAACACAAACAAAAACCGGAAACGAAAGTAGTCACTCCTGATGTGATTTTTGATGCTTAATCCGATTCCGGTATTAGAATTGCTCTATTACGTCTGGACTTAAAGATATCCTTACATATATGTTTAAAGGACACCATTTTTTTTCCTATATTTGAAGTTATATAACAAGATAAGGTAATAATATGCCGTAAAATCTGGTATGGCAGTTAATAGCCCTAGTTTTTTCCTTGAAAACTCAATCAAACCGATAACGATATCTTTTTTTTTGTCGGAGATATCTTTGCCTAAAAAGTTATAAAAGTGCAAAAACACGATTTTTGGCTATATTGGATGTTATATGCAGGACACACAAAATTTTTTTGTGAATTTCTATTACCAGAAACATTTGGTACTTTCTTTTGGCTTTAAATTGAGCTATCAAATGTTTATTTGCCATATTTCTCTGCAAAGTTATGTTCACTTTAAAATCACATCATGAAACTCAAAGTGAAAAATCTCGGTTTTCGGCTATATTTGAGGTTGTATACAGTACGGACGAAATTCGTCTGCTCTTTTTTACCAACCAAGGCATTTAACACCATTCTTTATATTTAAAATGAGCTAACAAGTGGTCTCTTGTAATTGTTTTCTAAAAAGTTATGACTATTTTAAGACAACATGTTGCAGCAATATAAGGAATACTCGTACACTGTGAGTTTGCACTCCATAATGTAATTTTATAATGGTCATAACTTTGTGGAAAACAATCACAAGAGGCCTCTTGACAGCTCATTTTGAAGATAAAGAATGGTTTTAAATGTTTCGGTTGGTAAAAAAGAGCAGACGAATTTCGTCCGTACTGTATACAACCTCAAATATAGCCGAAAACCGAGATTTTTCGCTTTAAGTTTCATGGTGTGATTTTAAAGTTAACATTACTTTGCAGATAAATATTCCAGATAAACATTTGATAGCTCAATTTAAAGCCAAAAGAAAGTACTAAATGTTTCTGGTAATAGAAATTCACAAAAAAATTTTGTGTGTCCTGCATATAACATCCAATATAGCCAAAAATCGTGTTTTTGCACTTTTTTAACTTTTTAGGCAAAGATATCTCCGACAAAAAAAAAGATATCGTTATCGGTTTGATTGAGTTTTCAAGGAAAAACTAGGACTATTAACTGTCATACCAGATTTAACGGCATAATATAACCTTATCTTGTTATATAACTTCAAAAATAGGAAAAAAAATTGTGTCCTTTAAACATATATGTAAGGATATCTCAAAGTCCAGACGTAATAGAGCAATTCTAATACCGGAATCGGATTAAGCATCAAAAATCACATCTGAAGTGACTACTTTCGTTTCCGGTTTTTGTTTGTGTTTTTCTTAAATACGAAAAAACCGATTTTTTTAAAAAATAAATGGTGCGGAAACGATACCTTTTATATGTATGTATGTATGTATGTATGTATGTATATATATATCCATACATATATATTACACATATATACATATACAAGTATATATATGTACGTATATACATATATATGTGTACATAATATGTATATACACACCGAGACCTACTCAAAAATCGTTAAAAAACTAAAAGGTCGAAAAAAAAAAACGGCTGGACGTTCGATTTCGCGGTCTGCGGAAATAGATACTAGAAGGGTCCCCCAACATTATCCCTGAAAAAAATCGCGGGTGGTATTTCAAAAAGTTAAAATTTTTTAAAAACCACCGTGAGAATGTATACAGATTGATGAAAAAAAAAGTTGACTTGGCATCACTTAATATTGGCTAGACTGATAATGTAAAAAGGCCTAATAACTTATATGAGCTGTCAATTTGTCAAAAGCAGTGTACAGAGTATCAAAATTTGTCGATTTTATTTTGATGAATTCGAATTTGCTTGGCATCACTAAATTTAAGGTTTGAGTGTACACACCCTCAAATCACTCTTCAAATTTCAGTTTTGCTTTGTACGCCGATGAGGTAACATCGCAATAGCGGATGAATTTTAGCTATGAAAGTTGAAGCATCGATGAAAAACAAAGAAACTAATTATTAAAATGTAGTGGAAATACCATAAATTAATATCTTATTTGCAGAAACAAATTATTCCATCCATTGAAAAAACAATTAAAAATTATTTTGTTACTATTTTACAAAAGAAATATACTTTTGTATATAAAATCCTTCAGTAGCTGCATCTAAAATTACACATGTACAAAAAAATCGGCTAGAAAGTTATTTAATATTTAAATTAAATTATTTAAGCTTTCTTTCAACCACAACCCTACTAAAAATAATGAAAACAACCCTTATAATATAAGAAAAAAATCACATTCCTCTTTACTTTTATCATCCGAGCGACGTGCACTCGTTGAAATCTTGTTTTGAAATGAAATTACGCATACAGAAAAATTTTTTTGGGTTCACATTGTCAAATAACTCGTCAAATCAGCGAAAAATCAAAAATTTTTGATTTTCTTCAAAGTTTTTGACAAATTTTTTGATGAAGCGTTGTCACTATCAAAAACTCATCAAATCCATACAAATTTTTTTTGACGGCAAAATTGGTGATGCCAAACAAATTCGAGCTCATCAAAAACATTTTTGCAATTTGATAGTCTGACCGCCCCAAATTGTAAAAATGTCAAAATTTGTTATATACTAATTTCTATATACCATATGTCAAAAAAGAACCTGCAGGAATTATGGTCATTCCTTATTACTCTCTTAAGAGGCTTTTTTGGTATTATAATAGAACAATACAATAAGTGCTGGTTCACAAAAAATATTATAATATTCTTTAATTTTTACTCAGTTCATTTACTTCGCGCTGCGTTGCTGAAATTCGCAACTCAGTGACAACCTGCCAATTTCATCATCTGCTGTTAAAATTTTATTTCAGTTTTTCACGCTTGGTGTATTTTATTTTTATTTATTTTTTTATTCAAATATGATATCATCCGCCCAGTTCCCAATTCCACTTTTACTTTGGGTATAAAATGGAATGTAAAACTTTTTCAAAAGCCCGCAAATCTAATGAGGTTATGCTACGACTTTTCAATTAATTTTGCTTTTTTAAAGCTGTTTTATCGATCAAATTGAAAAAAAAAAATACACACGTATAAGCTCCAGAGTTTTTCCCTTTTTTAACAAGTAATTCTAATTTTTTTTGCAAATGTAATATTGTTAATATTGCTAAAATAAAAAACTCTAACTAAAAAATATTTTTTCCGATGACAAGTAAAAAGTCGGAGTTTTGGCATTTTCGAAGTCAGTGTTTGTGTGAATTATTTGACATTTCATTATATCATGGTGTTAGTAAGAATAGTTCGAAATCAGGATGCTACGTGCCAATTCACACGATGGGCACGTCAAATTTCTAGGCAAGCGGAGGGAACTGAAAGCACCACTTCCCTCCGCTTGCCTACAAATTTGACGTGCCCGTCGTGTGAGTTCGCACTACCTGATTTTATTTCTTAAATTGTAATAGAACACCCAATTAAACCAATAAAATGTACAGAGCATGACAAAAATCTTTCTGAAATTCCCTCAAATCGTAATTTGATGCCCATAATTGGTCATCTCGTCTGATACAATATTTTGACAGACAAAATTGCAAGCAGTTATAATTTCAAGTGCATTGCAGCTTCCGTTGTTGTTTAAACCTTCGATAGCCAGCGGAATAAAACACAACAATTATTGTGGAAAAAGGAACTATGTCCAAAAAACCACATTTATTCACAGCACACAAAAGCACACAATAAAAGCACAACTTTACATCACAATAGCTCAAATTATACTGATACATTATACAAATATGAAAATACATTTTGTTGATTCTCTGAGAAAAACTCGTATGCAGGGTGTATACGATACAGTGCCCGCAAAAACCGGCAGGTTTTTAATAGCGATGCCCATCTCAATTAATTTGTTCAATTGGCTCATCTGCAGTTTCGATTGACAAAACACAGATTTTCTGCACGGGTCGCTTCAATCGATTTGTTGACGTTTGTATCACAACTGATATAGATAGCTTTACAGATCTTTCCCAGAGACCATTGTGCTGGGGGAAATACTTCGCTCTTGATGCTTAAGTGATAATACACTTCTCGCCCTTGACACTTCTCACATACCATTTTCAGCTCTTTATTCGCAACAACAAAAGATGTACCATTATCGCTGCAAATTTGCTTACAACGCCTTCGTCTGCAAATAAAACGCTCATAGCAAGCAATAAAAGATAAAGAAGTTAAATCTGTCATAGTATCAATGTACACTGCTCGTGTCTTTAAACAAGCAACATTAGCTACCTAACATTTTTTATTAAATACCACCTACTTAAATAACCGTTTAATGACAAAATTTACCAGCATTATCTTAACCTGTATGTAAGAAAGGTTTACCAATTCTTACTGTATTTTCTTCTTGCAATGCAGACATTAATTTTTCTCACATGCAATATACCGCGCACAAATTACATTTTGCTCCATAATCACGTTCTCCAAAACTAATGTCTCACAAATTGCATTAGTACTTGCACAGCACCATGCATTGTCGCTCTATGAAGATTGCCAATAATCAAAAATATGCGAACCATTTTTAACTCTCATCGAATGCCTTATCTCATTAGGCACATCAGCCCTGCTTTTCTGCTGCCCACTCTTATTATTTAAAATGGAATTCAAGAATTCAATTGAGCTCCCATGCTGCACATGTTATCTTTTCTTTAGCACAAGCATTCATTTCGCAAAGTCTTTCTCTTTTTCTTATTTCAACAGAACTTCAATTATTCTTTTTACATCTCTCAAAGGGCAAGCACCTGTTCCCTATTGCGCTTCGACTGTTACTCATTATCTTTATGCCTGGCTCCATCAATAAATTTTAGCATAAATGCTAAAATATCTATAACATTCTCTAAGCTGTGCGCATACTCCAATGGGACAGCCCAGCCGATTACCGGAATATATTTGCATGCATATGATCATATTTTGATATAATGCTGAGCACATTCAATTTAGCCTATATATTTTCTGACTTTCTAAAATTTCTAAAATTAACTCTATTCTTTTGGAGCATACAAATACTTTTTATGATCGACTATCTCTTTTGAAGTCAAACTTCGGCTCAATAAATTATCCGAGGTATATTTGGTGTTAACATGTGGCCAATCTCACTGTTGCTCATAATTTCTGATAAGATACCAATAAGGTACTACTTGTGAATCGCACCGCAGGAAGTATTCACAACCTGTCCAGCCTATTTCCTCCAGCACTTGGTCAGAAGTTGACCCAATAATCTTGCGCCAAACACTCTTATCTTGACACTGTTTCCATTACCTACAGTGTTGCACGCGCTTTTGATACATAAAAATTCGCTGAAACTTATATGCTTTGCTCCATTGTCACATAAATCACTGCACCATATATGATGCATCGGAAAACCATGTATCTGCACCTTTGTGCCCGCAGTCCACCTGCTAATTATGAAATTTTCAAAATAGCAAATTCTTTCTCCAGCGCTATTCTATCTCATAATAAACATTTTGCTTAATCTCTACTAATTTTCCATATAAAAAGCTCAAAATCACCGCTTTTCAAAAAATGCAATGAGCATATCCCTTACTTAAGTAAGCGCATATTTCTCCGTATATTCACCCATTGCACAATCATGCATTTAAAAATCTTGCTGTATTATATCATTAGCCAAAAAGAATTCCTCTTCGGCTCCTCTTGCATATTGAATCAAAGCTTCTACTGCGCTCTGTGTAGATGATGTCATACCATATGTCATAACTGTCAACCAATATTTATGCAATGTGTCGACCTAAACATTATCTTAATATCAGCATAAATCGCAATTGTATACCTTCTAAAACGCATAATTAAATGAAAAGGTTTTTCTACATTTTATCACACAATTGCTTTGATTCAAAGGCACGCCTGTTTCAGTCGAACCGTTTACAACAAAGACCACTCTAAATTTTATTTCAGGACGCAATAATGAGGAACATAATATAGTAAATTACCTTGCTCTGCTCTACCAGTGTCTTTTCTGAAATGCTTAAGCTCGTCATATTTTCATAAAAGCAATATAAGTATTTTCCCAGTGTGCCAGACGGTTCAAATCTTCGCTTTTTTACCCGTTACGGATCCGTTACTGATCCGTTGGCGGGAGAGATTCCTAAAAAAAAAGCGAATCGTTTTTTTTTTTGGAATTTCTCCCGCAAACGGATCAGTAACGGATCCGTAACGGGTAAAAAAGCGAAGATTTGAACCGTCTGGCACACTGGGTTGTTTCAATGCACAATCCTTCTCCAATCGCTTCTCTTAAAACATTTAACCATTTAAATATTCAATTATTCTTTTTTAAAGAAATCGCTACTGTAAAAAGCCCTAAACTATCTCTAGAATATGTTTACAAAAATTGTCTTTGGATATTTGTTCTTCTTCTGGTGGCAGCAATATCTCATCTAAATGCCCCTTATTAGCGCACTCTACAGAAGCCATATTCGCCTCCTGTATTTGCTCTTGCTCAAAAATAATCTCTCCAAATGCGATAATAAAACCGTAGCTCCATTCTCATCGTGCAAACTCATCGCTCTGACCGTTCTACCCTTTGCTTTGTTGAAAATTTAATTGATGCCCTTATCTATTTGGATATATAATATAAGAACAATAAAAATAATAAAAAGGAAAAATAATGCCTGTATAAATTTATCCTATTCCTTTAATTTTATATAAAGCGCCAAACCTTTACCATTTGCGTTTCGCTCTTTGAAACGTCTTATTATTTATACTTTTATTGCACACATACAAGCCCATATCAATTTGACATAAACTAATTTGCACTATAGCTCTTGGTACCATTTGCTCTTGGTCATCTTGCTCTTGCACAATTTACTCCCTTTGAATATCGGTGACGATACCCAAAAATGACCAAAATGCTCTACCTATTTTCATAACATGCATGTTACTACTTGCTAAGAATCTGTGAGTGTGAAAACGCATATGAAGCCGCTGCCTCACTGTAACAGAAACATGATCAACGCATTTGATCAATTTCATACACCCTAATAAACAAACAATGTATTTGTATAAAACAAAAAAACGCATGAAAAGACGCTACCTCACATTTGCCTGCAATTATCTTCTTTCTGTTCTACACATAAGCCGCAAAAGAAAGAGAAAATAAAATAAAAAATAAAAGCCCTTTTACGCATACGGAAAACAGTACACGCACTCTCAATTTCTATGCACTCAAACTCACAACTATGATGCTGCAAGCAAAACGCACACACGCACTCAAAGCAATCTGCTCATGTCGCTTTTGTTATTATTTATCAAAAACTAAATGCACAATATTTGTCACAGAATCTATTATAAAATTGTAAACTCTTTACAAAATTATTATCACGCACTATGCCCTAGCTCTACACTTCACAGTTCTTAGCATAAACGCAAAAAATAGATCGCAAAAAAGGCAAACAAATCAAAACAAAAAAGCCGCAAAATTTCTCACATTGACGCCGCACTGTCGTCGACATTGCTCAAGGCACTCACAGTGATTTCAATAAAAAACTCACAATAGCACTTTTTAAAATATAATACTCACAAATTATTATTGTTTTATGCATTTTGCAGAAATATAGTTAGTATTTATTATTAACTAAAACATCGAATGACGCAATCGCATTTGCTCGCTCATTTTTTCTGACATCACAGCGCCAGTATACTTCTCCTTCTCTCCGCACAGCCACTCAACTAAGTGATGTTCTCTTCAGTACAGCGGTCTTCTCAGTAACAATTCCTCTCATGCCAAACTCACATATACATATTTAATATTTGAAATTAAATATGACGCTACGCATACATCCACAATGAAATTTCACAATTTTCAACGATTTTTCTAGAATTTACTTCTAGAAATTTTGCACTTCGCCAGAAAATTTTTTTTTTTTTAATTTATCCGCTCGAATGACCAATGTTTAAACCTTCGATAGCCAGCGGAATAAAACACAACAATTATTTTGGAAAAAGGAACTATGTCCAAAAAACCACATTTATTCACAGCACACAAAAGCACACAATAAAAGCACAACTTTACATCACAATAGCTCAAATTATACTGATACATTATACAAATATGAAAATACATTTTGTTGATTCTCTGAGAAAAACTCGTATACAGGGTGTATACGATACAGTTGTTAACGTGAAACTCAATTAAAGTTGATAAATTTAATAAAAAACATTTCGATTCATTACTCTTGTATACTTGTGTGTATTTTTTAACTGACAGCAAAAGTGAAAAGTTAAACTTCTTGAACAGTCGTTGAATAGAAAAGTCATCAACAAGTCTTCGAAATTTAAAGTAATTAAAATTACACGCATTACGAAATAGGTCGGCATTGCTACATTTGAAAAATTTATTAAAACTTGAATTTTTCAAAAAATTTTCAATTTATTTAACAAAGAAAAGTTTCATTAATACGATGATTAATACAGTAAATACGTAAAAAATAAAAAATAAAATTAATTTTGTTATAGTTTCAAAATTTGCAAAATAAGTGGTATATACCTATACAAAAATTAATAAATTTTCCTTTAACAGAAATATAATTTAATTAAAATTTTTCAATAAAACACAAATCTGTGGACTTTTGATAAAACAACCTAACTCGAAATAAGACAATTTCCCAGGATTTTAATTATTTTGGTGTAATCGTTATATTTCTATGACTTTTCGAAAAACGAATCGAAAGTCATTCGAATTGCATCTGACAAAGCATCTTCTCTCAAATAAGTTAAAATATTCAAGCATTTGCAACAACAAAAAACTTTTACAAATGCCTTTCACAAAACCACTTAAGTCGACATAAGAAAATGGTTTTTTTCTTCACAAAACATCTTAAGTCGGGATAAGATACAGGTTATATGGCAAAAAAAAATTTGACAAAAGCACTTCTTCAAAATAAGTTACGTTTTCTATGGAAAGAAGAATTTTTTAAATAAAAACTAATTGACAAAAAACATCTTATTTTAATTTTATTAAATACTATTATTATACCTTAGAGCAAAAAAAAGTTACTGGACATTATTCGTTAAATATTATAAAAAACTTCTCCATTTGTTCCAACTCCAATTTGATTACAGTTTATACAAATTTCAACGAACCAAATTAATACAAATCCCAAAGAACCAATTTTATAGAAATCTCAGAGAACCAACTTTTTCTCAAGGAATCAACTTTAATTAAACAATAAACACCCCTAACCTCAACGAACCAAGTTTTTGTAAATATCAAAGAACTAACTTTAGCTGTGTCTTGGACGACAGTTTTCAGTATTTAATTAAGTACTTTCTGAGAAACGTATGGGAAAGCAACAACTGAAGTGCTTAATTCAACATAGAAAAAATGGGGAAGCGGTGCGGAAACGAAAAGCAGAATAAAGTAAAACAAAATAAGAAGAAGAAGATAGCACACAAACTCGTTTTAGAAGAACAGCGTTAACTCCGTGTTAACACGCTATTGCCTAAAACACAGCTTTTAATTAACACACTAAATCTCAAGGACTCACTACATTTGTTCCATCGAAAATATCTTTCCAATATCGGTGCAATCCAAATTGCATCGTGCACTACCAGCTTAATGTGATAAATGGATAACCAATTCCAATATTCCTCTTTTTCGTTTCTTGTTGACGTACCGTGTTTTTTTTTTTTTTTTTTTTGTTAAATTTTGTTAGTGGAGTATCTTAGCAATAGTATTTAACAATCGTTTGATATTGTTACAATGAATACAGCTGTTTTGAAAATAATATACTAATTGTAAAGTTTGCCTACAAAAAAAGAAATTTATCATATAAGAAAGGTAAAGAAAACAATCAACATGTTGCGGACATAATGAAGTTGCGAAAATAAATGTTGCATTCATTTGAAAAATGTTTACAAGTGCTATCAAATACTACATAGTGACTAAAAATTGTAAATTAACATAAACCGTTCATACAGTTATTTTGCTAATTTACGTACTTGGCACTTTAGTCCAGTAATAAATATTTGATCAATCGAAAAGTTGTTCTGTTAATTTTATAGATAGGATTTGGGTGGATGACAAATTTCCCTGGTCGGTGACGGAGCACAGAAAAATTATATATCTAAAAGGCAAAAATTGCTGCAGACTTGAAAGTTGCCACAGTTGTTTATTAGATTATTGTTAATTGATAAAAAAATCCACCGCTCAACGGGGGTCTAGTCCCCCTTTTTTGGAGTTCAAAGATTAAAGTCAGTTGGTGGCGAATAACTTAAAAACTATTAGTTGGACAAAATAAGTTTGCGGTCAAAAATGTTAATTTAATTCTGCACATTTTTGTTTTTTAACATCCATCTTTCTGGCATAAAAATTGACCGAGATAAGTAATTTTGGCTTAATGTTACTTTATCGGCTGTTCTTGATTTTTTTATTTTTTATTTTGCCCAAATAGGGCTTTGGGAATCAATTACAACAACAACAACTTCTGGTCGAACCTACTTTCGGAGATATAGTCATCTGAAGATCGGGATACAGTCGACGTCCAATAATACGAATTATATAATGTCAGCCCTATTCGTAAAATCGAAAAATTCGTATTATCGCAACGAAATTTTGGTCCTTTTTCTTCTATATATCGTCGGTTTAGAGACAAAATTCACTAACCCGAATATTTGTTTTGAGAGAAAAACATCAGTTTACGAAAAATTTTTATGAAAAATAGGAAATTTATGAATTTTTTTCTGAGTAATATGATATGGAAACGGAAAACACAATTAGGGTGTATCTTAAAACGTGTAAAAGCTCGTAAAACTGACAAAGTTCGTATAAATTTTGGCACCTATTGCAAGTTTACGTGATTTTCGGGACATTTGCACATTTTAAAGAATACCCTCAATGTTTTGATAAAAACAAAAAAATATTTGATGGACAAAGTATGGGAATTGAGCTAAACATACTACACTGTTAATCTCAATTTCCAAAAAAAATATTTAATGAGTTTTGCCACTAAAAGAAGAAATTTAAAGTAAAACACGCCAATTGTACCAGTTAAAAAAGCATGATTTGGCATTGTTGTATTACCGATGCGCGAGGATTTTGCTCTGGTTTTTCTTGTCAATAAACAGGGTCGCGAAATTGATTTTGGTGGTTTTTGAAAATTTCTAAGAAAGACTTCTTTTCAAAAACTCAAACTTTTTTTTTTCAGATTTTACGAAAAAAAGCATTTCAAAACGTTTTAAAAATTCTGAAAAATTTCCCACGTATTCTTTCATGCATTCTAAGCATTTAATGCTTAGCAAAAGTGCAAAGCCTACTAAGAAAAAATTCTCATTCGTATTATCGAACCGTAAAATTTACCGCTGTTCGTATTATAGAATCACATGTGGAAGAAATATTGCATTCGTATCATTGGACATTCGTAATACTGAGCATTCGTATTACTGGACGTCGACTGTATATCTTTTATAAAAATCGGTATAAGTTGGGAACCCCTGAATGGATTTTAAAAATATGGATGTCATATGAAAGGTATTTTACCGGGCTATATAATGGCTTTACAAAATTTTTAAATTTGGGTGATAGTTTTCGAGATATGACAATTTTTCAAAAATGCACTCCATTTTTTCCCCAAAAACCGTTATTTTTCCCAAAAAATTTTTTATTAACGTGAAATTTTAATAACTAAATTAGAAAGCCCAATTTATTTCCTTTCATTTGATATGCAACATGTATCTGAAATTGTATCATTAATACATATTTAAAGATTTTAAATCCATTTTAAATTACAAAAAAAGATATACCTTTTTTGTTTCTGGACCGATCGAAAAAAATAAAAAGCATTTCAAAGGTTAAGATTTTACTTTTCGAATTTAAAGTTTTTGAAATAATAATAAAAAAATGCATGTAAAAAACGTAATGATATTCCTTAAAACGTGTAAAATCCTCGAAAGCCTCGTGAATTCGTAAAACTGTCAAAGTTCGTATTGATTTTGACAACAAAGTATGACAAGTTTACGAGGTTTTCGAGGCTTTTATACGTTTTAAGGAATATCATTACGTTTTTTACATGCATTTTTTTATTATTATTTCAAAACTTTAAATTCGAAAAGTAAAATCTTAACCTTTGAAATGCTTTGTATTTTTTTCGATCGGTCCAGAAACAAAAAAGGTATAGCTGTTTTGTAATTTAAAATGGATTTGAAATCTTTAAATTTAGGAGATTTTTAAGCTACAAAAATCATTTTATCGCCCACAACTGACTTTTTCGATTTTTGATGAATGATGTTGCGTTGCTTTGACAACTTAAACTTACAGATCAGTAGCTTAAAGAGGTGGCTTAATTGGGTTACACTGGTTTTTCGAATTTTGTTCATGTTTTGTAATTAAAATTCAATTCTTCACATCTCTATGAGATCAGGAAGAGCCCAACATCCAATAGTACAAAATTTGAACACAGCCAAAAAAGAAAATTTGGCTTATCACCACATTGATCAACGTGGAAGTAAAAAAACTTATGCTGAAAAGGTACCAACGACTTACTTTTTTCTTCTCTGGGTGCCCAGAAATACTTATCTATCTAGTTACGGCTCTGGTTTTCATTAAACGACACATTTGCCTTTCACTGTAAACATGTAAACATTTATCAGCAATATTTTTTTCTTATCAACTAAAAATTCATGAAATCTAGAACTTCAGATTAGTGCTACATTGAACTTTCTTGCAATCATTCAAATTATTTGCTCTGGTTTCATTACTGAGATGGATTCAAAAACGGATACAGGCACATATTTGGGATTTGATCTAAGCTCGCAAAAAGTAAGTAAATTGAAGTTTTGTTTTTTTAATATTAAAGCTACATTTTGGTCACATGAGTAATTTTTATCAAAAATAAATGACTAATATAGAACTAAGGAACTGCTTCAGGTAAACACTAAAAAATAGTAGGATTTCAAACATCTGAGCATGAACTTCGCTTATATTTTACGTAGATATGTATTTCATATTTGAATTATTCGGGGCATCGAATTGAAATTGTTGAAATCAATAACTTTTATTTTCTTAGTACTGAACAAGGGCTTATATGTACTTTCTTATTACATATTTAAATTACATCTTACATTGTATAAAACTAGTTAATGAATACTATTATAAAATGAAGAAAACACAAGAGTTTTCACGAATACGTGATCACACTATGGTGCAATCTCATTTTAGAATTTTAATTAAACAACACAAAAGTACATAAATACAAATTTAAATTTGAAAAAACACAGTGTAGTAATTTACGAGCTGAGTAAAAATTATTAAGGTTTAAGGAATTTTATCTAGTCAAAACTTACAAATTAATTGAGTTAAGTAAAGTGTTATATAAGAAAAATTTTTTTTCACTTTTTTTAAGCTAATAAATATAATCAAATTAAGTTAATAAAGCAAATTTACTTATACATAGTTGAATAATCATCAGACACAAACTGTTCGTTATCAGTAAATACCTGACCTTCATATTAACAGATTTTTACTAAATAGAATAAATCATTCGACTTGCTTGTCCTGTAACGGTAAAAAATAACGACAGCTAAAACATTTCTTCTTCCTAACTCAATTTTATTTAACAACATTTTGCATGCAGAAATTTAACACGCTGAATGCCACCATAAGTGCCACCATACAAGCAAAATGTCCTCCGTCAAGTGCCACGTGAACCGCAGGCGGTACACACTTAAACTTCCCCAGAGTGCCGTGTGTACCGCCGGCGGTGCACAGTCACATGTGAACTCAATGCAATATATATTCTGAATCACTGCAGTAAGGCAAAAAATTTTTGTGTTTTATCACAGAGGAAAAGGTATTTTTGGTTAGAGTTATGAAATTTTTTCGATACCTTTTATTTCAAAAGAATAACAAAAGTTACAAAAAAGAGGAACAAAAAAAAATTTTTATTGGAACAAAACTAACAAAAGTAAAAATTACATTTAACCAAAGGTTATAAATAATAAAAACTAATGACTAATGTGTTATGTTGAAACATTCCAGGCAAAAAAGGTGGATTATAATCCATAATAATTATAATAATTATTTTTACATCTATTTCAAAATGTTGCGAACTTTTTGGTTGTTTTTATTGCTTCTTCACCTCAAGATGTATATTTTATTTGTATGGTGGCACTGAGGTCAAATATTTTCAACAAACCTGTGGTGAACAAGGTACTCAGATAATTTGGTTTCACTCATGTGCCATGTCACGCCATTTTATAGGACAAATAACACTTATAAGCACAAATCACTTTCCACAAACTCATTATATACCCCTTTAGATCAATATTCAACAGTTATTACAAGTCGACATTTTTTCATACATTTTGAATTTGTATGGTGACACAGCGCTACAAGTAAAGTGTGTACCGCCGGCGGTACACATGGCACTCAACGTGTTAATATAAGCTAAGGATTTAATTCTCTGTTAGTAGGAAAACATTTGTGAACATCCAATGGAAAAGTACCTTATCTTCACAAAATAAAAAAACATTTTTTTGCATTTTCTAAAAAAAAACATAGAATTTTGAATAAACTGACATCTCGATCACTGGAAAATTCCAAAAATTGTCTGAGTAATTGAAATCGTAAAATGAAAAACTCAAGTTTTTAGATATCGAAGTTCAAAGTTTGTCAGTTATCAATTTTTACAGGGTAAAGGTTCGGTAAGACCGCGTTTATTGGTATTAGTAATTTGATGATCGACATCAAATCAGTTGTAAAATGTTCAGTACATGTCTAAGCACTGAATTCCACCTTAAATTGAAAACCGGTAAAATTGACCCTATCTCTTATTTTTAGCTGTACTGCTAAATTTTGTGAGTGAAGATAAGGTACCTTTTCCCATTGACGGTCACATTTATTTTATGACTATATTTTTCGATTTATATTTGTACTTTTACAGCTACAGTTTTATTTTTAAATTATAGACACTAAAATACGACTGTAGTTTTTATGATTCTTTTGCGACTTTATTAGATTTAGCAAATAGTAAATGCAAAAGTAGTTAGGTAGTTACAGAGTGATATAGTAATATTTACTTTGTTTCCAAAGTATGAGCCTTATCTTTGACCTAGTCAAAAACAAAATACCTGACTCTGCATTAACAATAAAATTGCGCGATAGTTTTTTTACATTTTTTAGCGATAAGAAATTTTTTAATATATAGCTCTAAAACTTTGCTTGTAATCAATGTGAAACCCCCCTTAGGAACCCTTACTTCAATTATTTTACATTCTTTTTATTTATAGTTTAACATCTGCAAATACTATCGCAAACAAAAAAATTCTTTGAAGAAATGTTTGCAGTATTCCGTTGACAATTTGCTCTTTGTAAAAGAGAATCCAAGAATCGAGAAGTCATGAAAAAAAAATCAAAATCATCGTAAAAGATTGTATTCTATGAAGGCGATTAATTTGAGTCTTATACTCTTCCTAGTAGTAACATGGATATTTGGGTGCGAATATTGAGCAAGGAGAATAAAACTTTGAAAAGTTTTAAATGCAAATTCTAAGTATGTACTTCAATAAACAATTGATAAAACGATGAGATTTTGACAAAAAATTCATATATTTAAATCATCATCAAATTTAAAAATGACCTCAAATTGAAATGATTTTATTTAAAAGAATGATTTTGTTATACCGTTGTCAATATTTTTAAATTTAAATTTGTTACAATAAATTTCTGTAACTGCCATACCTAAATTAGAGCGTCAGGCGTATTTAACCATCTCTGTCTTTTTCATGTCCATACAATTTATATGGAACAAACCGAAACAGAGACGGTAAAATTACGCTGACGCTCGACTAACGCTCCAACTTAGGTATGGCAGTAAGTTTACAAACAGAATCTTATTGAAATCCAAATACTTTAACGGCATAGCTTCCGTAAGTAAACTTCAGTTTAAAAACATCAAAACTGGACGTTATGAAACCGGCTCTATACTTTTTAAACGTATTCAAGCTTATCAGTTATATATGAATATTTCTCTAATATTCTGACGTAAATTTCTTATCAACGTCTCTGTTGACAACCAACCAAAAAACTTTAATCATTAAGACTACTTCAAGTTAAAAAAATAGTAGTCTAAATAAATAAATGAGTTTAGATAAACTTTTTTTAAAAATTTTAACTCCTTTTTAGCCCATTCCCACTTGCCTGGTTAAGGTTATTTAGTTATTAGATATCTAGTTAAACACAAATCGGGCTAGTTTGTCATATAAAATGGTTTAATTTTTGATGAATTAGTAAATTATCAAAAAAAATTGTCAGCTGAAGAAAACGTAAAAAACCTTTTTTAATGGAATAACTCCTAAACGGTAAATTGTCAAGTCTTTTTTATAGGAAATTTTCTGGGATATAAAATTGTCTAGCACTATTTTTTTGACCTTGAACAACTTTCACTTAGATTTTTTTCCACAAAAATCCGAACTCTTTTTCGTTAAATTTCTATTTATAGTCATTTTGTGGCCGCCATTTTGAATTTTGAGATTAACTAAAAAATGGCCATCATTTATTCGAAAGCTCTTGAGTAGACGAACATTTTGAGACAATAAACGTATTTTTATTATTTTATTTATTTATTTATTTTATTTTATTATACTTCTATTTCTGGAGACAGAGGTTTTCCGGTTGGCTTGGAACATCCCCTTAAAAAAAAAACGAAGATATTAAAGCTAACGTTAAAATTGTAGCAATATCAATTACTTTAAAAAAAAAAGTTAATAAATTATTGATAAATAAATATATGTATATTATTATTATACGTATTGCTCTTTTTTAAATATAACATATTTTTAAGTGGCAGCTACGTGTAAACTATCACAAAGCAAGAACATAACCTAATTTTAATGTTGGCCAGCAAATTGAGTTAATTCGACACTGTTTGTTGCGGGGCGCAAGCCCAGTTCTGCCGCAAAATAATAAAAAAAAGTAACTCGTTTTTCATAGTTTTGAGAAAATCGAAACTTTATTGTTATTCAGAAAAGCTTCCACTTCTCTGATAGAACTATTTCAGTTTTAATCTCTTTGGTATGAAATTATGCCTTTTGTGATGCTAATTAAGAAAGAAATAAAAACAGGGTGTAATATTTACATTGCTGCATTTACAATTTGCAAGAGAAGTGGAAAACTTTAAAAAATTTACGATTTTACGAAAAGATAGGCACACAATTTCTTAATCCGATGGGAAAATAAGGTTTCAAAGTCCTTAACTGAAGTGGCGGCCTTATATTTTTACGGCAGAGTTCGGTGTGGCTATCCAATTGATTCGATAATTGGTAGTTGAATTTTAGGAATGGCAGGCATTCTAAAATTTTACCTCGGATGGTGATCCAATGTTGTTGGTTGGCCGCAAGCATTACTGGAACACACGATTCACTGTAGTTTTTTTTTACCCGGCACTTTTAATTTTCTTTTAATTTTTCTTTTAATTTTTCTTTTAAATTTAATGAATTTTAATTTTATCAAATATAAATAAGAAGTTGAGCGTGTTTTTTGTTTTGGTTTCGGCAAATTTTGACGTTTTCAGTTTCAGGGTCGGTTATGCAGTTTTTCGATGTGTCATTCTGTCATAGGGAAATTTTAGATTAGCAGAGTTGCAAAAGCGGCTGACACATGAATATAGATGTTGCCAGGTTGAAGGTGTAGCAACATTCGGAAATCATGTAGGTAACAGATTAATGTAGGAACCAGGGTTGGAAACTCGTTAGTGAAGTGAGATAGAGCTATGTATGAACCAAAGTAGAGCTAGGGTGTAAGGGTACCAATTAAATAAGTTATTTTTTTTTGTTGTAAGATTTATGTATTTTTTGTTGGTAGTTTTGTTAGGATTAAGCAAAACTGTTTTCATGTATTTGATGAAATCGAAATTTCTGGCTTGGCGATAGGAAAGTGCCGTACAAAAAGTTCAAAGTCAAAAGTACGGTTCGTGGATTAAGACGTGTGTTCTTTTTAGTCCGGTCTAGTTTTAAACAATTCAGTTTAGTAGTGTTGGATCAAAGTTTTAAGGGTCCAAGTTTTTTGGAAGCAGAATCCTGAAAGGATACAGAACTTGGAAGGAACCAGTACTTTTGAAGGTACGGTGTTTTTTTTGTGTGTTAACTACCAGTGTTTTTTTGGTAAAAAAATTATTTTTTTTTGCTAGAACCGAGTCGTTTTTGGCGCCAAGCCAGCAGAAAAATACGAAAGCAGTTTTGTGATCCTGGGAGGAGCCCCAGTTGGGTTAATCCTTGAAGAGAGAAGGAAAACAGGATATACCCGAAGATACTCGTGTAACAGGAATATAGAGGGAAATAATGTGAGTGTTAATTTAGGACAGTAAAAAAAAAAGGGAAGTGTGCTAAGATATTGTTTTTTTTATCAGTGTGGCTGACGGCGACGCTACCAAGGTGAAATTTGAGGACTCGGCCGGTAAATTGTGTGAAGTTGGTAAAAGCAGCAAAAAGGTCAGCCACAAATTTTCCTATTTAATTGTTTTTATTATCACGCATATTAAATTTTGGAGCGCGGAAATTCGCAGAGGAAAAATTAAAATAACGGGGGTAACCCTGAGGTTTTGATACCTGCTTTGGGGACGTCGGAAATTTTCACGACTGCAAAGCCGACATTTTAGTTTAAGTAGTTTAAGTTTTCGTTCGGTTTAAGTTCATTCGTTCGTTTTCGTTCGTTTCGGTCAATTGTAAGGGGAAATTCTAAAAAAGGAAGTTTTTAAGGAATTTTTGATTTCATATTTTTTTATATGCACGAATAGGGAATTTTCTCTCAGCGAGCTCGTTTAGGGTGACCCTCGTGTGTGAAAAGATTTTATTTTAAAAAATGCCTATTTATGCAGAAAATTAAAGAAATTAGAATTTCTTCATTCGTTCACGGTGTTTAACTAGATTATTTTGTCAATTTTTTATGCATCTCGTAAATTGGTGCTGAATCGGTAATTTGATATTCGTTTTTTTTGTTGAATCGTTAGTTTTAAATCCAATGATTATTTAAATGTTATTTTTAATGGTTATTATTTTAAGTCATTTCAAATATTACATATTTTAAATTTCATTACATTTCATAATATTTTATATACATTTTTATCAGTGATGGTAGGTCACTAAAATTGGTTTTTGTTAAATTTATATTTTTTATAATTTATACGGAAGTTGGCTATGCTTTCTGCTGTAATTTTCCTGTGTATATGGTTGAGCCTTTGGTTACCTTTAGGATGAGATTTTGAAATCCTGTAATATAGATAAGATTTGAAATAAATTAGTTTATATTTTGGTTATGAGATTCATAATGAGTTTGTGCTAAATTTTGATTGTGGGGGGGATTTGATCCTGACTAAATGATCTAGGTTTCTTGGCCAGCGGAAATGGTAAGAATGGGTGTTATCCTAAAATGGAGTGGGTAGCACAGGATGGGTGGGAGCGTGGGGGAAAATTACATCTGTTTCCTCGTATGGGAGTGAATGAGCTAAAAGGTCTTTTGGAATTAATTTGGTTTTGATATTTCGGTTTTCAAATATTTTCAGTTTTTTTTTTGCTTATCTCGGGTTTTGGTTTGATTTCTTTTTGAGTTTGTTTTGTTTATATTTTATTTCCGTTCGACAACGGAAGTAAAATTTATTGTGAAATCCTCGGCCTAATGCGGTAGGTTGAGAACCCTCCCTGGTGCGCAGGCTAGTCGTGGCGAACCGCATTAGGCAAGATTACTCTGGGACATATAACAATAATGGCGCCCAATTTAAAAATAAATGATATTGCAAAGGTTCAAAATATCTAAGGACCTACGAAAGCAAACGATAATAGAGAAGATCACATATTTGCGTGAACTGTAATAAAACAGTGACTTGGTCGAACTGAAGCGTGTAGATCAACCGCACTGTCGAATAAGGTACATGTCAATGTGTAGATCTAATATAGGTTCAGGTGGTTAGTTCTGATTTCACCTTCCTGGTCGGCCTTTACCTAGGTGACTTAGTACTTGCAAAGAAAGTAATATGGCTACTAATTGCATCTTCTTAGAGGGCGATCAGAAACGTGTAAATCAAATAATAAATAAAAAGCATAAAAGGAAACATTTTTTTTGAATAGGTTCAGAATAGAACAATTAATTTGCATGTAACAACTGTTTTGAGATGTAAAATTTTATATCCACTTATACATGAAAATTTGGTGTGCATATTAGACGAAGGGCTATGCAATCTAGTGGCTTGGTAATCAGTGTAGTAATTTCTACAGCAAATACTAAATGCATCTAGTAATTAGTCCCGGGTCGAAATCCAACTCTTAAGCGCATGTTAGGCTTAGATGGCTTAGTCCAATTGGGTTTTCAATAAAGACTAATTGCATCTAATGCTGAACAGGCGGCTGACAGACAATGCACAAAAACAAAAAAATGAATTAGATATAAAATAAGAAAACTTGAAGCTCATTCACTCCTACGATTCCGTAAGGAACACGCAGTTAAATTTTTTTTTATCATAGCTGGAAAATATGATCAAAAGCAAATAAAGGTCAAATAGTCAGGAGATAAAACCCCCCAATTTTACGAAACCATAACAAAGAAAATATAAAAATATACGTGATTTCAGTCTTAATGATTACAAAATCTGTTAATGAAAAACGTAGAAAAGGTTAAGAAAAGAAGGTCTATAAAAAGAACAAGTATCCACGATCTTAATAGAACAGGTAGCGCAGAAATTTCTATTGACAGAATGGCAGACAAAGGAACTGAAGACCAGGACGTCGGCCGAAGAGATGAGTTTTACATCGATTTATCGAATACTATAAGGGTGGATAAAACACAAGATCCAGAAACCGATCAGGGGGCGATCAAGAAAGTACCCACACAAGGGTTAAGTTCAAAACAACCACTGGCACATAGTGATGCACACAGGCAACCAAACAACCACAGAATTGAAAGTGTATTATCTCAAACAAATGAGGCATTAATTAGCGACTTGGTGGCAAAAGCAAATCAGGGTTACAGGGTAGAGTTAGAAATGAAATTAGAAAACAAAATCGCGGAATGCATGCAGGCGAGTGTAGAGCAGATTGTTCTAGCATTGAGTCTGGCTCAGATTTCTGATGATAGGGGGGCACAGTCATTAGAAGTACAAAGGTCAATAAATATTACTGAGGGAAATATCGATCCAAATTCAATTTCTCGCGAGCAACCTAAAAACAGCAATGTAGTTGCTAGTCACTCGGAAAGATTAAATAACCCGGCTAATATGCAAAATCCTAGATTACACCACGATAATTTAAGCCGTACTCAACAATACCAGTTTCCGCCGCCACCTATTCAGCAACCACTACAGCAGCAACATCAATCAATCCAAATACAACACCAAAATCGAACAAACCAGCAAGTGTCACCTCCAGGCCTACAACTACCAACACCGGCTCAACAACAGCAGCAATCTGCACAAAATTGGGCTCAGCAGCAACAACAACTATTTCGGCAACAGCAATATCAACAGCCTTTTCAACAACAAGCGATGTGCATGCAGTACCCAGCACAACAAACACCATTTGTAGGGTTTTCAAATGATAATGGTCGAAACTCCAACGGATCACAATCAGCATATAGAGATGCACCACCTACTAACAATAGATCCCACTTCGGTCAAAATTCAATCAATCTAAATATTGATAAATGGGGCATAGCATTCAGCGGCAGTCCACATGATCTTGCAGTAGACGAGTTTGTGTTTCGTATAGAACACCTTCAAAGGCACTACCAGTGTCCATGGAATAATATACTTCGCGATTTTCATCTCTTACTTAAGGGCGTTGCACACGAATGGTACTGGCTGTTCATTCGCGATAAAAATAATGTTGACTGGAATACACTGAAATGGGCTATGCTGCATCGATATCAAACCAATAAATCAGATTTCGAACTAATGAAAGATTTGGTAGTGCGCAAACAAACACGCGACGAAGATATTGAGTCTTTTTTCCATGCCATACAAAAATTGAGAGCCCGACTAAGGTGTCCTGTAGCGGATGGCGACGTCGTCAAAATTATAAAAAGAAATTTGCAAGACCATATAAAAGGAATTGTGTTCCCGATGATGGTAAATTCGGTGGATCAATTGCGTGAGGCAAGTCTGGAGGTTGAAACTCAATTTACACGGAAGGATATGCGTAGTTATGTACCACCACAACCTAGGTACCAATCAAGAAATCAGAATATAAATGAGTTGAAAATGAAATATAATGAAATGCCTTACCTGTGCTCCAATGATGATGATTTTGAAGTTGAAGAAGTGCAGCCAAACCACAGAAGGAAGACGCAGCAACAACCACAGCAACAACAACCGCTTCAAAATCAGTCCCAACAACATTTTAATCCTTTCCGTCAACAACAGCAACCAAAACAACAGCAGCAGTATTCAAGTGAGGTTCTACAGCAAAGTCCAAATCAGCAACAGCCACAAAAGAGAGTCCTTGTATGCTGGAATTGTCGTCAGCAAGGACACACATATATGGAATGTACGTCACTACAGAGAGAAATATTTTGCTATAAGTGCGGGTATCCGGATGTAATCACTCCCAAGTGCCCTACATGCTCCGAGGGAAACTCGCAAAGGAACGTGACGACTGCGGGAGCGTCACGCTCTACCCAGACTCCCGTAGTGGATTAAATAAACGAAATGTTGCTGACGCTGATGATGTGGAGAAAGCGCAGAAGCCTGAAAATAAACAAAAAATTAATATTTTGAAAAAAATAAAGAATTTCAACCATAAAATACAATTTGAAAAGAAACCACCAGTGTCAATATCGGTTGAAGAACGAATGGAAAAATATGTAGAAACCAGGAAACGAATATTCGACGAAGGAACCCTCAATGGTAGACGTGAAATTTCAAATAAGGTGAAAAAGGCAAGACGGAATTTTGACAAAAGAAAACGTGTGCGTAGTCATATAGTCGAGGCAGTTAATAACATACATAATAGAGATCCAAGAGCATTTGCCGAAATTGAAATCAGAGGTACCAAGTTAATAGGACTTTTAGATACCGGAGCTTCCATAAGTTTGCTCGGCAGAGGATGTCGCGAATTAGTTGAACAAATCGGAGTTGAAGTAGAACGTTTTTATTCAAATGTGAAGACCGCCAGCGGTAAAAATCACCTGATTCTGGGAAAAGTTTGCGTTCCTGTTAAATACAAGGATGAGATAAAAAGGGTGAAATTTTATTTGTGCCCTGACCTTGAACAAAACGCATATTTTGGTGTGGATTTTTGGCGACAATTTAAATTGGCACCAGATGTATTGGGTGTGGAAGAGTTGGATATAGAAAAAATAAAGGAGCAATTTAATATTACGAATAGAGATTCAGAATTTGAAACGGAAAAACATATTTTGACTGAAGACCAGCAGCGGCGTTTAGATGAAGTGGTAAGCCAATTTTATACTTATGAGCAGAACGGATTAGGAAAAACTGACGTCGAATCACATACCATAAAATTAACAGAGGGAGCATTACCAGTGAAAGATCGTCACTACCCGATTTCGCCTGCGGTTCAGGAACTCGCGTATGCTGAATTAGATAAAATGTTAGAGTTAGGCGTAATCGAGGAGAGTGAGAGTCCCTGGAATAACAGAGTGACAATCGTCAGAAAACCGGATAAAAATCGTATGTGTCTCGACGCCAGAAAGCTGAATGATAGAACAGTGAAAGACGCGTATCCGCTTCAAAATATAGAAGGAATCTTAAGCAGGATTGACTACACTTATTTCATAAGCAGCGTAGATTTAAAGTTCGCTTTCTGGCAGATACCTTTGGAGGAAAAAAGTAAGGAGTACACGGCTTTCACAGTGCCAGGAAGGCCTCTTTATCAATTCGCCGTAATGCCCTTCGGTTTATGCAACGCGGCGCAACGTCTTTGTCGCTTAATGGACAAAGTCATTCCACAACGTCTTAAGTCTCATGTTTTTACATATTTGGATGATTTATTAATCATTGCGCCTAATTTTGACACTCATCTTCGTGTGCTTAGTGAAGTAGCGGATTGTCTAAGAAAAGCAAATTTAACTATTGGGTTAAAAAAATCGAAATTTTGCTTCAAGGAGTTGCGCTATTTGGGTTTTATTGTGGGTGGTGGTACTCTAAGGACTGATCCTGAAAAGGTTTCAGCAATTAAAAAAATTTCAATTCCAAAATCAGTAAAAGAAGTAAGAAGTTTCCTTGGTACAGCGGGTTGGTACCGGCGCTTCATTAAAAATTTCGCTGCCGTATCAGCTCCTCTTAGTGATACGCTTAAAAAGAGCAAAAAGTTTACGATGACATCAGAAGCTGTGGACGCCTTCAACAAATTGAAAGAAGCTCTTTGTACAGCCCCGGTTTTAAAGCATCCGGATTTTTCTAAAAGATTTTTAGTACAGTGCGACGCGTCGGACGTTGGCGTAGGAGCGGTGCTATACCAAAAAGACCTGGATAATAATGAAAATCCGATAGCGTACTACTCGCAAAAGTTAAACAGCTGTCAAAAGAATTATTCGGTAACAGAAAAGGAATGTCTAGCTGCAGTTTTGGCGGTCAAACGTTTTCGACCGTACATAGAGATGATGCCCTTCACAGTCATTACCGATCACGCCAGTTTAAAATGGTTGATGACTTTGAAAGATCTTAGTGGCAGGTTGGCGAGATGGTCACTACAATTGCAGGCTTATGACTTCAAAATTGAACATCGCAAGGGCTCAGAAAACATTGTTGCTGATACGTTGTCAAGGACTGTTGAAGAAGTGAGTGCTGGTGAGGATGATTTGTTGGGCATAGAAACGACAGAATTTGAATCGGAGGATTATTTGGAATTGATTAAAACAATTAGAGAAAATCAAGAAAAACTGCCAGATTTGCGCGTGGAAAATGGTATGGTTTTTAAAAAAATTAAATTTGACAGAGGTGAACCTGAAGATGTAAATTGGAAGTTGTGGATACCCGAAGCGTTGACAACCACATTAATAATCAAAGCACATGAGCCGGAAACAGCTTCTCATGGAGGAATCGCAAAAACAATACACCGACTAAGGCAGTGGTATTATTGGCCTAATATGGCAGCTCAAGTAAGAACGGTAATAAGAAATTGTATAGTGTGTAAAGAGGCGAAAAGCAGCAATCAAGAACTAAAACCTACTATAGGAAACGAGGTAATAACAGAAAGACCATTTCAAAAAATATATATAGACTTTTTAGGGAAGTACCCCCGGTCGAAAAGGGGCAATGCATATATATTCATTGTGGTGGATCATTTCACCAAATTCATGTTCCTAAAGGCGATGCGCGAAGCAACAACTGCAAACATAATACAATTTTTGGTGACGGAAATTTTTCATAAATTTGGAGTGCCTGAAATAATCCACTCCGACAATGGAGCACAATTTACGGCTAAGAATTTTCAGCATATGATCGACACATACAAAATTAGACACCTTAAAACTGCATGTTATGCACCGCAATCGAATGCGGCCGAACGGGTCAACCAATCGGTATTAAATGCTATTAGGTCTTACATAGAGAATGACCATAGAGACTGGGACATGTATTTGTCTGAAATAGAGTGCGCTCTTAGAACCTCAGTACATTCAGCAACAGGAATAACTCCATTTCTGGCATTGTTTGGACATGAAATGTATATGAACGGCTATGACTATAAATTGGCTCGAAAACTGAATTCTTTAAGCGATCATCAAATAATTTCCGTTAATAAAAAAGATAAGATTGAATTGATCAGAGATACACTAAAGAAAAATTTACACGAAGCATATGAGCGTAGCGCGAAACGTTACAACAAACGTGCGCGAGAAGTTAGTTTCATACCAGGGCAAGAAGTATTTAAACGTAATTTTGTGTTGAGTAATTTCTCGAAAAACATTAACGCGAAATTTTGCAAAAAGTTTATAAAATGTAGAATAACCCGACCAGTAGGAAATAACCTGTACGAGTTGGAAAACTTGAGTGGCAAACCATTAGGCGTATTCCACGCCAAAGATATTAAACAATAGTTAAGTATCTGCAATATTTACCATCAATAGAAGTAGCCAGCTATCCGTCCATCTGCGTAGTATAGAGTAGGGTCCTGAGTGTGTAAAGAGAATAAATCCAAGCTTTGCATTCTTGATATCTGCTCTCACTTAAAATATCTGAGAATATTTGAGAAATTTTAAAACAAAGTACCAATTTTTAAGTTTAAAGAAAATAGTCACTTCCCGTAATTTAGACATCGAGATACGCTGATTACAAATCCAATGAGGAGGTTATCTTGCGTTGTACCTAAGAACTTAAAGAGAAAGAAAATTTAATTAGACAATTGAATAAAAAAAAAATAAAAATTGGTTTTGATAAGCAGGGCCCGGTTAGCTAAGGTGTAAAGCATGAGTCTCTGGATCACAAGGTCGTGGGCGGTGGCCTACGTTGGGCACTGTAAAAAATGAATGGATTTATAAAACAAATTCAAGAAAAAAAATCCTCAGGTTATGATTTAGAAAAAACGATTGATCAATTTTGATACTATGCTCAAAACAAATCACAATTCTGAGGACAATAACTCTTTTAGTTTGCTTCACACAATCGTAAGTTTAGCTTTTTGTTTTTGTTCATCCGCAGGCAAAGTTAAGCAGGGGTAACAGAACACTGAAGCTAGGAAAAGGGAGGAATTCCTGCATTTAAACAAATAGAATCAGTCGCAATAACAAGTTTATGGACTTGCGTAGTCCCAGCACACTGCTTTGGTTCCAGTTGGCCCTAGTACAACTTGGCCATAGCAGAGGTTTGTTGCGGGGCGCAAGCCCAGTTCTGCCGCAAAATAATAAAAAAAAGTAACTCGTTTTTCATAGTTTTGAGAAAATCGAAACTTTATTGTTATTCAGAAAAGCTTCCACTTCTCTGATAGAACTATTTCAGTTTTAATCTCTTTGGTATGAAATTATGCCTTTTGTGATGCTAATTAAGAAAGAAATAAAAACAGGGTGTAATATTTACATTGCTGCATTTACAATTTGCAAGAGAAGTGGAAAACTTTAAAAAATTTACGATTTTACGAAAAGATAGGCACACAATTTCTTAATCCGATGGGAAAATAAGGTTTCAAAGTCCTTAACTGAAGTGGCGGCCTTATATTTTTACGGCAGAGTTCGGTGTGGCTATCCAATTGATTCGATAATTGGTAGTTGAATTTTAGGAATGGCAGGCATTCTAAAATTTTACCTCGGATGGTGATCCAATGTTGTTGGTTGGCCGCAAGCATTACTGGAACACACGATTCACTGTAGTTTTTTTTTACCCGGCACTTTTAATTTTCTTTTAATTTTTCTTTTAATTTTTCTTTTAAATTTAATGAATTTTAATTTTATCAAATATAAATAAGAAGTTGAGCGTGTTTTTTGTTTTGGTTTCGGCAAATTTTGACGTTTTCAGTTTCAGGGTCGGTTATGCAGTTTTTCGATGTGTCATTCTGTCATAGGGAAATTTTAGATTAGCAGAGTTGCAAAAGCGGCTGACACATGAATATAGATGTTGCCAGGTTGAAGGTGTAGCAACATTCGGAAATCATGTAGGTAACAGATTAATGTAGGAACCAGGGTTGGAAACTCGTTAGTGAAGTGAGATAGAGCTATGTATGAACCAAAGTAGAGCTAGGGTGTAAGGGTACCAATTAAATAAGTTATTTTTTTTTTGTTGTAAGATTTATGTATTTTTTGTTGGTAGTTTTGTTAGGATTAAGCAAAACTGTTTTCATGTATTTGATGAAATCGAAATTTCTGGCTTGGCGATAGGAAAGTGCCGTACAAAAAGTTCAAAGTCAAAAGTACGGTTCGTGGATTAAGACGTGTGTTCTTTTTAGTCCGGTCTAGTTTTAAACAATTCAGTTTAGTAGTGTTGGATCAAAGTTTTAAGGGTCCAAGTTTTTTGGAAGCAGAATCCTGAAAGGATACAGAACTTGGAAGGAACCAGTACTTTTGAAGGTACGGTGTTTTTTTTGTGTGTTAACTACCAGTGTTTTTTTGGTAAAAAAAATTATTTTTTTTTGCTAGAACCGAGTCGTTTTTGGCGCCAAGCCAGCAGAAAAATACGAAAGCAGTTTTGTGATCCTGGGAGGAGCCCCAGTTGGGTTAATCCTTGAAGAGAGAAGGAAAACAGGATATACCCGAAGATACTCGTGTAACAGGAATATAGAGGGAAATAATGTGAGTGTTAATTTAGGACAGTAAAAAAAAAAGGGAAGTGTGCTAAGATATTGTTTTTTTTATCAGTGTGGCTGACGGCGACGCTACCAAGGTGAAATTTGAGGACTCGGCCGGTAAATTGTGTGAAGTTGGTAAAAGCAGCAAAAAGGTCAGCCACAAATTTTCCTATTTAATTGTTTTTATTATCACGCATATTAAATTTTGGAGCGCGGAAATTCGCAGAGGAAAAATTAAAATAACGGGGGTAACCCTGAGGTTTTGATACCTGCTTTGGGGACGTCGGAAATTTTCACGACTGCAAAGCCGACATTTTAGTTTAAGTAGTTTAAGTTTTCGTTCGGTTTAAGTTCATTCGTTCGTTTTCGTTCGTTTCGGTCAATTGTAAGGGGAAATTCTAAAAAAGGAAGTTTTTAAGGAATTTTTGATTTCATATTTTTTTATATGCACGAATAGGGAATTTTCTCTCAGCGAGCTCGTTTAGGGTGACCCTCGTGTGTGAAAAGATTTTATTTTAAAAAATGCCTATTTATGCAGAAAATTAAAGAAATTAGAATTTCTTCATTCGTTCACGGTGTTTAACTAGATTATTTTGTCAATTTTTTATGCATCTCGTAAATTGGTGCTGAATCGGTAATTTGATATTCGTTTTTTTTGTTGAATCGTTAGTTTTAAATCCAATGATTATTTAAATGTTATTTTTAATGGTTATTATTTTAAGTCATTTCAAATATTACATATTTTAAATTTCATTACATTTCATAATATTTTATATACATTTTTATCAGTGATGGTAGGTCACTAAAATTGGTTTTTGTTAAATTTATATTTTTTATAATTTATACGGAAGTTGGCTATGCTTTCTGCTGTAATTTTCCTGTGTATATGGTTGAGCCTTTGGTTACCTTTAGGATGAGATTTTGAAATCCTGTAATATAGATAAGATTTGAAATAAATTAGTTTATATTTTGGTTATGAGATTCATAATGAGTTTGTGCTAAATTTTGATTGTGGGGGGGATTTGATCCTGACTAAATGATCTAGGTTTCTTGGCCAGCGGAAATGGTAAGAATGGGTGTTATCCTAAAATGGAGTGGGTAGCACAGGATGGGTGGGAGCGTGGGGGAAAATTACATCTGTTTCCTCGTATGGGAGTGAATGAGCTAAAAGGTCTTTTGGAATTAATTTGGTTTTGATATTTCGGTTTTCAAATATTTTCAGTTTTTTTTTTGCTTATCTCGGGTTTTGGTTTGATTTCTTTTTGAGTTTGTTTTGTTTATATTTTATTTCCGTTCGACAACGGAAGTAAAATTTATTGTGAAATCCTCGGCCTAATGCGGTAGGTTGAGAACCCTCCCTGGTGCGCAGGCTAGTCGTGGCGAACCGCATTAGGCAAGATTACTCTGGGACATATAACATGTTTAATAAATAAGCAGTATCCTTTGATTTCGCTTTAAAGTTTTTGTTGACATTTTTAGACAACATTTTTGACATTTTAAATTAAAAAATTGGTATTTTTTAATTTATTTTTAAATTTTGGAAATTTATTTGTTTTTGATATTTGCAGTATTAATACATGTACGTATACATTATTTATTGGATTTGTTACAAAGCTTCTCATTTTCACGAAATTTAATAAAACTATGAATTGCAGAAAACTTAAAAAAAAAAACAAGAAAAGTAAAATAGCAACAAGAAGCATATGTTGCGGTACATATCGAAGTTTCAAGGAAAGGTACGTGAAAAAATGTTGCTGTTAAAAATGTTTAAAAGAACATTTAAAACACATACTAAAACATATTTTATGAAATAAAGATGAAAATAAAAAAAGCTCTAGCGTGATTGACAAAATGTTAACATTTCCACTTTCATGTACTTTATTTAATAAATGGTACAAAATTAAAAAGAAAAACCACATTCATTCATTGTTTTTACCGCTTGCAACATGTTCTTATAAACATTTCTTTATTAGCAACATTTATTTCTAATCAAATCCGGAACCTAATGTTAGTTACTTACTTCCTTGTAATCATTTAGTTAATATACTCTGGCTCAATTAGAAAGATGACATCAAAAACAGATACTGGTACTTTTTTAGGATTTGATCTGGGCACACAAGGAGTAAGTAGAGTTTATAGTTTTCTTTACACCCTTTCATTGTGGTCATATGAGTCATGAATATTAAAAGTAAATACAATAGTTAGGGCTTATAAGGTAGTCATTTGAACGAGAACGTTTTAGTCTTTTTAATAGAAATTAACACCAATTGAAAGTAGGTACTAAGCTTACTTATTTCAGTAACGTACAAAAGCTATGAATGTTCATGACTTGTTCAATAATATGTGCACAAAATTGGATCAACCTTTTTAGAGCATATTCCTCATTTATTTCAACTACATATTAAATGACATTCATTCAAGTGCTAAAATAAATTATGCAAGCATTTTTTTGTAAAATCTTAAAGCTCCGATTTTTAACTTTTTATTTTATGAACAAATCACTTATGTTTTTTTTTTTTTAATCTATTCCAAATAGTTTTAATTCTTTTACGGACATTTCTAAATTTGATTTAATTTATTTGTTCATTTTGGCCAAACAATTTAATGTGTTACAGAGTTTTATGCTACTTCTAAACATAATTATTTCAATCATTTAATTTCAAGTAAGTAATATAAGTATTTAAATAATTAATATTTCTTAACGACTACAAACAAAAACGCTCTAAAAATTTATAAATTGACTGAAATTCATTTCGGCTTTTTAAATATGTTTTTTTGTTCCTGTAACAGAGGTTAAAAATTATATTTGTAACCTTAGTAGCATTAATTTACAAATTGTGTTCTATCACGTCATAAAGCAAAGGTGCAGCGTGTGTTTGATCGTTATTTTTTGGGTGCGCTGACAAGTCATTTAATTAAAACGTATTTAATTTCATTTGTTTTAAAGGGATGAACAAATAATTTTCGTTTTATCTTTTAATTTAAGCTTAAAGCAGTACAGTTGAGTCCATCACTAGAAATTGTTGCAGAAGCTGAAGTCAAATTTGATTCGGATTTACCAGAATATCGTACCACAGGTGGTGTTAATGCAGGCAAAGAAAAAAATGTGTAAGCAATAAAATAATCGCATATTATTCCAACATATGTTCGTTTTTATAAGTTAACTTTTTGAATATACAGTTTTTATGCACATCCTGTTATGTGGGTCAAAGCGATTGACATAGTTCTAGATCGTTTGGTCGTACAAGGCGCTAACTTATGCACAATTGCTGCCATTAGTGGCTCAGGACAGGTAAGTTAAACTCATATACACATTCCAAAAACTAGTTAGGGGTTACCCTTGACTTGGCCAAAAATTAAATACCCTACACCGTAGTATTTTCTAAATTTTGCTTGTATGCGACGTGCAACATCATCCACGAAAAGGCAACCTCTGGACTAATAACCCTTTTTTGGAAGATGTAAGTTCATGCGAACTTGATCTTCGTAACAAGGAAACAGTTGTGTCCAGATATAAAATGCAATCATTGTCTCAGTTCTAGATATTTCTCGATGAAGAATATCCATCGCTTTGATATTAAATTGCTGGTCCTTTTTTCAACTTCATATTTATGTGAAAAGGCTTTGATGCATTTAATAAAATTTAATTTTATAAATGAAGTACGTTTTTATTTATGTTAATAATAGTAATTAATATGAATATGTATTAATAAATCAACAACACCAGCAACAACAACAACAATAATAACATCAACAAAATTACTTTCATATGACACCAATATTTTCCAAATCCATCCAGGGGTTCCCAATTTATAGCGGTTTTCATAGAATATATATATTCTGATCTTTCGATGGCTTTATCTCCGAAACTAGGACCGAAATACCCTTTTTGATCACATATTCTTTTTAAAGCCTAAGAGCTCAATGATTAAAAATTAGTTTCAGAATTTTAGCGAATTTATCACTAAACGGCACATGAACCCCATTTTGACCTCCATATGACCTTGAAATCTTTTTTCTCAGACGTTCTGGAAAAAACGGACCCGGGATTCGGATTCAGGACGTCAAAGTCCCTAGGAAACACATAGTCTGGTCATAACGCCAAGCCATTTATTTTTTTTGTAAACCTGTGTAATAAATTACAATAAATAAAAAAAAAATAGTAATTTCCGATGTCTTTCTCAATGGTTAATTCAAATCCGGACTCAGAATTGCTCTGGTATGGTTTTTGAGACATCAACTTAAAAGTTAAAAAAACATGAGTTTTGAGTTTATATAGAAAACACAAGAAATTGTTTTGGCCTTTTCTACTAAATGCATCGTTTAGTGGTAGTAGTACTATCTGTCTTCAAAATAACCCAGCAGTTCTCAAGTAGACAATTCGCCCAATATCACTATCGAAGTAGCTAGCAAAACACGCACTAGTTCCTTTTTTGACCCCAGGTAATGCAAGCAGTCGTCAGTTCAATAATAAAATATAAAACGTGAGCGATAAAAACGTTTGAATTTCAAATTTTCTTTAGAGACTTTTTTTGTCTCAAAACTTGAGTAATTTTATTTATAAAAAAAACAAAAAAAAAAAGAAAGAGAACAAAATTTAGAAATAAAACAAAAATTCTTTCAATTGTTTAAATACGAATTTCACATAACTACGTCAATAAGCTTTACAGACGAATGAGCTAAAGACTTCGTAATTTATCTACATGCATAGGTGAAAAACTTTGAACCCCAGGTTCGAATCTCAGTGTGGGTTGTTCGATTTTTTTTTTTTTTTTCTTTACCAAGAGAACGCCTTACAAGCAAGCTACTTCTCACTAGTGAAATAGCTAGTGAGCAGTAGAGCATAGGGTGGCAATTGACCCCTGCCAATGACATGCACACGTTAAATTCGCCAGTTGAGAACGAATAAAGTAGATCTGGGAGGAACTAGTGCTGGTTACCAGTAGCTAGCGATTTCGCTAGTTCGGTACTAGTTCCGTGAACTGAAGGGAAGCTATGAATTGTTCTTGTATGATTTTCTTTTAAAAAGTTATGATCTTTCTAAAATGACATCATGAAAGTTAAAAATCATATGAGAATCCACATACGATTTTTTATTTTGATGGTGTTATTTTAATGATCTTAACTTTTTTAAAAAAAACTCATACAAGACCAATTCAAAGCTCGTTCTGAGGAGAAAGAATAGAACTATGTAATTTATTTAATAGCAAATAGCAAAAAAATCTTGTTCAGTCCTCAATATATCCTGAAAATCGTGTTTTTTTTTCAACTTTCAGGTCAGAATATCTCAAAAAGCTTACGTGATGGAGCAATTTTTTTTAGAATTTTAGCACATTTTCTATGGGAGGTAAACGTACCCGTTGACGTATCGCGCCCATTTTTAGAATATTTCTTAACTAGCTATATCTAGTTATGTATGTGAAATTTCATCGTTACTGGAGCACTCCTATTTTTTTTCCAAAAAATGTAAATCAAAAATTTTTTTTTTTTCAATTTTTATATGTTCTTGTTCAGGGTACTTCTCTTATCATGTTAAAAAATTAAGAAAATCCGTCGAGCGCTTTTGTTTAAATCAAATTTTCCGTTTTTGGAAACATTGAGTTAAGTCAACAATTGCCTGCAATAACTTAAATCAACAAAAAAGAAACTTGAATAGCCATTTTAACGTACTTTTTGATGCTGAATTCAAATCTGTTTTTTTGTTTAAATCGAATTTTTAAAATGCTTAGGTATAGGGCATTTAATTTTTGGCCAGACCAAAGGTACTAGTTTTTACTTGGATATATGTTGCTCATATCAAAAACAACACTTTGTATCTTGACCTAAATTGTAGTTCTATTGCCTTAACGACACATATGTACATTATTTCCATTCGTATAGCAACATGGCTCAATTTATTGGTCATGTCGAGGGATAGAGACATTGCAAAAACTTGATCCTGATAAGTTTTTACATCTACAACTCGATGACTCTGCGTTCACCATTACGCAATCACCCATATGGATGGATGGTTCTACAGAAAAACAATGTCTAGAAATGGAAACTGCCATAGGTGGACGCGATAAAATGGTGGCAATAACAGGCTCCAAATGCTATCAACGTTTTACAGGTCCACAGATACGAAAAATATATCAAACAAAGGCAAAGGCCTACGAAGAAACCCCACGGATCTCACTTGTGAGCAGTTTTGTATCCTCAATTTTTCTAGGCAATGTGGCACCTATAGATTACGCTGATGGCTCTGGTATGAACTTGTTCGACATAAACAAGAAAGAGTGGTCGCAAGTATGTTTAAATGCTTGTGCACCAGACCTAGAGCAACGTTTGGGCGAAGCACAGCCAACATGCAGTATTGCTGGCAATGTAAGTAATTTCTTTGTCCAACGCTACGGATTTCCGGAAGACTGCAAAGTTGTGTGCTCCACCGGTGATAATCCTTCAGCGATCTCTGGTATGTTATTACAAAAGAATTGGCTGACTATATCACTGGGAACAAGTGACACAGTGCTGATGAATTTAGAACAGCATCCGAAACTAGAGGAGGGGCATGTAATGTGTCATCCCACAACAGTTGAACAATATTGGGGAATGCTATGGTAAAATTTTCAAGTGCAGTTCTCTGTTTTGTATATATATTTTAAAAACTTTATACTTAAACTATTTAGCTTCAGAAATGGATCCTTTGTACGCGATCATTTTAAAAAAGTAGAAGCTAATGATAATTGGGATAATTTTAATGAATTGTTGAACTCTACACCACGTGGTAATCATGGAAATATGGCGATACATTTTAATGAAAAGGAAATCATTCCAGATGCTAAAGGAGCATTACGCTGGAATAAGGATCACAAAACCGGCTCCCCCGATGCGGAAAAGGGTGTCACAAAGTACGGTATTTGACTGCTACAATTCAGTGAATCTTTATAGAACTGTGTTCTATGTTTTTTCAGATTTTCTTCTCCACAAATAGAAATACGTGCACTTATTGAAGGACAAATGTTGCATCATAAGGCTATTGCATTGGACATGAAATTTAATTTTGGTAATTCATAAGAATCAGTTTATTATTTATTGAATGACTAACGGCACTATATTGATGGCCCATAAAACGTATTGGATTCTCTTTTGTGGAAAATCACAGGCTCCACAACTAATATTGAATACCAAAAAGGTCGAAAAATTCGTTTTCTTTGAATATCTCCCAAGTGGGATTATATGATTATTATTTGTAGAGCTTGCGATTCTCTAGAAAAAAGATTCCAATACTTTTTGTCAACTCACAGCTTTCATCAAAAACTTTTTGAAATTAAAAGTAATTGAAACCACACGGGTTACGGAATACGCGTTTATATTTAAGATAAATGGCTAAAATCAAATTTTCATTACAGGAGAACATACAAAAATTATTGCGACTGGCGGCGCCTCTGTAAATAAAGGAATTCTGCAAGTGATTTCTGATGTTTTTAATGCACCCGTTTATACGCAGGTAACTACTGTCCTCATTTATTAAAAAATCAAATAAACAAAGTTGAACTGATATTTCTTAAATAATTTCAATAAGTTTTGACTAATTTAAAGTTACTGATTCCGAATCTGTCAATCGTTTCTTCCTGTGACGTCTGAGATCCGATTTACCCTTGATTCATGTATTCAGGAAGCATTGTAGTTTACTTTTGTCAGCTACAATGGATAATGTCTCGGAAAGTAATGATCTAATTGGAAAATTTTAAGTTATGGTTTAAAGACGAAGATCAGGGCTATCCAATGCCGCTGACAGAAGTGAACTACACTGCTTCCTGGATGTACGCGTTTTCTGTACATTTGAAATCAAGGATAACTGGAATCTCAGACGTGATAGGAAAAAACAATTTGCCAGATTCAGAATTAGAAACCCTGAATTAGTCAAAAATCATGATCAAATTCAGATTTTTGTGTTGCACAGTGTAATCAGCCAAAAATATATGTTACGCGATTTGACTAAACTTGCCAGTTGATTTTTTAGTCTTACTAGAGCATTCTGAAGCAAATGACACCAACTATGTTAGGAATTCCCGAAGTTTATAGCATTTTATATTCTGAAGTTCAAAAAAAGATAATTGACCTTAAAGTACGGGTTAAAGTGAAATAAATTTTTATACCAATTAGCTTTTAATATATCAACTGAAACAACTTTAAAGTTCATCTTGTAAAATATAAGAAGCGTTTAGTGCAAAAAACTAAAAATTGCGGTTACCTCTTGGCGATAAATTCGTTGGCCAAGAGCACTTTTGATGGCACTAACAGCAGTGTGAACCATCCAGTTAAGGCACTATACCACATGGCTAATCCTTCAGTAAGCATTCTTTATCCCAGACTCAGCGTAGCAAAGAATTATGCCAATGGGCATGCTTTAACAAATAAGTAAATATTTACTGTGGTAGTAATTCTAGTTGAGAACTAAGGTGGTAGAGTGGTGACTCAAGATATCACAGAAATGAGCTTCATTTCGTTTTAGGTGCCTTATATGTTTTTTTTATACGACAGCTTCTTTGCAATATAGTAAACTGCCTTCTTTGCCACATTTTTTGCTAAAATTGCGAGAGCATTATACATATATATTTTATTTGTCGGGGTCGTTATTTGGTTTTCTTGTTTTCAGCCTCAGCCTATACCGTACATATCTCAAAAACCATTGGCGATACAAATAGTTTATTTGCGCCGTATGTTTTGAAAGTGAGGCAAGTCAAAAATGACATTTAGCTAACAAGTCGCACAAAGGGGTATTGTATGCGCTTTTACGCATTTAATTAAAAAAAAAAATGTTTGAAGTACCAGCTTTTTTTGTTACCGTTTTAAAGATAATTAAATTCTGCGTCATAAACAACAAAAATTGTTGACCTGACATTACTAGTTAAAAAGTTATATGCGGTTGAAGATCAACTTTTTTTGCTTTCGTTCGCACGCTGTGAAAAATTGGAATTTTTTGGCTATTTTGAAGTACATTTTTATTAAAAAAAAAATTGTTTGTAGAAAAAGTTTTAATGGAACCTTCAACTTCAGGTAATTGTGGTTCTTACTACATAAAAGTTTTTTTGAGTTAATGTTTAAAAAACTTTGTTTTATATATATTAAATAAGTGTTAAAAAATTAAGGTTTTTTATTATTCAAGTGAAGTTTAAGTTTTTTAGTCTGTGCAAGACTTTAATCTTTTCGTAATTTTCGTTAACTATAGGCTGTCCATAATAAGTGTTAAAAATTTGGTTGTGCCATGTTTTGCTCCTTCGGAATTATTAAACTTTTTGTAAAAGAACTCCAGTCGCTATAATCATAAGAAGCAAGTGCAGCCACCAACAATGCAATGATTTTTTCCATTTGTTTTGTTTGTCTTCTTAAATTTTGATAGACCCTTTTAGTTCAGGTATTTTTGCAATACAAAAGTGGTTTTTGTTTTGTGAAAAAGTGTTTTGTTATATTTAAATTTATTTTTTTTTGTTCGTTAATTTAAAATTAAGTGCATTTTGGCTATATACATAGACATATAGTTGTTCGAAAAGTGAGCTCAAACCAAAATGTTTTTATTTTAATAAAGAGTAGACATTTAAGTTACTTTTTATGAAAAAAAGGGTTGCGGGTTTTTGCGCGGCTGTGAGAAATTTTAATTTTTTTAAGGCAAACTGACATGTCCAATATTCATACATATGGAGCAAAAAATACATAAAAAGTTAAATACAGACATATAGACAGACAATTATCTCCAAAAATCTGCAAGACGGTGTCAATAAAGTACACTGAGTTTTTTAAAATTTTTTGAAGGTCATTAAGAGGTCGCTCATAGCTGTTTTATGCAAAATCTCGGCTTAGTACAGTTTTTATTTTATTACGATTTAAGAAACGCTCGGAATGAGTCATCCGATATATCAATTTTTTTGTCTTGAGTCAAGGTATATAAAAATATTATATCTCGAATTTAAAATCATTCATATATTGTTGTTTTAAATAAAAAACTGAAAGAAAACATATTTTCGATATTTCGGCCTGCTGTAAAACTCTAAAACTACATCTTGAAAAAACTGTTTTTCATAAGTTTATCATAAAATCATACAAGAAACAATTTTCAATTGCATCTTAACCCATTATATCCTATTTTTATGAGTCTTCTTGGCCCTTTTTTCCAAGGACTTGGTTAAAATGGGTTAAAATGTTCTATAAAAATATTCTTCAAAAAATTTCATTAGGGGTCATCAAACACAGAAATTCTTAAAACTTCAGAATAATGCGTAAAAAATTTGATGACAATTTTCAATTTCCGTTTTTTCTTGCTATTAAAAAAAAATGTCACTACATATTGTACAACTGCATTAATTTTCTACTTTTTTATGCATAATTAACTAAAAAAATAAGTTATTATAACCCTCAATAGTCTGGATGAATTAATAGCGTGTTTTGGTATCAAATACCCCACTGTGTGTCGTTAGAAATAAATAAAATTGATTCTTGTTTTCACGAAAAGTTTACTTGATACAGTGTAATTGATGACATTAAGTTGAAAATATGATATTGGTCAAAAAACGATTATTATGGTTCATAATATGTATGACGTTACTTTTGTTTGGAATTGCCCCACTTTCATAAAAAACGATTCATTTTTTTTTTTATCTCAAATTTAGTTTTTCATTTCTCTCGATTGCAAAACTTGTAAAAGTAATATTTTATGAATTTACAGAAAAATGCTGAATCTGCTGTGATGGGTGCTGCATACCGAGCTAAGTATGCTCGTTATTTGGACGAGAATGGAGCAGGCAATCAATTAAAACAAAAGGCAAAGGGTCAGGCTGGCGAAGACAGCAAGGATGGATCTTCTGGCTCCAAATCAATTTTAAGTTATAGCGACTATATTGTAAAATTTATACCGAATCACTTACAACGCATATGTGAGCCTAGCAAAGATAGTGAATCAATTTACAATCCTATGTTACAACGCTATAATGAAATGGCTAGGATTCTGGTTAGTAAATATAAGGCTGGTTCATAATTCAGAAACACAAGCTAAAAAGTAGTTCCATGTTAACTGTTAACTGACCGTTACGCTTGATTTCTTTTTTTATTGTGTGTTCATGCATAAAAGATTCCAACCGTTGAAGCAATAAGTACTACGGTCATAATAATGTGAAAATTTCCTAAACAAACTACATTCCTCAAAACGAAACCTGTTTTACACATATAATTTTATACAACAAGAAACTATAAAAGACAATGATGAAAACATAAATTTTTTGATATTTGATATTTTTGATAATTAATGCATTTAAATTGTGAGTAAACGAAAACAACAAAAAAACTTAAGTGCAATTTTAAAATTTTAACTGTGATTTAAGAATAAAAAAAAATATTAACCTTTTAACGTAGTATTTAATTATCCAATCTATTGTAGACAAGCTACAGAAGGACAAATTTTTATTTTTAATACCCTATAGAGAAATCATTTTTACGGAAAAGGACTTTACATACATTTTTTATGAAATTTTCGTAAATTATTATCCTATCTATAAAATATTTGAAAATTATCATTGTAGACTTTCCCAACATAGGATAGAATAGTTTACAATTGAGGACGTCCAAATCAAAACGCAACATGTGCCACAAATATGAATTTTCAGTAAAAGCTAAAAACTTGCATTTTCCAAAGTATTGCAAATAAGAAGGTTGAAATGGGATTCACAGAAAGTGAACCTCACAGCAAAAGAGTGAAAAAAAAAAAATGAAAATGACTTTTCGATAACTGTGGATTCTATAAAGAATTAAAGATTGCCGATATTGCGTTTTAATTTCACAGAAAATTTTTGTTTGAAATTTTTATATATTTCAAATAGGGTTCAAAGCGGGTCCACTTAACAATATACTTTTCTTATTCCTTTTTGGTCCTTGTAGAGCATAAGGGTGCGGTTTCAGCACTATAGTTAATAATGGCTGAACGTGAGTTTTGTGCCTCTAAAACTGATGTGCATGCTGCCGCAGAAGGTGGATTTCATGGCAAGGCACGCGTTCCAGTTGGAGACAAAATTTCCATTGGGTTTGAATTCTTGTTTATCTGATGATAGTGAGGATAGTGTATTAGTGTATTAGCTACCGTCATTACAGTTCAGAATAGCTCCCAGGAAACTCCGGGTGGATGCTATTGTGTTTACCATGGGGTCAGCGTTAACGGATGCCATAGCGTATGCAATGGAGTTAGAGTTAACAGATTTACGACTCGGCATATGCTAGTATTTGTTTTTTTTTTTGTTCCAAAAATTTCGTCAGAAAATGATTTTGTGGTCCGTATTTAACACATTGGCTGCCATGGCTATTGATTTCAATAGCCAGTACAGTTTCATTCAGGCTTGTGGCTATGGATTTCCATAGCCAATAGTTTTTTGTTATTTTGCCTCGTTATGAAAAATGCATAGCCTCTAGAAATAAATTTCAATACAAAACGAAAAGCGTAGTACCACTCTTAGTGCTAAATGAAGTTGGTTTGAGAAGTTTGTGGTTTGTTAAGACTTTATAGCCATTTATTTTGAAAAATCATAAAAACTATTTCAGTGTGGGAAAATTCTAACAGCTAGAAGTTGAAAAAATAACGCTAGGGTTCTCAAACTATGCAGGCATGATACCTTAATAATTCTAAGCTATAAGTATGTGTAAGTTCGGACGTATTTGAACAACTCTAGCTTTATTTTTTCGACTTGGCCAAAATTAGGATTTCCCACAATGTGTATGAACATTCGCCATCTTAGATTTAAGAATTCTCAAATGCTGGCTTCAGATTCGTGATCAGCGACCCCCAAAACTCCCGGGTGATGCAATTTACGCCAAAATATTAAAAAAAAAGAATTATTTTATGCACCCTTTCGGTGCGTTTTATAAAGTAGCTATATTTAAATTTTTAAAAGCGCCACTGGGCTTTCAAAAGCTTTTAAAAAAACGAAAATTTTGGGATCCAAAACTTTATTTTCCGTCCTCACAAATTCTCGCGACGGAGGTGGCCGGTTGACGTGAAACGTCCCATATATATTTATAAACATTACTGTTAACTTTATAACACTTCTTTCTTCTTTCTGGCTTTTGAAAATAATAGCCATGGCACTTGGCAAACAGATAGGCGTCTATCTTTACATAGGGTGCCGTGGCTATGATATTCAATAGCCAGGACTAAATCTTTTCTAGGACTTCCAAAAGTTGTAAAGACGCAACTAAACACCTAACAATGACTGTTATTCCATATAAAACATGAAAATAGAAAAAAAAAATTTTGGCACCCTGGGAAACAGTACAAAAATTGGTCTGGCAGTCAATGTGTTAATTTATGTATTTCGAAATAGAGCCGATGTTGCGTTTTGATTTGACAAAAGTGCTGATATTGCGTTTTGATTTGACACCATATTTTAAGCTTCTATTTCGCCGTGATAAATACATTTTTTGAATGTTTCAAGTATGCAATCATTTAGATTCATACCAGAGGAGTAAATCTGCATCATTAACTCATTTTCGGTCGGGCATGCCGATATTGCGTTTTGATTTTGACGTCTTCAATTTATTCTTTTGTCATTTGATTTAATAGTTTGCAGCTGACCGCGAGCAAAAATTACCTAACTGAAGCTGAGGGCAAAATTGAATACGAAGAAAAATGGTCGAAAATAAAACGGTGTCCCCGACCCCTCGCAGGCGTTTCGAACCCCTTTTTCCAGAAAAATTTTACTGCACCATTCGATAGGGAGAGGGTGAAGAAAAAATTTTCAAACTCTCAGGGGTGTCCCCAACCCTTCTTAGGGGCCGTTCACATATTACGTAACGCGCCAGGGGGAGGGGGATCGGACGATTTGTTACGAAGTGTTACATGGGGGTGGGAGGATTCATCAACTACTTTACGTAACGTCGATTTTATAATTTTGTGCGACAAAAAATTCAAATTTAAATTACCAACATTAAGATTTATTTCTTTACTAGGGGGGAGGGGGTTGTACGTTCCAAATTGGTCGAAAATTGCGTTAGGTAATATGTGAACGGCCCCTTAGGAATTTGGGTCCCATTTTTGAAAAAAATTTTATTGCACCATTCGATAGGGAGAGGTTGAAGAAACATTTTTGAAACTGTCAGGGGTGTCTTCCACCCTTCATAACAGTTTTGGTACCGTTTTTAAAAAAAAAAATTGATTGCACCATTCGATAGAGAGATGTGGAAGAAAATTTTTGGAAACTGTCAGGGGTATCCCCGACTCTTAGGAGTTTTGGTCCCATTTTTCAAAAACATTTTACTCATGTTAAAATTTTTCCATACAGCGTCAGTTTTCTGCTTTGTGGATTAGAAACAACAAAATAAAATAGGGGAAAAATGCGCAAATATTTTGTTGTTTTCTCCTCTTGAAGAAAATAGGTTAAATAGCTCTGTTTTAAAGTTTTGCATTGGCGTCGGCAATCGCGCTACTGCAGTGCCACTACGGTTTAGATGAGACAAAAACAAGTGGTTTGTGGACTTATCATGTCCATGATTTTATTTATTATATTAGCATTTAAAATTTTTTTTTTTACTGAAATGCTTATTCAATAAAGAAATATATGATGACATGCTTAATGTAATTCACTCTCTACTTTTTACGTCCACCACGTTCCTTAATCTGGAGATGCACTGTCGTGCCACTAAGTAAGTTATAAAATGCCATTGTATTGCTGTCCTTGAAGAACATGCCCTAAAGTATTTGCGAAAAAAAAAAGTTCAGTTAAGCACTGTAACGTATTTTCGTAATTATTGCGCCTTATCATGAATAAACATTCATTCATGATAAGGCCCGTTAAAATTATTTACCTCATAAGAAATCTTTTGTTTTGCTGGTGGCATACCCGTGTCATCTTGTATTTTAGCTTTTAAGTGAGTAACTGTATCACTCAGAGACAAAGTTACTGCAACTGTTTGCCCATTAAGTTTCCATTCAGATTTGTCCATAACGCTAGGAATTTGTACTTGTATTGTTATTGGACTCTGTATACAAAGAATGATTTAATTAGGAATGAAAAGAGGGAGAATAAGATGCAATACTCGAATACCTTATGCAATGCTATAAATTCATTTTCGGGAACCAAATTATCTTCTGAACGTAATTTCTTATTGGGTGGCTCGTCATCATTTCCTGCCGCAATTGAGGAAGGTGTTTGCATCAAGCCTTGATCAACTTGAGCTGTAGCTGGTGATATTTGCGGGGGACCACCTGCCTGCATTGGTGGCATATATCCACCAACAGGGAATGGTGGAGCTAATTTAAGAAGTAGAAAACTTTCTTATTTATTGTTATAAAAATTTTAAATTGAATTATTTACGCATCATAGGAGGTGGACGCATTTGCATCATCATAACTGGAGGATTTTGTGGCATATTATGATGCTGTGGTGCTTGCTGTTGGTGATGATGATGTTGTTGCTGCTGTTGGTGGTGCGGCTGAACGTGTGCTTTACCTGTATTGGAAGGATGCCCTTGATGTGAATGAATTGTTGGTTGCGGCGGAGCAGTCAAAATTGTTTTATTCCCAGCTGCAGGTTTCGGTCCAATTTTTTCCTTTTCTTCATCAGGCAAAAGCCCTTTTACCTGTTGTCAGAGTAATATTACATGTTTGGTTAAAGTTTTTATATATTTGAAATGTTTATTTGGAAAGTGATGCTGTAAGTAAACTTAAGTACTTAAGGACGCTCAATGAACGACCATAGTTCACGGACACGTCGAAACAAATGAAACATAAAATGTTGCACTGGGTAACAAAATAACGTATTACAGAAACGTATAAGACTTAAGCTTGCATAGCATTTGTGAAAATCAATTACCTTGTGTATTTGATGAATTTGATCCTCTAATGTAATGTTAGCTCTCGCCGCCCTTGTTGCTGCTTCAACACTGGATGTATGTCCATCCCAAGTGACGCGATCATCTTTTTTAGTTTCTTCTTCGCCTAATTTTTTGCCAATTACAGTTTCTTCATCACCAACACCAAAAATATCTGTACGACGTTCTGCCAATTGCTTAAGACTTGCCTCGATGGCTGTACCAGCTGCATAAACTGTGTCTTGATTAATTTTTTCAACAGTGTGCTTATCGCGCTGTTCCACCCAACGTGGATCTAAAAGACCGATACGCATATGTTCAGCAACCTTCGATGCTGGAATCTTCTCGCCAGTAATTGGAGAAATTAGATATTCATCTGCAGTCACAGGTTTGGGAGGTTTCTGTTGGGCAGCCTTTGGATCATATTTCTTTACAACCACCTTATCGTGAGTTGGAGGTATAAGTGGCGCCAGGGGTGGTTGCATTTTACCACCAGGGGCTCCACCTGATTCCTCATCACTTGATGCTTCATCCATATCCTGTACCTGAATATTATCTTTTTTAGCAGCTTGTGATTGTATATTGTATGATGCATTTTTAAGATGTATTCCAGTTCGATTTTCCATTTGCGAAAGTTTCACAATCGAACTACTTGGTGCATCCTGACTATCTTCATCATCAGATTCAATTTGCATTTCAATGTCTCCGTCTTCCTCAAGCAAACGTTCCTCCATCAGAACTCGTGCACCCACTTCCTCGGGTGTGGTTGGTGGTGGAAAGTTACCAGACTCAAAAGGTTGATAGTCCACTGTCTCCACAACAACAAAATCATGCCAATCAATTTGAGCATAAGCAACTAAAGTTTAAAATAAAACATGCATTAGTGAAAAAACATGTGTTCATATTTGCTAAATTTATAACTTTCAATGAAATTTGGAAACTTGTGCTACAATTCGCCAATCCATGGGAAGATTCAAAGTGGATTTACAGCACGAATTGGGGAAACGCAGGAGATGAAGACGAAAATTAAATGGGAATCAATTGGAAATAAAAGTAGTAAAAATAATAATTTTAGCCAAAATTGTTCGTTGACTTTTAGTCGTAACGGGTCGCTCAGATGTTTAAGTTAAAACAATTTTTTAATAAATGATTTTAATCGGTTGATATTAATGAGCTATTAAATGACAGTCTACACTTGGACATTTTTCGAACAAAACCTTTGAAATTGTAGGCAAGCGGAGGGAGACATTGCTTTTCGATTCCCTCCGCTTGCCCACAACATAAACGCATTGATTCGAAAAATTTCCTAGTGTATGGGAATTGAGGAACCATCATCCAATATTTTGTGAGCGAAATCTTGTTTTACATTTTATCAATTACTCGTAGTTATGGAACAACAACGGGGCAACAAAAGTAGAACATGATATGAAAGCAATGAAAGTACTGACATAACATCAAATTGAACGACAATAAATGCGTTGATGGTGTTTAAAATCAAAAATTATTGGGTCACAATCTTTCATGACAACTTTACTATTTGCTGCATCACATTCAAGTGAAGTATATTGTTTTTATTTATGACATTAAGACCATAAGATACTACACTCACCTCTTTCTTTTTCGATTTTTTCTTCTTCACGTCGGCGCTGTGCCTCCTGATGCCGTTGCCAGTTCGCACGATATTTAACTTGATCAAGTACCAAATTCATGCTTCCACGTCCAGGTGCACTTTCAGCTCGCAATTTTCCCATCAAATCTTTTGGTGGAATCAGAATTTTCGTGTATTGTTCCAATAATTTAGTAAAATATTGAAATAATGAATGTTGTGGACGCAAAAAATCAAACTGGAAATTACGTTGTTCTCGATTCATAAGATTTGTAAGAAATTGTCGACCGTTACGTGCTACGAATTGCGCTGTCAGTTTAACAATGTCACTATGTTTAAGGAAAGAATATACAAAAGCTTTGTATTTTAAACGCTCAGTAAAAACTATTACAAATCGATAGTAATGATATAAATTCACAATAATACTTTTAAACTCCAAAGGGACTTTTAGAAATACAAATATTTCAAACAAAGACCCCTATTGCGGTTATCTAAGTATTTGTGATAAAATCGATTATTTTTACTACTCTCACCTTCGAAACTACTGCTCCGATTTCTAAATTTGTCTACACTGCTATTTTCAGTTATTTGTAAACAAATGGCGAAAACATTCAAATCGGTGTAGTTTCTTAAATGGGGCTAATGTAAAGATCGATTTTATCGCAAATAGATAAACGCCAATAAGGGCCAGTGTTTTTGTGACTTACAGATCTAATGCAGATATAGAAGGTGGATCAGCGATAAACTCAAATTCCGACGGCGGCTCCTTGGGGATAAATTGTTGTTCCGCTACTTGTTTAAGTAGTTCTTGTTGTTTTTGTTGTGCAGCACTTGTTACGGATAGTTGCTTTATGCCAGCAACTACATTTGGTCCGGAATCTAAATTGAAAAGAAAAAAGCATTAGCGAATTTTTTTTTTTTTAAATTTTATATGCTTACCTTTTCCCTCACGAAATTCGTTAACTTTATGACGGTAGTATGCGTGGTACGGATCTCCACCACTAAGAAAATTAAATTTAGGATTTCCCAATTCATTCTGACGAATACGAGCCTCAAATTCCGGACCATTGCGCGCTACAAAACTTGCAGTTTTATCAACAATATCTAAATTTTAATAATAAATTGTGTAGTAAAGAAATGGCAAAAAAACTGAAATAAAATAATTAATTTTTTCTATTGCTTTGGAAAAGGATACTCCTAACTTCCGGAGGTGGATAGATTATGCCAATTATTGGTCCGGACATAGGCTTTGATTGGTCATTGCTCTGTGGAATTTCTGAACTTTCAGCTTCAATTGAAGGCATTTTGATTTGCCTTTTATAATTTCTTCACAAATTATACTTCTCCACTAATTCTTTCTCACACACAAATTAACGTAGCAAAAACGCTTTCGATCCAAGAAAAGTTAAATGCCACTTTTGACGTTTCGCCAGTGCTTCTGAGATGTGTTTATTTTTATGAGATATGGAAGAACCGTGATACAATTAACAAGGTAACGTCAGTAGGCCTTTTTACAGAGTGAAGTGGTGCTTTCATTTCCCTCCGTTTGCCTACAAATTTGACGTGCTCTTCGTGCTCATGCCCGTCGTGTGAGTTCGCACGTTGAAAAATTCCAGTGCTGCCAATATGGTAAATTCACCTAAAGTTCGGATTACTTTTCTAGTAATGAACACTGTCCAAAAAATGTGTGAACATGTGAACAATTCAATTTATGCAATTCTCAAGGTGTTGTATCTATAGTAAAGTTGTATTGTTTTAGTTTTCAAATTGATTTAAAAATTTTGTTGTTGGCATGAAGAAAAAACCAGCCGGTGCGTTACCGTTACGGCCTATAACCATAGCATGCAAACATGCAAACGGAGGGAAATGAAAGTAGCACTTCCCTCCGCTTTCCTAGAAATTTGACGAGTCCGTGCCCTTCGTGTGAGTTCGCACAACCTCAATTCAATTGACAAGTCAAAATCAGCTGTTCTGACGTAACTTTTCCTTCTTGTTTCTGTCGGTCAAAATATAAAAATGTCGCTAAAAACATTATTAACAAAAATTTTCCACAATTCCAAAATACTTAATGTTCTACAGGCTCAACAATTGCATACAAGTAGTTGTCTTCGGAAGGCTGAGGACCGCAAAGAAATGCTCGCATCACTTCCTGCCAAAGATGAGGGTACGGTCGGCGAAAGATCTTACGATATTGATAATTTAATAAATAAGTGAGTAAGATATTCAAAAAGTAAATAAATTTGTAAAATTCTCTTTGATAGAAAGGATAAATTTTTTCCTGATGGTAACTTGCCGCAACGACTTTTCAACGGAATACCATTTAATGAATTGCCCGTGTGTAACATTCGTGTCTCACCAAATAACACCATTATTTCCGTAACTGACTATAAAGGTAAGTTAACTTATGCACTGATTTAAATCCTTTTCATTATTTATACACCTTGAAAGGAGTTCCACGTCTCATCAGGTCATGCGGAATTGAAGGTTTCAAAAATACGCGAAAAGGGACAAATATAGCAGCTCAAGCCACTGCAATCAGCATAAGCACGGTAAGAGTATGATTGAAGTTATTTCAAAGTGCCCATCATTGACCTTGGCATTTTTTAATTTATCGAAAAAATAGAGTAGCCAACGTAACGTTAAGGCTAAATTCAAAATGGACTATTTCGGTAAATCTGCTTGCCAACATAAAAAGTATTACGACTGATACCAGAAACGTTCAATTCATCACCCTAATTATTGATTTCCTGTCAATTGAAATTTTTAGACCTTTGCACTATACAGTAGACTAAAAAAAACGATTTTTAGAAATTCTACGATTATGCCGGAAAATCTGAAAGATGGTGTTGAACGTTTTTTTTGGTTTTCGGTTAGAATATCTCAAAAACTATACACGATAGAGCAATTCTTTTTTTTTTATATGGAAAAATGGTCCAACTAGAAAAGGGGTTATCTCAAAATTTAGTCGAAGAGTCACGAGTGAACATTTTTTTATACATCATTTGAATCAAGGGTGTCAGCGTTTTCAAATCACTGAGCCAAGCGCAGTCAGCGCATAGTTTTTGCTTTTACAACTTCAAATTCCTCTAAGGACAACAATCACAAAAACAATTTTTTGTTAGTTTTTTGGTTGCTCGTTTACAACAATATTTCAATCATTTTTAAAATTTCTGAGAATTACAACACACACGAAAAATTGTTATTATTTTTATGCGAAACAACAAAAACAATTTTTCATAAATATTTAATTCCTCGAAATTTTGGCGAGCTCAAAAAATAACAAAAATTATTTCTGTGATTGTTGTACTTATGGGAAATTAGCAAATATTGAAATATTATTGTTTTTGTAGGCGAGCCAAAATTGGCGCACTTTTGTTCTACGCTGTCACCCTTGATTTGAATGATAAGTAAACAGAATCTGGAAAAAAATTTTATGTGCTGCGACGTTCGATTTAAAACGGGTTAAGGCACGCCGTGCACTGCCTTAAAAAGTATTTGTTATACAATCTATGCACTGCCGTCTTTCATATTTGATTCATTAGTAAACCATAGCTTCCACTTTAAATTGGTTGTAGAAAAAGTAATTTTACTCATCCAGTATCTTTACGTGTTTTTGTACATAAAAGAAGAAATAATAGTATTCCTCGTCATGAATTCGTTTGAAACTCCCTCTCGATAATATATTTCCTTCTCGGTAGGGGCATAATGGAGAATAAATTTTTACAATACATGTCAAAATATTCCCTCCAAAATGTTTGCCGATAAACCTTACTTTCCAGTGAATTTTGTAATTCCAGACAAATTTTTTACCGATTGCATGCTAGCGAGTCCGATAACAAATTTCATTTTTTATTTAAAGTTCAGGTATTAAATTGTTACAAGCGTCTTCAGTTAAAAATTATTTTATTTATTAAAAATTATTTTTATATATTTAATAACTTGCAGCGAGCAATGGAACTGGGTTGGAAAACAATTCGTGTTAAAGTTCGTGGACTAGGTCCAGGCAGAATGGTATGTACGAATTATTTCTTAATCTTCATAATGAACATTGTGTGTAATTGTCAAAATATTTTGTTATCATTTTCTTGTTTCGATGGCAATATTAGCAATCATTAAATGAATTCATTCGTGAATGCGAAATATTTTGTTTTTTTTTTTTTTTGTTATTATTTCGAAGCAATCTTATGTGTAACTAATAATAAATGTTTTTTTTTTATTGTTTTAGTCGGCTATTAAAGGATTACAAATGGGAGGCCTTAACATTGTTTCTATAACGGATAACACACCGGTATCATGGAACCCACCACGTGCGCGCAAACAAAGAAGTTTGTAAATAATTCATTCTTTACTGTATACAAAAATAATTAAACAAATAAAATATTCGATATTATCATATGTATGTATGTATAATTGGAAAGAAAATTTTACTTACAACTTAAAAGGTACATTATTTGACTAACATTCACACAACAACAATATAAAATTAAAATATGCAAACAAAAACAATGAATTTATGTATGTGTGTACAAAATAAAAACTCAAATCAAAGTATATAGAAAGAATTATAAAAGATATACATTTTAAACATAATTCAACAATTTACAGCATACTTTTCTAAAAATTAAAAAATAAATGAAAATCAATATATGATTATATTTTGCGGAATGATTAAGTTAAACTCAATGAAACTTTTATACAAAAAATGGAAATGTTTGCAACTATAAAATATTTTAATTGATTATAATTATTTTGGCCAGTAGTTAAGTTATTTTAATTGAACAATAATAGCTGTGTTTTAAACGGCAGCGCGACAGCGTGTTAACACAATGTTAACAGTTCTTTTAAAACGATTTTTTGAAAAACTCTCGATTAATACACAGCTTATAACAGAAAAGGAATAAACTAACTTTCTCATTATGTATCATTATAATTTAAAAAGCCCGCAAGCTGTAAATTTCATGACTTTAAATGACTTGAACAGCATTGATTTGTACTAATAAATAATATAATATACTCTAAGGTTACGAAAATATCATAAAGCTGTATCGAGTTTTTTACAATGTATATCCATGAAAAAGTTTACAAAATTATGCATCATGTTACCAGCAGGAGTGTTTTTAAATATTTCTATTATGCATTTAGTTTTACTATTTCGTTTACTTTTGCATTTTGATTTAAGACATTTTTCTTTATTTGCTGCAACGGCAGTGGAAGCGGAACTTGTCTTTACAATATCAGATTGCTGTTCTATACTTGCTGTATTTATAACGTTTAACTTAAGTGTTGCATATTCTTTAGGGTTGATTCCCAAAAATTTTAATTGTGATTTTTCACATAGTAATCGACTACGACGTTTGCGGACTTGCCATCTTTGAAGTGCACAATTCATTGAATCCTTGATATATTGATTTTGTGCCACAATTACTGTTTCCGCAGTTGGTTTTAATTCTTCTTCACAATTACTACACATGCCACTGCCATTGGCAAATGAAGTATAATGATATTGCACATAAGAATTGCTACCAAACGATGATGGATCAGGTTTACTACTGCCAGAACCATTGTTTTCTTTACTTTGGTCATCTGTTGAATCACCGCCGCCACTACCACCTCCGCGCTTAGAGCTTTCGTTTTCAATGCAATCCATAAAATTTGATGCACATGATGGCTGGTAAATAACTGCTGATGCATGACCTGAACGCCCTGAGCTAAGGGGTGTGCCCTGTTCCCAATGATTTGATTTTGGATCGTACACTTCGACAATTGAAAGGAAATTGCTGCCATCAAAGCCACCAATGGCATAAAGTTTACCATCTAGCGATGTGAGCGATAAAGCACTGCGCGCAATTTTCACTGGTGCTACATGTTCCCAGACTTGATTCTCAGTATCAAAACGTTCGACGGAAGACAATTGGCGTGTGCCATCAAAACCACCAACAACATAAATGTATTGATTGATTGCAGCAACTCCTAAAAGAAAGGGATACAAAATTAACCAGAGTAGCTTAAGTCGATCTTTGATAACATTGCAAAGCAGCATGAGTTCTATGCTAATGAAAGGAATTTAATCTGTTTTGCCTTCTGATCAAAGACCGACTTAAGCTACTATGGTTTGTTGCCACAGATATTATTCTTAGTTTAGTAATATTTTGGAAGGAATCCTTGGCAACGAATAGGGGTCCACATGATTCTACTTTTACGAGTCTTATGTCTTACATTTTAAAAATAGCCCAGGCAAATTAGCATAAAAATTGATGTTAAATAACAATAATTAGGGGAAAGTGAAAAGTGAATGTTGAACTTTTAAAGTTTATATAAACTTTTTGAAACAAAAATTTATTTTTTTTATTTTGCTAAGTATGCTTTAAGAATTACTTTAAAAAATACCATGTGACAGCCCTGAAAACGATAATGTGTGCAGTCGACACAGCAACGGCAAAGCAAAGACCTTGTGGCATACGAGTGTGCATTGTAAAATAATTTGAAAGTTGATTTTCGAATGATTTTCAAATCGCGATATCTCATGAACGGTTAGTCGGACGAAAAAAGTGTTCGGAGAGACCGTCATAGGCAATCGCACGTACTACAAAATGCATGAAAAAAATTTTTTTTAGGGCACATCGCTTCTGAGATATTTTGAAAAAATTATTTTTTTCTAAATTTCAGGATTGTCGAAAGACATCTCCTAAACTGTGCATCGCACGAAAGAAACACAACATGCAGTTTGTAAAGCAAGCAATTCCCTACAAACAGTATTTTTACTTTTAACGTCTGATTCACCGTTCATGAGATAATTAAATTTAAGCTCAACCCATCACTATGCGCACTCATAAGCGGCACACACTTTTTAATAATTTTTGCCTCAATTTAAATTAGGATATCTCCCGAACTATAAATCGCATGAAAACGATATGGAAACGTTTTTGTAGGAAATTTTATAAGCTACAAAATTGCGGACAAAAATTTTTTTCTAGAAGATACCGCTGGCGAGATATTTTCAAAAAACTATTTTTTGTGACCTTTGACCTTGAATAACTTTTTTAGCTCACATGGGATCAATGGGGACTTTTGACAGATTATTTGTAATGGTGTTTCTTAAGTCTGTACCAATTTTCAGCTTTCCCCTAATTATTGTTATTTCAAATGCTAATTTGCCTGGACTAAAACCCTTGTTTCGAAGTAGTAAATCAGCGAAACAAATCTGTAATATACAAAACTGAAAAAATCTTTGCTAAACCTACATCACATGTGCTAAACCAATCATAAAACTTCCAAACGCATATGGAGATTCAAAATAACACAAAAAAAGTTTAATTACCTGCGCCACTTCTACCACAATTCATAGGCGGCACAAAATTCCATTCGTTATTCTCTGGATGATAGCACTCGACAGTAGCTAAACGATCCGTGCCATTAAATCCACCAATAGCATAAAGTAAACGATTTACCACAACAACACCAACACCCAGACGCTTGGCGTGCATCGGTTGTACAAGTGTCCAGCGATCTTCGTCAGGGTCGTAACTACAAACATTAAAATATACATTAGTTCTGCTGCACAATATATGTATATTGATTGATAATGCTTACTATTCTACAGTACTATGATATTCTGAACCGGCTGATCCTCCTACAGCGTACATAAGTTCATCCATTACAGCAACACCAACACGATGTCGCGGTGCAGACATTGGCGCACAAGGTCGCCATTGTTCGGTCACAGCATTATAACGATCCACCCAATCTGAATCGTATGAAGAACCAATTGAATTATTTCTGCCACCGACAGCATAAAATGTACCCTTGAGAAAGGCAGCGCCCAGTCCAGAACGTGGTATTCTTAAATTTGGCAGAGTAGTCCACGTTTTATCATCAACATTATAGGCTTCAAGTATATCCAAAGATTGCCGAAAAAAACCACCAGCAACAAAGATCATGCGGGTGGTATTAGGTGTGCGCTCTTTAACCACTGGACGTTTGTGCAATGTGAGATCCTTAAAAACTTTAGCTAAATATTCGCGACATGCAGGCACTTTACGTAGGACATCACAATTTTTCATTTGTTCTTTTAAAAAGTTAGGTGTTAAAAACTGGCAGCGAACAGCAAATAAAATATGCTCCATTTTTGGATAGCGATTTTCTTCATCGTATTTAACCCATTTTAACACGGCATCATACACTTCACGTTCTTCTTGAACATTTAATTCATCACGACGAATTAAAGCAATTAACATGTAAGCGGATAATTGTAGGAACTCCTCCTCTTGGCACACCTATAGAAAATATAAACAAATTGAAAAAGTAAATAGGCGAAAAATTACAAAACTTCCTCAAATCAAATTATTGTCAATAAAATATATATTCGTGTTAGAGGTGATCACTAGCTCACGGCTCTACAAGCTGACGAATTTGAGTTAAAATTGAGGTCAAAACTACGCCAACTTTTTTATAAAATAAATGCTTGCATCGTATTGTTATAGTCGATGATGATTTTAGGTGTTTATTTTAACTTATGGATCAATACAAGAAGTTATTTTAATCGAATTAAACTTACCTGTGTAAAATGTCTTTCAATGAAGTGATTCGCTTTCTTTTGTAACTCTACACATCCATGTTGTTCTGCGAAATTCGCAATTCCAATTGCATTTGTTGGATCCAATTGGCGTTCTAAAAAGGCACAACAGGCATCAATTACATTTGGCACTTGGAACATTGTGGCCGCTGGAAGCAGTTGGCAGACAGTTACTTCCGTAACGCGTATATGACCAGTATACATAAAATGTATTATACGACCCATTGCTGTTGGACAGACCTATGAAATGAAGATAACTTTTTATCATTTTATAATTGTAATTAACTATGCTCCCTCAGGTCTTACATTTCCCACCCAATATAAGATAATAAAATTTAAATACCTACACCTTGAAGTTGCACACGTGACATTTCCGCTTCTTTAAGTCCACCAGTAAACATAGCTTTGAAGTAAGGACTTGCAGCCGATAGCACTACTTTGTGGGCGGGAAATAGACTTTGATTAACCTCAAGCACAACATCTGTGAGCATATTGTGAGAACGCATCATAAACATCATTTTAAGCATTTCTTTGGCATAATTAGACATGCAAAATGTCATGTCATCATCTTTGGTAGACAAATCGTCCTGCTTATCTATCGATAATGATGATGAGCCAAACGAACATCCAACACCACTATGTGTAAAATTTGAGCTTTGACAATGTGACGACGATGAGGAACACGACGCACCTTTAGACGAGATTTCCATTTCAATATCTGAAAAATTAAGCAAATATTCAAGTCAGATACTGGTAAGAAATAAAAGCAAAAACACAATCAAATGATAAATGCATTAATGACTTGCAACTTTGAGTTTGTAATAAAAAAAAAAACAAAAAAAGAAAAACAATTCAAAACAAAATCAAGTTTGAGTACATACAAGTGTGAGAGTCTTTTGCTTTCGTACTACGAGTATATTGACACGCGCCAATAATAAAATTATATTCACAATTGTATTTGTAGCCGTATTTCGAATAAAACGACTGTCGTATTTTCTTTCGCATCACAGTAATAATACGACGTTAATGAAAATACGACAGTCATTTTAGTCGAAATACGATTGTGATGATAAGGGTGATTGTTCTGACTAAGCAACATAAAATAAATGTTAACTGCACTCTGCTTTAAAAAGAAATTAATACAGAACAGAACATGTAACATAATCGGGACATATTTAAACATGTAGGGCCCTAAGTGTAACATCGGACTAATAAATTTGCCGATTTCGATTACGGAAATTCAAAAAATAAACATTCTGCAAAATAATATAATTTTTATTTTTAATGAGGTTTGAGGAAATTGTAAGCAACCAAAAACCCATTAAACTTAAACTACTTTCTTTACAGAATTATAAATTATTTTCTCAATTTGCAGTAAACCAAAAATACACATTCTTTGATAACGTTTTTGAATGAAATGGATTTTTATGATAACTACAGTCAGTAAAAGAAATGAACGAAAATTCTACAAATTATTTCAATTCAACAATTATTATTATTTTTTTTTTTTTTTTTATTAAATAAAATGGGGTGCAATGACAATGATTCTCAATAACTCTTCATTTAATTTGTATTTTAGCGTTGAATTATTACGTGTTACTGATAATAGTTGAAAGTTTTTCTTTTTTTGGTTTAAGCAAAATGTAATGTGTAACGGGTGTAATATATTCAAATAATTCTTAATATTCTATAAATACTGTCTTTATTTAACTTTGTATAACTTAATTTTATTTTCATCTAACAAGATTTGTTTTACTTTTAAATTTGAAACATATAAAATATATTTTCATTCGAATAAAATCTAACATAGAATAAACACGTACTTTTCTGAATAATAAAACCGTAATTTTATTTTAAAAAATTAAGAAGGATATAACGGAAGGATACGAATATCCGTTATATTACATTGGCGCCCAACGAAAAAAGAAGAATCCACAACAATCAACTACTTATCAAATCCTGGTTGCAGCTCAACAAATTGGAAAAGATTAAATTTGCAATTAGAGTCCTGGTTTGCAGAGTTAATCTAACAAAAATAAAACTAGATAAATTTAAGACGATTGAAGACTTATAAAGGCTCTCTCGGCTATTTTTACACTAGTTTATTTAAAAAGATCAAATCGCAGTAGCAGATAAATTAGCAATTGCAGTCCTGGTTTGCAGAATTAATCAAACAAAAATAAAACTAGATAAATTTAAGACGATTGAAGACTTATAAAGACTCTTTCGGATATTTTTACACTAGTTTATTTAAAAAGGTTAAGTCATTTGTTTTTTGGAAATGCCGCAGACTCGAGCAGAAAAGAATGGAGCAGTGAACAGGTAAATGTTAATTTAACCGAATCACAATTCATGCAACTGCTGAATTCAATAACTGTAAGGCCAGAAAGGAGATCGACATTTAGTACCTGTACTGCCCGATTTAGTGGTGGACAAAATACTACCAAATCGAGGAATTTTTGAACACCATAGTTATTTACAAGCAGGCTGAAAACATAACTGATGATTACGCTTTAGCAAGTCTTCCTTTATTTCTAGAAGGATATGCGTCAGCATGGTGGGAAAGTGTAAAGCAAGAGGCACGCACGTTTGAAGAAGCCATTGTGTTGTTACGGCAAAATGTTGCACCACCCCGACCGGATTGGAGAATTTATGCCGATATCCAGCATGACAGACAAAAGATTTACGAATCCACAGATGCCTTTGTTTGCAAGAAAAGATGCCTGTTTGCCCAATTAAAGGAAAGACTTCCGGAAAAAATTATCTTGGACATTATTTTTCATCAACTTTTGCTACAAATACGTGAAAAAATTCCACGAGATAGTGTAGCGACTTTCCAGGAGCTTCTCATAAAAAGTAGAGAGATAGAGATGCTACTAAAAGAAAATAAAATGGAACCTCAAAAACCGACGGCAGTCGAAGAAAACCATGTTAAATGCACCTACTGCAGAAAAAGAAACCATACTGCAGAAGTTTGTTATAAACGAATAGAAAATGAAAGAAAAAGGTTGACAAACACGGAAGAAACCAAAATAAATTGCTATGGTTGTGGAGCAGCTGGATTATACCGCTCGAATTGTCCACAATGCAACACCAATAGACCCAACATTACGCAAGAAAAATTGGATTTTAACGCAATAAATGCTACGATATTCGGCAGAAGCGTGCCAACTATCTATATAAATATTAATGGCCTAAATGGTGAGGCATATATCGACACTGCAGCAAGAACAAGCATTGCAAGCTGCTAATTATTAAAAAAGTTGAAGGAAAGAGATGTTCATTTTGAAGAGATACTAGCTGAAATCACTTTAGCAGATGGACACATGAAGAGAGAAATTGTATACTCATCTGTTGTAGACATTATAATAGGAAACAGATTTAAGCGTATTCGGTTTATTTGTCTTCCTAATGCAACTGATAACCGAACTTTGCTTGGGATCGATTTCTTGGAACAGTCTGGAATAGTCCTGGACCTAGCTCAGCGGAACTGGTGGTTTAAAGATGAGCCTAAAAAAATACATGAATTCAAATTCCAAAACTCAAATATTAAAAATTATAATTTTCCAGAACAAAGTCAAAATTATTCACCAGATGTAGTAAATAAAATTTTTAAGGGTACAATCCCAAATGATTTCGAAACCCCTCAAAATCAAAATTTGTTTCCACCTCTAAAAAAGATAAAATATAATAAAAACATTGAAATTTACTCATTGTGTTTTAATTCTTTGGACATAAACTTAAGATCAAACGAGGGATCACATCTTAATAACAGCCAAAAATCACTGTTAAATTTAACACTTGAAGAAAATAAATCACTTTTTGATGATATATCTATACCAATACCACACATGGAACATTATATTAATACTGCATCTCATAATCCTATTGCGACATCTCCATACCGATTATCACCAGCAATGAAACAAAAATTGAAAATAGAGATAGACGACATGTTAAGTAAAGGAATTATACAAGAAACTGAATCACCTTGGACATTTCCTGTTGTTCTTATTCCAAAAAAGAATGGAGATATCCGATTATGCATAGATTATCGCCGTCTTAACGCAATCACGATAACAGATTCATATCCATTACCTCGTATGATTTATTGCATTCAGCAAAGACGACACCATTTATGACCACTTTAGATCTTAAAGCTGGATACTGGCAAATTAAAATTGCGGAAAAGGACAAACTAAAAACTGCATTCACCACACCATTTGGTATTTATGTTTTCAATAGAATGCCTTTTGGATTGAAAAATGCGCCTGCCACTTTTCAAAGGCTTAATAGATAAATTTCGGATTGGACTTCCAAATATTTTAATATTAGCATATTTGGATGATATCATAATATGTTCCAACAATTTTGAGTCCAACATTTCAGATCTGAAAGAGGTTTTCAAAAGATTAATAAAATTTGGTATTCATTTAAATAGAGAAAAATGTAAATTTTGTCTTCCAGAAGTAAAGTACCTGGGACATATCCTTACAAAAGACGGAATTAAAATTGATCCAGAAAAAACAGATGCCATATTGAAACGACAACGTCCGAAAAATGTTAAAGAATGTCTTTCATTTCTTCAAACTTGTTCTTGGTATAGACGATTTGTTCCAAATTTCGCAGAAGTTTCAAAACCGTTATCCAACCTCACTAGAAAGAATATTGTATGGAAATGGTCAAATGAAGAACAAACAGCTTTTAATAAACTGAAACAACTTTTGGTATCTCCTCCAATTTTACACCAAGTTAATGAGCACAAACCTTTCTTCTTAAAAACTGATGCAAGTAGTTATGCCATTGGAGCTGCATTATTGCAGGGGGAGAAAGAGAATGAACGTCCTATTGAATATGCAAGTCGACTGTTGATTCCTGCTGAAAGAAATTATTCAACAACGGAAAGAGAAGCGCTTGCTGTAGTTTGGGCAGTGGAAAAATTTAGAGGATATATAGAAGGTTCCGAGATAACCGTTCTTACAGATCATCAACCACTTAAGTGTTTATTTAGTTTGAAAACACCAACCGGACGCCTGGCAAGATGGGCTTTGCGACTTCAAACTTTTAATATAAAATTTGGGTACATACCGAGCAGACAAAACGTGATAGCTGATACACTTTCTCGTCCACCGATGGATGCTCAGGTACCTACAGATAAAACGTGGGAATTATGTGTAATCGAAAGCGATTTTCCAAGAAAAGGAGCAGCAGAAATACGGAATGCACAACTAAATGACCCTGGTATCAAAGAAATAATAGATTCCTTTGAGAAAGATGATGAAAATATATTGAGATATACAAACCGCGGTTTCATAATGTTAGATGGAATATTATATAGATTCTGTTCTGAAGAAAAAACAGAGAGCGGACAATTGGTAGTACCAAAAGATATGATAAATAAAATCTTATATAATTATCATGACAGCCCAACTGCAGGACACTACGGATTTGAAAAAACCATTAAACGAATTACACCTCATTATTATTGGAAAGGAATGAGAAATGACATAATAAACCATGTTAAAGATTGCATAGAATGTAAAAGATATAAGCCTTCAAATATGAAACCAACTGGACTTCTTCAAACTGTATCCAGCAATCAAAGATTTGAAATAATTGCCGTTGATTTATTTGCTCCTTTGCCACGTACTAAAGGTGGTCATCAATGGATTCTAATTGTTGAGGATTTATGCAGTCGATGGGTAGAACTATTTGCATTGAAGGAAAATACGTCCGAAGTATGCGCTTTAACTATTTTGGAAGAAGTTATTCTAAGATACGGTGTTCCGAGACGCATTCATTCCGATAATGGTGTTCAATTCATATCTTCAGTAATGCAAAAATTAACATTTTGTTTGGGTATAGAGCAAACATTTACTCCAATATATCATCCAAACGCAAATCCAGTAGAAAATAGGGACTTAAAAACACTACTATCTATATACGTAGGTCAAAAACATAATACATGGAACTCAAAAATTCCTGCAATAAGGTTTGCAATGAACACAATGAAATGCCAAAGTACGGTATATTCTGCAGCGTACCTTACTTTTGGTCGAGAATTAAGGACTCCTATTGAAGCAAATCATGACTTTAAAACAATAGTACTATCCGAGAATTTCATGCCGCAAATAACTCCACATTTATTGTGCATTGCAAGTACTCTTCAAGAAGTAAAAGAAACACAAGAGCAAATGCAAGATAAAAACAAGTTTTATGGAGATTTAAAAAGAAAATCACAACCAAAAAAAAATATTGGAGACGAAGTTTTGGTGGATACTCATATTCATAGCTCTACTAGCAAAGGACTATCATCTAAACTTATGCCCCGTCGCGATGGACCCTACATAGTAATTGCAAAAAAGGGATCTTTATGCTATGTGATTGCCTCAATAAGCAAAACAGACGTTCCACTGGCAACTCATCACGTATCTGCTTTAACTTTATATAATGGGCCATCTACTTCACCGAGATATCCTATCAAATTAAGAGGACGTCCTGCCCATAATTGCACTGACAAATAAAAAAATTGTATGCCACATCATCGAGACGTTTTCTGTGGCATAGGGGGAGAATGTAACGGGTGTAATATATTCAAATAATTCTTAATATTCTATAAATACTGTTTATTTAACTTTGTATAAGGTACAAACCATTTCAAAACGATCAAGATTTTTTTTATGGCATCCGATTTAGCTATAAATTGGCATAAGTAATAGTTGCATAGTGGAAAAAATTACTACCAAATATTTTTTAAAAATTTAAAAAAATGGCGGAGATATGGGACTTTGAAATTTTTAGGTTAGTTTTTTTTGAGAAGCTATAACTTCGGTTGCATTTATCCAATTTTCAATTTTATGGTGTTAAATGATTTGTCTTAAAACTGGCTTTAAAATAAAAACTAGCAAACATTTTTTTTTTTTTATATATATATGTAGTTTACACTGAAAAAAAAAATTTAAATTGAGTTTCCCAAAATACGTCCTTTTTAATATTTTTTATTTTTCTTGTAAAAAAAGCTACAAGTGTAGCTTACCAGTCCTCCAAAAATTGGAGTGGGCCTCCCAGTGGTTCTCCAGAAAAACAATAAAATGTAGCTTTTGCCGCAATTTTTCAGTACAATTTTTTTGAATTTGAAATTTTTAATTAAACGTTAATTTGAATTTGAAAAAAGTGCGTTGGTACTTATATTAGTACTATACAAGCAAAAAAACAGTCAATAAACTATTTTCAGCATTTGAAAATTTTTTTTAATAAAAATTTTAAATTAAAAAAATGTACTGAAAAATTGGGGAAGATGCTACATTTTATTGTTTTTCTAGAGAACCACTGGCAGGCCCACTCCTATTTTTGGAGGACTGGTAAGTTACACTTGTAGCTTTTTTTACAGGAAAAATAAAAAATATTAAAAAGGACGTATTTTGGGAAACTCAATTTAAATTTTTTTTTTTTTTTCAGTGTACACTATATATAAAAAAAAAAAAATTTTTGCTAGTTTTTATTTCAAAGCCTGTTTTAAGACAAATCATTTAACACCATAAAATTGAAAATTGGATAAATGCAACCGAAGTTATAGCTTCTCAAAAAAAAACTAACCTAAAAATTTCAAAGTCCCATATCTCCGCCATTTTTTCAAATTTTGAAAAAATATTTGGTGGTAATTTTTTCCACTATGCAACTATTGCTTATGCCAATTTATAGCCAAATCGGATGCCATGAACAAATTTCTTGATCGTTTACACATGGTTTGTACCATAAATTAATTTTATTTTCATCTAACAAGATTTGTTTTACTTTTAAATTTGAAACATATAAAATATAAAATATATTTTCATTCGAATAAAATCTAACATAGAATAAACACGTACTTTTCTGAATAATAAAACCGTAATTTTATTTTAAAAAATAAAGAAGGATATAACGGAAGGATACGAAAATCCGTTATATTACAAATGTTATTCTTTAACTTCATTTCGAATTTTAATTTGGATTCCACGGCGTGCCTTAACCCGTTTTAAATCGAACGTCGTAGCACATCAAATTTTTTCCAGATTCTGTTTTCTTATCGTTCAAATGAGGTATACAAAAATTTTCACCCGTGACTCCTCGACTAAATTTTGAGATAATCCCTTTTCCAATTGGGGCATTTTTTGAACATGTTTAAAATGTGAAAAAAATTTAATTTCGTTAAATCTGGTAAGCAAGCAAGTTCTAATCTTTGCCTTTAAAACCTTATTTAAATTATGTTGATATCTTTTTTTTCCTCAAAGATATCCTAACCTAAAAAGACACAAAAATGCAAAAAAACCCGTTTAGCTAGTATTTCGGTCTACGATATCTCTTAGAAGCAAGAAGATATAAACATAATTTAAATTAGGTTTTAAAGAAAAAGATCAGGACTTCCAAGTATTTAAGCCACATTTAACGAATAAATGATGTGTTGCATAGTTATATAGCTTAAAAAAATGGCAAAAAACTACTTTTTTTGGTTTTTAGGTTAGAATATCTTAAAAACTATACACGATAGAGCAATTTTGAGGTCGGATTCGCGTTTAGCATCGCAAAACACATCGAATGTGATTGCTTTGATTTTTGTTTAATGCAGTTAAAAAAAATTTTTTATTTTTTTTGTATGGGAAAATGCCCCAATTGGAAAAGGGATTACATATCTCAAAATTTAGTCGAGGAGTCACGGGTGAAAATTTTTTTATACATCATTTCTGGAATTTGAATTTGAATTTATTGAAACAATATGTTGTACAATAAGACTTAGTCTTTTATAGTACATAACTGTGGCATTACCGTTACAAAATCAATTAAACATAAATATATCTTAGGACTACTTAATTAAGAAAAAGAAAAAAAAGAACATGAAAGGTTAAAAAAAAAAAAAAAGATAGGTTAAGGGAAAAAGAAAAAAGAAATTGAGGGAGAAGATTAATAGGTTTAAAGAGAATAGTTCCTAGAAAAATAATTGGAAATAGCAGTTTTAAAGTTGCTTCCTGCAGTTATGCGCCTTAAACTATCTGGCAGGGAATTCCAAAGTCTGATGGTGCTAATGAAGAAGAACCGGCATGAGTTAAGGTAATTAAACCGGGGAACAATTAATTTATTTGTCCTAGTATAATGGCAAAATTGAAGCTTGTCATACAAATATCCTGGTTTATGGGAATAAATAAGCTTATGCAAAAATAATAAGTGACGCATGTTAATGTGGTCAATTATGCCACAACCAAGTATACCCCTACTTCTTTCAGAGATGTGATCGAAACGACGGATCCCATAAACGTACCTAGCCATACTATTGAAAGCAACAAGCAGTTTATGCTGTGAAATAGAGTCGAGCCTTCAGTAAACTAAATGAAAATATGTTATGTTAGGCATAATTAATTGAAGTACAAGAAAACGTCTGGAAAAAAATTTGATGCGCTACGAAGTTCGATTTAAAACGGGTTAAGGCACGCCGTGATTCTTGCAATGTACTGATACAACGAAGCAATCAACCTTATTATCGTTGTTGTATTTAACTTGTATCATAGTAACAATGTTTCTCGAATGACAATATGACAGTCATTTTTGTTGAAATACATCTACGACGGTAAGAGTGATTGCTTCGTTCTTCTAATCGCTCGATAAACCCTCTTCGTTGTTTCAATATCTTTCCACTGAAAAACGATAGTCATGACAATTAAAACGCCAACGGGAATAGAGGGGATTGGTTACGGGTAAATATAGTAACTCTAAGTCCTTACGTGATGGAAAAATACTAAGTAACTTCAAAATTTGGTTTAAGTAACTTAGTGGAAATTCATTACTGGTACACTACTGAGTATAGCGAATATTTTCAATTTTATATCGCGTAACTGCTAATAAATTTGTTCGCTTTTGGTCTATTTCTACTCCACATATTAGTTTTTGCAATATTTGGGTTTATTTTAAGTAAATAATTTGTTGGAGTTAAGCGAGTAGAAAGAAGAACTTAACATAATTAAAAATAATAATTAAGTACAAAAAGACATTAAGATATTTTAAAAATTGTCTTTGCATAATTTGTTCTGTGAACTTTGTTATAAAAGAAGGTTACTTTGCGCATTAGCTCCAAGGAACATTAAAAGTAATTTTATCTAACAAAGCATAACAATCAATATTTTCAAAAGAATATCGTAATTTATCGCGGTACCAAACATGTCGTATAAAACATTACATATAGCGAAAACTTTTATTGCAAATATGAGAAAATTTGGCTTTTTCCTTTAAATAACAATCCAGCAAAATGGTCAGTATCGCTACGGCTACGATGCATAGTAGCCGAATTAGGTATGAACGCACGGTTGCCACTGTGTCTGCGGGAAATGTGATTGCATTATCTCAAATAGCATTTTCAAGATATTGTCTATATGGAAGCTGTTACGACGAAGAGATTTTGCCTGTGGGATAGATGTCGCACTCTATTGCCCGAATTCGCTCACGAATCTTTTTTATTATTATTCAGTTCATGGTAGAAATCAGTCTATACCAACTGACTGGGTCCCAATATGTTTGCTGTGGAATAATTAAATGGTTTCAAAAAACCAACTACTACATATCGTCCCTATACAAGTGAAAAGTACCTACTAAGTCAGTTTTTCCGAGTTTTGAGTTATTTGGTATTTCTGGGCCAAAATATTATAGTCTTTGTTTATAGTCTTTGTTTATAGTCTTTGTTTAATAATAATAATAATAAGCAGTGGTAATTTCCATCATACAAGTTAAAGTAAAACAACAATTTCCATAGAAAAAAAGCAAAATTTAATAGCCATGTTTTTTTTGACGCGTATATACAATTGTGGATACCTTCAAATTGCGATAACTTATGAACGGTGAGTCGTACGATAAAAAGTCTAAGGGTCTTTTTCAAGGAGAACCACATGCTCTACAAATAATTTTAATCTTTTGTAAAAAAAAATACTTATTTAGAAGTTATTTAAAAAAAAGTGATTTTTTGCTATTTATCGGCGCTAACCAGTTTTTATAAAATACCTCCTTAAAAATAAATTTTTTTAAATATAAAATGAAAGAAAACGTGATTCTCCATAAAAAAGTTTCTTAGAGTTCTATTGTGTGACTTACTGTTCATGAGTTATCGCAATTTGAAGGTATCCACAATTGTATATACGCGTCAAAAAAAACACGGCTAATATTTCAAACATCAAATATTGTATCTTAAAACTTCAAAAACTGACTTAGTACTTTTCACTTGTATAGGGACGATACATAATTCAGTCCTATTCCCGATCTTTTTCTTCGTATTCAAGAATTTTATAGTAAAATAGTGCGCTACACTGGGTTTATAGAGTGACTTTAAATAATAATAATTGTTTTCTCTACAATCTACAGTTTGTTAGCAAAGAATCATTCAAAATGAGCACTTTGTAACAATAATTATGTTATAATCGAGTTGCAACAATTGACATAGAGAATTTTCATTGTGAAAACTATTAGCTACTTAGAACAATTAAAATGAGGCGATAGGGTATGTACTCGAAAAAAAGTATGACAAAAAAAAGTGAAATACAGTCCATCTAAGATCAAATTAAATACATGCATATAAGGGGAAAACGAAAAATGATGATACAAAATTACAAAACATAATTGATTTGCCATCGTGAAAAGAAATTTGTTTGGTGCTCTGATTGGTTTTTAGGAACTGGGAAGATCAGATAAGGGGTGTTGTGCCACCAATACACAAAACCACAAAATAGTTTGTGTGTTTGATTGTCATCGCATCACGCCTTAACCATTAAATATATCGAAGCCATGTTCTCACCCTATCTACGCCTAACCTTCCGCCAATTATCGAATAATGGGCGTCGCACCCTGCATACTATAACCACATGCGAAAAAAAAACAAAACTGTTATTTCTGCATCTGTAACAGTTATCGATATGAAACTTAATACATGATTTACATTTTCTCCTGGGGTGGCGCACAGTGTACGATTTTATAGAACTTCTGAAAGAAGTATGCGAGAGACTTCTAGAAACCGGCTTCATTCATTCATCACCATTCTAGGAAAAAATATGATAATTAGAAAATACTTATGGCATAACCTCAAAATTCTTGATCAAGCATGGGATTTTTTTTTTTTTTTGATAAATCAAATAAACAAAGTGTCACGACAAATATGATGCATCTATTAAGTCCAAGCTTGATTGAAATATTAATTGAAATATTACGAATTGTAATTTATAATTTTTTCATACCCTACACCCAGGGTATATTCACTTTGTCCTTCCGTTTGTAACGCAGAGAAGGAGGCGTGGCAGATATAGAAAAGTATATATATTCTTGATCAGCGTCACCTCCTGAGTCGATATAGCCATGTCCGTCTGTCTGGCTGGCTGGGTGGCTGGCTATGTGTTGAAATACACTTTTTGGGAAAACTGAGCAAGATAATTCAATGAAATTTGGTACACTGCCTCCGTCGTCAAAGTTAGCTCGGGGGATTGAAAATGAGCAAAATCGGTCAACAGACACGCCTACCGCCCATACAAAAATTATATTCAAAATGCAATTTTAGGAGTATTTTTCACGACAATGCAACCACAATACACATAAGTACTACAAATTGTAAGCGAAAGCTCTGATAAAAAACTGAGCGAATTCGGACAAGAGGGCGTGGCACCTCCCATACAAGCAAAAGCTTCAAAACGCTATACTGAAAGCGTTTTTTGAGATATTCGAACCAACTTCGACACTAAAAATTATAAATGAAAGCGTTGAAATCGTACAAGGGGGCGTGGCACCTCCCATATAAGCAAAAGTTTCAAAATACTATACTGAAAAAGTTTTTTGAGATAATCCAACTAAATTTCACTCTGACACTAAAAACTATAAATGCAAGCTCTGAAAAAAAACTGGGTGTACTCGGACAAGAGGGCGTGGCATATAAGCAAAATTTTCAAAATACTGCAGTGTAGGGTATTTATTTTTTGGCCAGGCCAAAATTTACACCCTTACTAGTTTTTTATTTAATTTATAATGTTTAAATAAGTAGCCTCAAGTTGGCGAAATTGAATCTTTTTTACTATCATTTATTTATTTCATATGCAATTAACAAAAATGTTTTCTGTGAAACCATTGAGGTTTATCTGCGAAAGTACCGAACGTTAATCCCCAAAAAGACTTATAGCCCAGGAAAATGAGACGCAAAAAGAGATGTTGTGCCAAGTGGTCTTTTTTCACCGGAATAATTAATCTTTATTAATGGACTAAACACTAAAGTGTGACATAAAAATCGCGCTAGTGTATCAAAAATTTACGAAGATATCTCAAACCACTTTAAAGATAATGTTGAGATATGAAGGTAGCGTTTTGTGCAAAAAACACAAAACATATAATTTTCATTTTAAGCCATACTATACTGAAAATTTGCTTTGGCAAGATAAGTATGTTTTTTGTTATCGACCACATCATATATGCATTTGTAAGCCTATGTAATTCGAAAAAACCGAGCGAACGTTCAATCGTTCAATTTGATAACTCAAAGTCGAAGCTAGTTTCAACGTTTAATCGTTCAATTTGATAATCCGAAGTATAAGTCAAACTTTTTTTTTTTTTGTGAATAATAGTGGTGATTGGTAAAAAAAAAAATGGTTACATTTTAATGGTCTATTTTATAACTTAATACACAGTGGTTCAAGATTTTAAATTTTTTTGGAATTGCGCTCCCACAGCACCAAATTGTTCTCTTTGATGTAAATAAGCACCATGTAAATTTGGTCCATTTTAGAATACTTTTGATACATCCCAAATCATTTAAGAAAAAGAAAAGTGGTCCGGAATATGGAAAAAATTTTTATTTTAAAATTTAAACAGTTAAACTATTTATATGGAATTTGAGTTTTGAATATATTGTCCATTCAAGGTGGAAAATTAAGATACGAAACTGAATGGCCAATAACTCCGAAATTACAGAACTTATGGAGAAAAAGATTCAAAATTAGCGGCTCGAAATCCATGTATGAAGTTGAACATCTTAAAAGCCACTTGACACGTGATTTGTTGGTAGCTAGTTAAACTTAAATTTTAATTTACAAATTTTTTTCATATTCAGGACCAATTTTCGGGTTTTAAATGCATCAAATATTCTCTGAAATGGACCAAATTTTACGTTGTGCTTATTAGCATCAAAGAGAACATTTTGGTGCCGTGAGAGCGCAATTCCAAGCAAATTTTCGTTTTTCACACAAATTTGAACCAGTCTAATATACAGGAATTTAAAACGATGATTTTGTAAACATACTGTAATTGTGATTTGAGCAGAAAAGACAAGTCATAGCAGGTGCATATTGAAATCATTTCAATTTAGATAGCAGACGAATACAACAGATACAAAACACACCTGCATTCTGATATTCCATTACTCCTGCTGCGGCATTAATTCGCTGCTGTTGATTTTGCAGAACACGTTGTTGATACATTCGTCCAGAAGGAACAAAATTATTAATGATGTGACTTTCAATGCTTTGTGGCATTACAACTATTTGAAGATTTGTTTTAATCGACGATGAAACTGAATCTTGTGTTTCAATTATTCTAATGATTATTTAGTTGCTATTACACAAAAATTTAACTACAGCGTGATGTGACAATCGGTGGCCAGTGATCACCAGTTGTCAAAGTAAAGCTTCCCGTTCATGGAGCATATAGTTACATAAAGAGAGAGGAGTTGGGGCAGAGAGCACTTCACTTTAAAAAGGGTAAAAGTCCAGTAATGGTTTTTTATTACTTCTCTTATCAGGTTTTGATTCGTCGCATAGAACTAAGAACTTTTATTTATTTTGTTTTTGCTTGTCAAGTATGCGTTCATTCAGGGGTTTTTTTTATCACTTTTAATCATCAATATATTATTTTATTTGCTTTGTGTTTTTGTAGCTTATCTACAAAATTATTTTGGTCACAATGACGCTACTTAATTTGGGCGATGTACTACGTGATTTTCTCGTCTAATTTATTTAACATGAACTAATTTGTTTTAAACACTTCACATTCTTGTTATCGTTAATTCAATGATGTTGATATTTAAAAAAGAAAAAAAATCAAAAATCGCTTACGTCGTCGGTTTAATATTTAAGATTATTTCTCATAGTAAAAGATATTCCTATAAATTCCAACAACTTTGTTGGAAGACGCGCTATGAACAACATGCGCCACCGACGTACGTTTCCAACTAAAAGCGTTTCCCTAAAGTTTACCTGATATTAGCTTCATATGCCAAGTGAACCAAAAATTCATAAAAATCGAGCACGTGAAGCACAATAACGCATGTTTGTGCAGAGTCATGCTGCTGAAACTTTCTGCTCACTGATGATTAGGCAAAAATAAAAATCTAATCAACAAATACAGAGAAAATTAATACAAAAACAAAAAAAAACTCCCAACTTTTAACTGATACGGATGACTACAGTTTTGTTCTCAATCACATCAAAAACATAGAATAAGAAATATTTGTACATATGTGGTATGTGTTTTTTGAGATACATTACGAGTAAAAACCACGCTATGGATAGTTCAAAAGAAAAAATCAAAACACAGAAATGGTCGGATACCTTATTGGTTGCAAAATATTCCTCAGACAAAAGGGAGACTTTTTAAACAACACAAAGTAACTGAAATAAGAATACAAGAGATAAGATGATGTACGTAAGTACATATGTTTAAATTACCCAATTGTTTTATTTATGTACATATTGAGAAGCTACCAGTTCGAGTATGTAATGGTAAAAATGCATCGATTGTTATAGTTTCACAGTTTCCCGGAGAATTAAAATTGTGTTCCATAGCAAATAATGTTGTGCTCTAATATCAATTTATGTCATTCAAAGAGCTGTGGCACTCCAGGTGGTACGATTATGGGGCAGGGTGAGAACAGAATTAATCCCTTTCTTTGTTCATTACATTATTTTTCGGTTTAATGTTCGCTGAAATTTCGCACCGGACGGCAAATATGGATCGCTAAGTGAAAACAAACAGAAACAGAAAGTTTTTAAGTTCGCGGAATGGGGGTTAAGGAGTGTCCAACACATTCTTCTGCTACACAGAAAAAAAAATATCGGTCAATCCAACCGATTTCAACGATAGAAATTGCACCAACCCGCAGTAAAGGTTAAATTGACTGTGCAGTCCAGTAAAATTACTGTAAAAATAGTACTGTACAGTTGCTGTTAAAATGTTTAGGTACTGTGAAAACAGTTAATTTAACCTAGATTTTCGATAGAAATTGCACCAACCCGGAGTTTTTGTATTTTGACCGTAGAACTCTGTAAATTTACAGTTTACTCGGTTTAGAAACTATCAATCGCAGTTACAGTAAAAATAACCTTCTTAAAAGGTCAGCTAACAATATAAACTCTTCCAAACAGTTAAAACTGCAAACAACTTCTACGGCGACAACATTTCAAATGGCAAAATATCAGTACAACTCTACCAAACTTATGTTGATTTATATTTAAACAATGTGAGAATTTTATGAACCCGTTAAAAAATCCAATTCAAAATGTTATTCATATGAAAAAAAAAAATTTATGGAATACAAAATGTACAGTTGAATTCAACTGTAGAAAAGTAAAGCTGATTCTGAAATTTTGAATTTTTGTTTTTGTTTCCTATAGAAAATTTGAAAAACTATAGAATACAAAATTTATAGTTAATTTTACCGTCAGTTTTTTTTTTCTGTGTACTCTAATGCATTTTTCATTCAATTTATCGGGTCATTAGTCTTTGAACAAGTCAATCCCGAATAAATTCTCAAATTTGGAGCAATTCGAGTACCGAGCTGTTATAAATTTCCTTACCAAGCAAAGAAAAATCATTTCAAACCACACTGGAAAAATGACATCCGTTTACGGGGACTCTTGTCCGACTAACGCTATGGTTTACAAGTGGCGTAGCCTCTTTAAGCAAGGCAGGGACTCACTTGAAGACGATCCATTGCCAGGACGGCTGATCGAGGTGACCACTCCGGAAATCATTCAAAAAGTACAAAAACTAATATTAGCAGCTGACGTACTAAAGAAGACGCAGCTCACAGAAATAGTTGGAGTAGGTATCATATGCAACAATTTTTTAAATTCTGGACAATAACCTTGGCATGACTAAAGTCAGCGCAAGTATTTTCCAGAGTTTTTGGACCGCTGTAGAGAAAAACGAAGTGGAAAATCGACTAAAGGTGTTCTCTTCCGATCAATAGCCGTGTTGCGATGGCCGCCCTGCAGAAGGTGGGCTTCAAAATTTTGTCTCATCCATTTTACAGCCTCGAACTCAGCGATTATTACCTATTTCAAAACGTGAAAAAAAAAAAAAACATTGTGGGAAGAAATTTTCATTGATGACAAAGTGAAGGATTCAGTTTCAGCGTTTTTCTTTAGACAAAGGTAAAACATTTTTTTTCGAAGGTATACATAAGTTAAGTGAAAGATTACCCCTCATTGCGCGGACTTAAAAGCTTCTCTTCGTAGCGTCGAAAAAAGAAACGAAAATTCCGAGTTATCAGCAATTTTTAATTTTTTTTATTTTTCTCAATAGTCTGCTTCCATCTGGTATCTAAAGCGTTTTTCAACGAACACATTTAGTTTGCATCTTAGCTGGTTGGTAAATTATCTCGACTCGCATTTAGCAGTCGCCTCACTAAGAGATAAATGTTGATGGCAAAAATCCGTTGCCAAAAACACTACACCTCCTAGATCTGGCTATAGATAGTTTGCATCCAGCAGAACAGGGTAACATATGTATATACAGAATTAATACTTTTTTTTGGTAGACGTCAAAATTTTATGACGATATAACGTTTGTTTCAAAAGTAACAATGGTTTTAGAGAAACAACTTTTAATATTTTCAATCCAAAGAAAAAAAAATCTTTTTGTGGGAAAAAATACCGTTGAAACCAAAGCTTGGCTTGATAAAGGCTAAGATATCTCAAAAACCGAATGAGATACAGCAATTCTAATGCCGGATTCGGATTCAGCATTGCAAAATACATTAAAAATAACTATTTTTATATTTGTTTATTGCGTTTTTTTTCTGAATTTTTTTTATTTTATATGGGATATGTATTTTTGCGATATTTCGCGGGGATGATCAGCTACGATTTCGGGGTTTGCATTTTTCAGACCAATAAACTAATACAAATGAAACCCCATTCACAGATTTTCTCCACATATTCAAAAAACCATTCGACTGTTCAAGAGCACTGTGTACAAAGACTGATAATGCTAAATACTTAGTTCGCCCAAAATCGGCAGTTCTTACGGAAAACATAAAAAAGTTCACAAAATAGTTTTAAAAGACCTTAAAAAGAAATTGTGAGAAATAGCCGACACCTTAGAGATATCAGAAGGTGGTATGTTTATAACTTTACGTGAAAATTTGAACATGCGAAATAGTCTGATACAAAAGAAAACTATTCTGCAATTTCCATGATTGCGCCCAAAAATCTGAAAGAGGGTGTCAAAAAAGTCAGCGAGATATTTTTAGATTTTTTTCAAGGTCAATCAAAATTTGCTCGTAAATTCCTGGTTTGGAAAGCAATCGGCAGCAGTGGCGAAAAGAGTAAGCCTTTTATAAACACAGGAGCAATAAGCTCAGAAATATATCATCACGTCAATGCTACAACTAGGTAACTCCGAAATTATCATTCTTATTTTTCATGGTTTAGTGCACAATTCTGTCTAGCCAGAGTTCTCTAAAGTGTGACCATTGCAAAAGTTATTAGAAAAAAACAAAACAAGGAAAGTCGAAAATCAGTGTAAATTTTAATTTTTAATATCTTTAGAAAATTGGAATTACCTAGTTGTAGCATACACTTACACTTCTTCTGGACTGACTTAGGATCTTGTTATTTTATTAGAGTAGCCTTGGAGAGATGCTTTTCATGCCTCGAGAAGCAAGTTCGCTAAACTGTCCACAGCTCATGCCATTTGAAAGATACTGGGCTTTGGTCAAAATAGAAATTGAGGCAACAAATCAAGTAGCAAACGATGCTAAAGATTTTCGAGAAAAGTGGTGTTCAACAGCTCGAAAAAAAATAAGATAATCAGGCATGTCGTGAAATCCGATTGATTTCAATCGGATTTCATTTGGGAGGCTTTTTGATGAAAACGGTGAGTCGTCGAACGATTAAAAGTATAAGAATTTCTTTTGTGGAGAATAACAGGTTCTACAAATAGTATTGATTTGCATTAACGAAAAAATAACCGTTTAGGAAATATTCTTAAAAAACCGCAAAAAGTCGAAAAATTTGATTTTATCGAATATTTTCTAAACGGTAGTTCTAACGTTAATGAAAATCAATACTTTTTGTAGAACCTGTTTTTCTTCAAAAAAGAGATTCTAATACTTTTTATCGCTCGACTCACCGTTTTCATCAAAAAGCCTCCCAAATGAAATCCGATTGAAATCAATCGGATTTCACGACATGCCTGAATACCATTAAATCCTCAATGAAGGAGGTGAGAGAAAAAATTAAAAATGTGAAATACCTTGCTCCCAGGAGCTTAAAAGTTTCCTATTGGTGTAAATATCAAGCATCAAAATGTTGCTCCTGATCGGAAAATGTTTGACCGTACCCCCAGGCTGTTGAAGGTCGGAAAAACGTTATTTATATGAAAATATGTGACTTTAATCGAAAGAATAATCCTATCCACGGTCAAATATTTTCCGATCGAGACCGAAATATTTATGCTTGATACTTACACCTATAGAAAACTTTTTAGCCCCTGGGAGCAAGGTATTTCACATTTTTAATTTGTCGCCATGTAACATAATGTATAACAAAAGGCTTGATAAAATAACAGTTAAAAAATGAGTTTCATTTTTAAAATCGGACTATCTTTAGTTCTGAAAATTTTTCGAAATTTGTAATGGACAATTCTTTTCAAACGCAGTTTTTACTATCCTGAATAGAGTGTACCGAGATAGCTGAGTTAGTAAACATCTTAAGTAAACGTATATTCAATATTCTTCATAATGTTATGAATTATAAGCAATTGGAAATTAAAAAGTTATTAGCAAGATTGAATTCATCTTATCGGACTTGGCCCCGAGATTTTATATCGCCACCTGAATGCTACAACTACGAGGGGAAATTTTTAAGTCCGCGGAATGGGGGCAAGGAATAGGAATAACAAAACCAATTTAGTTTTCCTGTTCAATATATTCATCTGATACCCTAATCGAGGTGACCACTCCGGAAATCATTCAAGATGTCCAAAAATTCATATTGAAAGATACCCGCCTAAAGAAGACACAGCTCGCAGGAATGGTTGGAGTATCAGATACAACCATTTCTTAAATTCACCACAAGATGAATGCCGAGGAATCTTAAGAAGTCTAAAATAAAAACTTGAATTATTCTAGCAAGTTGATGGACCTCTGTAGTGAAGACAGAGATTGAGTATTGGCTAAAACTGTTACTAAGGACGAAACTTGAGTCCAAACAGAAATCTATGCAGTGGCACAAATCATGGTGAGTCTTTTGAGACTCAGAAGCGATCCTGTTGATCGATTACAAAGGTAATGATGGCTCCATAGCCGGAAAATTCTACGCTTCAATCTAAGGGAGGTTTAAGAAAGCCTTCAGCGAAAAAAGAAGAGGAAAATTTTTAATTTACCGTTAATTTCAAAGTGACTAATGTCGTTTTCCATTGGGCTAAAAAAGCAATCTTTTTTTTGATCTGGATCAAAATCTATTACAATTTGCGTTCCATTGGGAAATCTAGAGTAAAATTTTTTGATCTCAGATCAATTTTTTCAAATCTAGATTTTCTTTCAAATTTCATTTGCTCGCACTCACACTATTACAAGCATGTAGGGCAGTTGCAATAAAGGCAGCAGCATCTGACAATGAAAAATATTTATTTTGCAGTTGAAAGCAGCAAATATGTGCACATCCCATGGGATATGCAGACCGCACAAGTTGAGGTCGGAAATTCGGAGCTGACTGCTGTAGAAATTGTGCCAACAATTAGTAAATTAGGGATTTTAAAACAGTGTCCAAATCAGGAAGAAGAAGATTAAAAACAGCTCAACGAAGTTGTTTTCCTATTTCTATCAAGGCTCAAAAAGGATATTTTAAGGACTTTTCTAGTCTTTATTAAACATTTTTTGTTATATTCAAAATTACATCAATAAAGTGCACACACAAACTAAATCTTTAGAAAAAAAAATTTAATTTTTAGGGAAACACAGAGCGCCACTCTAGTGAAAAAACTTTCCAGTGCCCAGAGAGTCCTGGGAGTTTTGAATAAAATTTCCATTTTTAATAAAACTTGTTTTGTTATTTTTATTTTCAAAATGTAAACATAATAATTTGACGGCACACAACTACAAGCTTGCTTATTACTTGAAATGTCAAAACATTTGTTCCCGTCACCCGCCCCAGTAAAAATAAAATATTTGCTCTGTTTTCGTGTTCCATTCAACACAAAAAATTTTTGATCTAAAAGCAAAATCTAGATTTCCCAATGGAAAACGACATAAGTAAATATCAAAAACAACTACAGATCCATCAGCAATATATCATGTAAGAAATACCTCACATTCTGTAAAACTTTTGATTTAAACATCGCATAGCTTGGGTAAATGATTAAATGATATAAAACTAAACATTGCTAGAATATAAAGTATATAACTTTACTATACCATATAAACATAGATATATTTTCACTGCTTCTCCAAGAACGACGAAACTTGCTTGACATCAATACAATTGCCAAAACGAAGTGAGGTTCAAAAAGAGGCACGCGATAAAAAATAAACAAACAGTTTTTATTTTTTCAAATTTGTCAAATCATCGTGATCAGCAACTTCAAGTACAGAAATACTTGCAGCGAACCGATATCATGCTTGTGATACCAATACCTAAGTTAAGTAATTTTCTTTATACAGAACAAACGAAAACACCAATATCTACAAGAACGTTGGTATGCGTATTTTATTCCAAAATATAAAAAGAATCATAAAAAAATTAACGAAATTCGACAGAAAGAGAAATCATTAACTTCTCGTAACACAATCAAAAGTATAAACACAACACTACGCAGTACACGAAAATAACCACCTGTTAAAAGCGTTATACTAAATATGAATGAAAGATTAAAAATCGGGAGCTAAAGTGAAACAAAAACAATGTGAAAATACCTGCATATGTATAGTGCAATTGTGTTTAAATGAAAACAGCTGATTGGGTATGTAATAAGGCCGCCGGCGATGTAAAAACAAAACAAATAAATCTAAAAGTGGTATTCACGATCCATTGGGTAAGGTCTTGCATTTACACCAACATATGCTACGGTATTGGAAATAAGATGTACTGCTTGACAGTTTTCAAAAAAATTAATAACCTTAACATGTTTGACTAACGTGCCCATCTCATCTTTTTTTGATGGAAAAACTGGAAAAATTTACCAAAAACTACTATTTGGCAGGTTTTCACACATAAAAACCAGTATTTTTGACAGGAAAGTTATTTAATTATTAAAATACACATAAAATTATGTACATAAAGTGAAATACATATGTACATCCGAATTCATTAGTCATGATTTAGTGTTATACAGAGATTCTTAATAAAGGGATTTGGATTCGCTATAACCCTTCATTTTGTGAGGTTTGATCAAATAATGCTTAAGCCAAAAATGGGATGGATTGGATGATATTAAGTGGAATCTCATCGAGGTCAATGTTTAAGAAAATGTGAGGATTATGGTCAAATAGTGCCATCGCCATAAGAGGGGTAAAATGTAAGACCAACACTCCTCTTTAAAACACATTATTTTCCCCCTTCTGTGAATATATCCATCACTTAACTCTATCCCTTAAGAAAGCTCCCGTGCATAAATATTTTTATGAAATTTACCCCTTACTTCCAGCGCTTCTGTGCCTCTCTTGAAGTAGAGTGTAAGACCAAACTGGATTATTTTTCCTCAACATTTTCCCCAAACACCTATTTTCACCCCATAGGAACGCTTATTTTATAATTTTTGTGCATTGTTCTCGATTCGCCAACGTTCATTCGAAATAAACCAGATTTTGTGAATTTCACATCTAAACCAATTTGATGACCAAAAGACTGGGTTTTTAAACGAAAACACAGGTTTTAATATAGTCTTCAAAAAGCCGGAGTATCCCGCCAAAAAACTGGATAAATGGTCATGTTATGAATGACGTATAAAGTGGCGGTTACTATTTATTGGAAATATTTGATTTTTTTTGCAGCTTTGGAAGCCTAAATGCTCAATATCGTAAGTAGGGGTACTTTTAATTTTCATAAATGTATCAATATTCTACAGATGTCAATCGCATAATGAAACAAAACAGGATTAAATGTCAATAATAACGAATTTCAATCGACAGTGACCGTAAGTTTTTTATACCCTGCAACGAAGAGATATTCCCTTTTTTTATATCAACGGTTTTTTTTTTTTCAATTTCAATGTTAAATGGACGTAAATCGGCTCCAAATGTCAAAAAATTACTAAATTATTCAAATTTTTATGTTAAAGTTAAATCTGTTTAAATCAACCCTACTTTAACTACAATGTTTTAAAATGCTTACGTAAGTAAACGTGAACATTAACTAATCACTTCCATTTTTAATCGCAATCAGACTGCGACCGGATCTATAACTAATTTCATGCACCTAACCCTTAGAAACACTGTTTTTCAAAATTAATAGATTACATCAAACTTTGCAAATTGAAAATCGTATATGGCTGCTTCTACTCACGAAGGAAATTTCTGCGGCTCACTTAATTTTACATATTTTTTGTAATAATATTTCATTGAGTTGTGGTCAAAATTAATCAACTTATTTCTAATATTACAGTGAAAATTATATCGATCCCAAAGATATTTCATGCAAAAACTGTACTTTAATGCCCAAATTCTCATTCTTCTGGCATGCATTTTTTCCGAATTTAAAGCTTTAATGCTAAATAAAACTTAATTTCGACTGTGCATACTAGGCATGCGCTTATTTTACGATTTTCTGATTTTCGTTCATGCCGCCCCCTGAAATCCTTCTAATGGTCATAAAAACAAATACTATGAAGTTTCACGGCGATCGGATAACGATAACCCGGCCCGCAAGAGAGGTCAAGGTCAAGTTGAGGTTTCAGGCAAAAAATAATGAAAATTTTTTTTAAACTTAATTAAATTAGTCAATTGTTTAAAATCGGGTAATAATTACGAATTCTATGAATTTTTCTTTTATCGACATTAGCAAAATTTCCGCAAAATGCTATTCTACTACATATGGTATTTTGCGGCAATTTTGCTAATGCCGTAAAAGAAAAATTCATAGAATACGTATTTATTACCCGATTTTAAACAATTATAGCTTGTTGGAAAGGTATTTCAATTTGCTATAAGATAAAGTTATGCTTTGACTAATTTAATTAAGTTTAAAAAAAATTTTCATTATTTTTTGCCTGAAACCTCAACTTGACCTTGACCTCTCTTGCGGGCCGGGTTATCGTTATCCGATCGCCGTGAAACTTCATAGTATTTGTTTTTATGACCATTAGAAGGATTTCAGGGGGCGGCATGAACGAAAATCAGAAAATCGTAAAATAAGCGCATACCTAGTGCATACGTACACTTTGCACTCTAAATGAGAATCAATAATGCTTCAATGTAACTGCCAAATTATTCTATTAATATTAACTTTTATTAAAAAATTACGAACTGAACTTTGTCATACGACTTTTACCCCAGCATCCGGCATATCAAAATGTTTAAAAATTTTGATGAATTAGAGGATATATCGCGTTGCTGTTGACGCGAATAAACGAAGAAAAGTTCTCTTAGGATCGCATTGATTAGTCTCGGATAGTGGATATTTTAGTCGATACGCCGAGTTTTGCGTGAGGAATTGTGTTGCGGCCACTCAAATTACACTATGCAACAAATGAGTAAAAATTTTTTCCCCAGGGAATGCCATTATTCATTTTATATGTAAACCCCCACATGTGGGTCATTTTGACCTAAATGTGGGGGGGGGGTCAAAATGACCCACTTGTAAGGGTCTTAGAGGGTTAAAATTTTCTACAAAAATATTCCTCGTAATATCCTGCATAAGTTTACTGAACACATAATACACCTCAAATGTAAGGATCATATAGTTAGATTCATCGATTTAACACAAGAATGCGCTATTTTGGTATTTTTCATGTACAGTGGATTAAAATACTTCAAAAATCGATTAAAAAAAATCTGACGTGCTGGAGAAAAACGACGAGACACGGGTATTTTTTTTAACGCCTACTTTAAGAATTTTAAGAATTTTTTGGATTTTCTCATGTGTTTTACAAAAAGTTTTAATTATCGAACAGTTTATTACAAAAAAACGAAAAAAATAGGGAAAAACGCATTTTGGTAACTTTTCAATGAATTGTATGTATACAACTTTTGCATTTTTCCATGGATTTTTTAAGTGGTATCTTATTTTCTTCACAAATATATAGTCTATGATACAAAAAAAAAAAAAATTATAAAAAAGTTATTTCTTCTTGTATAAATCTGCAGTTGATTTTGATTTTTTGTTAATTTTTTCGAAAAAAAAAATGTTTTTTTTAGAAATCAATTTATTTCGCCGAAACTAACAAATTAACCAAAAAGTAATGTCAATATCATTTGTAGGTAATTTAATTACCTTTAATATGACATATAATACATTTGAATACAAACATTAGTTCTTGAGATATTAGTATTTAAATGGAACTTTTTTTTTTTGGTCCGAAAACCGAAAATGACCGATATCTCGAAAACGACACGAAAAAAAAAATAATGCGATTTTCGGAATCAGCAGGCCATTTTACATATGAAATGGATAGTGGCATTCACTGGGAGATTTGGCTGTTGCATAGTGTTATCAGTCTTCTGGCAAGTATTTTCGGTTAAAATATATTTGTTAGATTTTTATTACAATTATAGGATAAAAATTCATAGCATTTTAATGTAGAAAGAAATCCATCATTTCGGCGTTGAGCGTTGTATTGACTAAAAGAGAAATATTCTCAGTCTTCTGTTCTCAGTCTGCTGAAAACTTAAAAGCCATATAGTACAATCATTTGGGAGAATAAAATGATGTTATATGGAAAGTTTTGCGGGATTTTTGCAAATGGGTTATTTTATAGATGTCGATGTGCTCTTTCAGAATTTCAACTTTGCTACTTCGAATCGTGTTCGCTTGCGCCGCCATATTGGAAAAATGGCGTCCAAAATCAGCTTTTTACAAATATCTCTTTAACGGTTACATTTAGAGAAAAATATTTTGGACCAATATTGTAGCTTATAAAATTTTCTATAAAAATGACCTTTCAATTGTTTTCGTACGACTTATAACTTAGGAGATGTCCTAATTCAAAATTTGAAAAAAATTAGTATATTGTACATGCCTCTTATGAATAGGCACAGAGATGTGTTGAGCTTAAAATTACGATAACCCATGAACGGTGAGGCACACGTTTAAAGTAAAAATATATGTTTATAGGGAATTATCATCATATGAAGTGCAAGTAATTCCCTATAAACACATATTTTTACTTTAAACGTGTGACTCACCGTTCATGGGTTATCGTAATTTTAAGCTCAACACATCACTGTGCCTATTCATAAGAGGCATGTACAATTTACTAATTTTTTTCAAATTTTGAATTAGGATATCTCCTAAGTTATAAGTCGTACGAAAACAATTGAAAGGCAATTTTTATAGAAAATTTTATAAGCTACAATATTGGTCCAAAATATTTTTCTCTAAATGTAACCGTTAAAGAGATATTTGTAAAAAGCTGATTTTGGACGCCATTTTTCCAATATGGCGGCACGAGCGAACACGATTCGAGGTAGCAAAGTTGAAATTCTGAAAGAGCACATCGACATCTATAAAATAACCCATTTGCAAAAATCCCGCAAAACTTTCCAGGTAAAACTACCAAATGACTGAACTAATAATGCAGAGAAGAAGGCGAGGCAGGTATTTTTTTTTTTTAGCTTTTTTTGTTGAAAAAAAAAAACATGCATTTTGGTTTGGGATTTTTTTATAAAATTAGCAACAAAAAAAAAGAAGACTGGCCCAATGAATACCTTGAGATCGGATTAAAAAATCAAAATATTTGTTTATAAAATAATTTTAACTTTGCATTTGCTCCGCTTCAATAATTTTAAATTTCAATTTTATTCAAAAACTAAAAGAAATAACAATTTGAAATAAATTTATTTCAAGATTTTCAAATCACACGATGCACAAAGGGGTATTGTATACGCTTTTACGCATTTAATTGAAAAAAAAAAAAAATTGTTGGAAGTACCGGCTTTTTTTGATACCGTTTTTCTGCGTCACAAACAAAAATTGTTGACCTAACGTTACGAGTTAAAAAGTTATACGCGGTTAAAGATTATCTTTTTTTTTTGCTTTCGTTCGCGCGCAATGAAAATTTAAATTTTTTGACTTTTTAAAGTACATTTTTATTAAAAAAGTGTTTTTGAAAAAAATTTGAATGAAACCTTCAATTTCAGGTAATTGTGGTTCTTCCTACATAAGTTTTCTTGAGTTAATGTTTAAAAAATTTTTTTTATATATATTAAATATTTGTTAAAAAATTAAGGTTTTTTATTATTCAAGTGGAGTTAAAGTATTTTAGGGTGTGCACGATTTTCATCTAATTATGATTTTCTTTAACTACATACTGCCCATAATGAGTGTATAAAATTTGGTTGTGCCATTTTGTGCTCTTTCGGATATATTAAACTTTTTGTAAGAGAACTCCTTTTGTTTTGTTTGTCTTCTTAAATTTTGATAGAACCTTTTAGTTCAGGTATTTTTGTAATACAAAAGTGGTTTTTGTTTTGTGGAAAAGTGTTTTGTTATATTTAAATTTTTTTTTTTTTTTGTTCGTAAGTCTAAAATTAAGTGCATTTTGGCTATATACATAGACATATAGTTGTTCCAAAAGTGAGCTCAAGCAAAAATGTTTACATTTTAATAAAGTGTAGACATTTAAGTTACTTTCTGTGAAAAAAAGGTTTTTGCGCGGCTGTGAGAAATGTTAATTTTTTTTAGGCAAACTGACATGTCCAATATGTATGAAAGTGGAGCAAAAAATAAATAAAAAGTTAAATACAGACATATAGACAGACAATTACCCCCAAAAATCTGCAAGAGGGTGTCAATAAAATATGCTGAGTTTTTAAAAAATTTTTGAAGGTCATAAAGAGATCGCTCATCGCTGTTTTATGCAAAATCTCGGCTTAGTACAGTTTTTATTTCATTACGATTTAAGAAATGCTCGGAATGAGTCGTCCGATATATCAAATTGTTTGTCTTGAGTCAAGGTATTTAAAAATATTATATCTCGTATTTAAAATCATTCATATGTTGTTGTTTTAGATCAAGGGTTACAGCGTAGAACAAAAGTGAGCCAATTTTGGCTCGCCTACAAAAACAAGAATATTTCAATAATTTTTTAAATTTCTGAGGACTACACACACGAAAAATGTTTGTTGTTTTATTTGAGCTCGTCAAAATTCGCGGAATTAAAATATTTATGAAAAATTGTTTTTTTGTTTCGCATTAAAAAAAAACAACAAACATTTTTCGTGTGTTGTTGTCCTCAGAAATTTAAAAAATTATTGAAATATTGTAGTTGTTGCAAACGAGCCACCAAAAAAACAACAAAAAATAGGTTTTGTGATTGTTGTAGTTCGAGGAATTTGAAGTTTTTGTAAAAGCGAAAATTTTGGGCTAACTGCGCTTGGCTCAATGATTTGAAAACGTGTCAGATAAAAACGTGTTTTAGATAAAAAAAACCCACAGAAAACATATTTTCGATATTTCGGCCTACTGTAAAACTCTTAAACTACATCTTGGAAAAACTGTTTTTCATAAGTTTATCATAAAATCATGCAAGAAACAATTTTCTACCGCATCTTAACCCATTATATCCTGTTTTTAAGGGTCTTTTTGACCCTTTTTTCCAAAAACTTTATTAAAATGGGTTAAAATGTTCTACAAAAATATTCTTCAAAAAATTTCGTTAGGGGTCATCAAACACAGAAATTTTTAAAACTTCAGAATAATGCGAAAAAAATTTGATGACAATTTTCAATTTCCGTTTTTTATTTGCTATAAAAAAAAATTTCACTACATATTGTACAACTGCATTAATTTTCTACTTTTTTATGCATAATTAACTAAAAAAATAAGTTATTATAACCCTCAATAGTCTGGACGAATTAATATCGTGTTTCGGTATCAAATACCCCACTGTGCGACGTACGTCGAAAGTTGGGTGTTGGGCAACTTTTGTACGTTGCGTTGACGTACTGATTTGGTCGCACCTGATATAAACTCATCTTTTTAACTTAGCTGTCGGTCGAAATAAAACAACGTGACGTACTCGACGTACTGTATGGACCGTTGGGCTTAAAGGCCGTATTCGGATTTAGCATCGAAATTTACTTCAAAATTTGTTTTTTTGTTTGTTCGTTAAATTCTAAAAGAAACATAAAAATTCATTTTTTTTTTTTTTTTCAACAAAAAATGTTAAAAAAAAAATTCTTAAAAACACAATATTCGAGCTGTTCTTGATCCACAGGACTTAAAAACTATAAACAGATTGCTTGCTGGACATGCCTATGACAAAAAAATATCTTCATCTGATAAGGGCTATTGATTCAGATCTTTGTGTCTGTTGTAATGTTGTTGAGGTGTAATGTTGTTGAGGATTCGCAGCACTTGATTTTTGATTGCTCCAAGTTTCATAATATTCGTTCTAAATTTAACTTTTTCTCTGAATCTCTGATCTTCTACGCACACAAGACTTGAACTTATACACTTATTTAATCAAATTCATTAAAGAAGCCAATATTCTTGATTTAATTTAACTTTACTTTTTAATATTATTTTGTTTACTTTTAAACTTTTACGAAGCTTCTCCTTTTCTATAAATCCTATTCCTATTACTTGCATTGATATTAAATTATTGGAATCATATCTTTGATACAACCTGTTATTTTGGATACACCCTGGTCTTTTGGATTTTAACCACTAATTCAAATTCCACCTGATATTTTGGATACTTCCTGATAAATTGGACACAACCTAATGTTTTGGATACAACCTGGCGATAAGATCATTTATGTTCAGCCAACCTAAATCAACAATCAAAAAAAAAAAAAAAAAAAAAAAAAACAATATCTCGTTAACGCATCAGGTAGAATCTCAGTTTCTTAGTTTATTTTTATCAAACCTTTTTTTATTTATTCAGAAACAATGTTAAGACCATTTGGTAACTGAAATTTAACCCTGAAAACTGATTAGCTCGTTGACCGATTTAAAAAAAAAAAAAAAGTTTTCTCTCCAGTGAATATCTTTGCATAAAAAAACATGGAGTGGGACGACATCGAGGTAAAGGTACACACAAGCCGTGATGTATTACTGCATGCAAAAAAGGTTAATTCAGTTTTGTTTTTAAAGAATTGCATTTAGTGCGTTATTTTAATAAAATTTATAGTGAATGCAGGCATCGTTTTTTATTTTATTTATTAGCGTTAATATCGGATATTACGACCGCCGGTTAAAGCGGCCGGCTTTGCGTGGTCCTTTGACCACGGATATTTGATGTCCGGTTGCGTTTCAGAGCCGGCTTACCCGGGCGAAAGCCGGACGGTTGATAGGCCTGAAAGAAACTGATTTAAGTTTACATTCTGGCTGTTCGTTCACTTGAAGTTTTTACCCGAAAAGCTCTCGTTTACGCCTAAAAAGTACACAAACGAGAGCTTTTCGGGTAAAAACTTGGAGTAAACGAACAGACTGTTTATTATTATTTTAAGATTGATTTTATAAAATGAAAATTATTAAATATTTTTTGATTGTTGTTATTGAGCACAAATTCCAAAAATTTCAATGGGGGTTGTCGTGAATGAATATTCTCGATAGAGAATGCATGGAATGTTTGTACACGATAACCCCCCAATATGATTTTCTTACAAAAATGTATTAATTTAGCAACAGTCGAAACGCAATAATTCCGGCTTCCTTATTATGTTAATAAGTGATTGGTTAAGTTTAAAAAAATAGGTAGGTATCGGTTAATAATGTTTTCCTATTTATTGAAGGTATCGGTACAAATTATCATATTGCTTTGATTTGGCACTAATATTTTTAAAATCTATTGAGTGGTACCGCGCTAATATCAGTTTTTATAAAAGCTATATCCAAAAACTACCAATTGGCCGAAGGCTTTATCTCCGAAACCATATTCGAGCGATTTTTGATTAAATTTGTATATACATACCAAAAAACAAAATCGGGTAAGCGTCGCTAAAGTAAACTTGTTCCTGAAGCTTCTTACGCTTGCGAGTCTTTTGAAGCTCTCTTTTCCCTTGGAATTGTGCGTACCGAGAAAAGCAACGAAAAGCGGAGTGACAAGCATATCATGCATCACATACTTCTCAGAATATTCGCTATTCGAAGGTGCGCTCGGAAAGGTGATTTGATTTAGCAAATAAAGAACACATAGCCGAAAAATTTATAGGGCATCTTAGAAATAAAATTAAACGTCATTAATAGAATTCTATGACGAGTGATTTTATATTTTTTCGCGATGTCACAATTTTTTTATTGATTTGTTGAACTTACATATTGTTAAAGTTGTTTGCTTAGATATATTAATTCAAAATTTTACTAACTTGTACTTACAAATGTGGATATTAAACAAATGCTTTAAAACTACAAATATTGTAATAGTAATATACAATTTTATACGATAATAATAATAAACTCCGAAAAGGGAACTTTTTGCAAAATTCACTCTGACATTTCACTGCTGACTGCAGTTATATGAAGTTGGCTGTACTTTTTTTGTGGAAGTTTTTTATAAGGGCTGACACAAAAGAGTAATGTTGCTTCAGAATGAAGGAGACACAATTTTATCAAGCAATATAGAAACATGTCCAATAGACTGATTCAAAAAAATCGAAGGTTTTCAAAACCTCGATTTTACAATCTAAATGTCTTCATTAAGCCGAAAAATGAAGCCCCAAAAAATTTCAGCTCGATCTAAGCATTTTAACTGGTCGCTCAGCGAGCATTTTGATTTTATGTAAATATGAGTTACGATTTACGCAAAAACCACGTTTTTCGACACTAATTTGCTCACAGCTCCGGAAATAAGCCACCAATCTGACGCCGGATTCTGAAAGGTAATAAAATTTTGCATACAAAAACGTAGTTTCATAACATTTAGATCTCTCTGTAGTGACCTACACTAGTTTATAGGTAAAATCAATGAATTTTTCAATTTTATTCAAATGTAAAATCAAAATGCTCGTTGAGCGACCAGTTAAAATGCTTAGATCGAGCTGAAATTTTTTGGGGCTTCATTTTTCGGCTTAATGAGGACATTTAGATTGTAAAATCGAGGTTTTGAAAACCTTCGATTTTTTTGAATCAGTCTAATGTCCAAACTGTTGAATTTCTAGAACTTTTCTATATCTGTGGAACCAAGAAACAACTGAACAAGTGCTTTTTATTCTTCACAGGAGAGAAAGTTCAAAGTTCAAATGATTTATTGAGACAAAAGGTACTTAAACATTTAACTCATACATACAAATATGGAACAATAACAATAAATGATATATTCAGGGCTGTAAAAAGTATGGCCCTCGATAAAATTATATGAAACATGCTACGATGCAAAAATTAAATATATTAGCAAAATGCAAAGTGATTGCAGGATTTAAGATTTAAAATTAAGCTCTTGCTCCCGGAGCTTATAAAAAGTTACTTAAAATTAATGAAGAAAACATTTTAAACTTAAAACTAATAACACAAAATCGAGCTTATTTTTTTAAGTAATAGATCATCTAAAACTTAGCTCGAGAAAATTGCTAGAAACAGTTACTTATACAAATTTCTTTTCAAAAAAATTAAGAAAATGTTACCAATGACATATAATTTAATCTCAATGTGATGAAAAATCCATGAACGTTAACCACGGTCATTACTAGTAAGTACCTTTTGGTAAAAAGTTGGAACCAGATGTGAGGTAGGAGAACCTGCCAACAACTCATCTAGAGAAATAGAGTTGATACTTAGTGGTGATAAGTAATATTGATTATCCCAAGGCGAATTACTTAAAGAGTCAACAATATTTTTAATTAAATCATTATCTACAAAGCACAAGTTAGAAGTAATTTTTTTCATTAAAGTAAGAGAATATCTCATTAATGGTTCTATTCTTGACTTGTTATAGATAAAAGCATTAGAATATTTCTTATTAATACTTTGGTAGTTTTTGTTAATGCATTGTCTCAGCAAGTTTCTTTCAAAAATCTCTAACTCTTTAGCTACAGTAGGGGAAATAGAAAACCAGCAAGGGAAGGCATAAGTAATAATCGGTCTTATTAAGGTTTTATAAAAAAGAAGCTTTGTGTCAACTGAAAGGCTATTTTTCCTAAGATAGTGGTATAAGGGACAGGAGAGAAATTTAAAACTTTAAATTGATATGAGAGAAAAATCTTGAAATAGAACAGCATTTTGCTTTTTTATGTAAAGTTTTTTACCTTAAATCCTGTTTTTGTTTTTATACCCTACAGCCAGGGTATATTCAATTTGTTTTTCCATTTGTAACAGGTAAAGAAAAGTATATATGGGACATTCTTTGTCAAGTGGAACACCCCATCCTTCCATCGCACTTTTACAGATAAAAAAGATAACCCGGCTTAAAACTTTCGTTGAAACAATTACTTCACAAAAAATTGCATTCACCTAGTGAATTTTGTATTGCCTCGTTCCTTAGTGGTTGTCAAGTCGATGTTGTATATACGGATTTTTCAAAGGCGTTTGATAAGATTTCACATGCCTTATTGATAAAAAAATGTGAATCTCTAGGCTTTCTTTCCACGTTTTTGAAGTGGCTCAATTCGCATCTGTGCAACCGTCGTTGTGTAGTTGCCTTTGATGGCATGAAGTCTTCTACGTTTTTTGCATCCTCCGGTGTGCCGCAGGATAGTATCCTTGGCCCGTTATTGTTTGTTTTTTTTATTAATGATGTTGTGTCCCTATTTGACCACTGTAAATGTTTATTGTATGCAGATGATCTTAAAATTTTTATGAAAATTAAAAACCCTGCTGACATTGTTCTATTTCAGAGTGATCTGGATAAGCTATTTTTTTTGGTGCAATAATAATAATTTATTTTTAAATCTAAGTAAATGTGTTTCTATGTCGTTTTCCAAGTCCAGTAGCCTTCTTTCCTCGTCTTATAAAATTTCGAGTACTGACCTTGTGTCCGTAACGGAGTTTAAAAACTTAGGTGTTGTGTTTGACTCTAGTTTTTCATTTCGTTCTCATTTAGACTATGTTGTGCCTAAAGCTTATGCTATGTTAGCGTTTATTAAGCGTAATAGTCTTGCGTTTAGTGATCCTTATACATTTAAATCGTTATTTCTTAGTTTGGTAAGGTCTAGGTTAGAATATGCTGCGATTATTTGGAGTCCATGCTATCAATAGCATAAGTTAAGGCTTGAAAGAGTCCAAAAGTCTTTTACCAGGTTTGCGATAAAATCATTAAATTTTGTTGGTGCATTGCCGCCGTATAATTATCGGTGTTTATTGCTGGGCTTGAAGACCTTGGATGTTAGAAGAAATATTTGTTCTGTGTTATTTGTTCATGATATTGTTTCTGGGGCAGTTGATTGTCCAGATTTGCTTAGTCTTATTAATTTTAATGTTCCCTTTAGGCCTCTGAGGAATCATGTTCCCTTTCATTTGGATATGATGCGCACTAATTATGCCTCAAATGCTCCTTTAGCAAAAGCTATTAGCTATATTTATGATATTAGCTCTAAAATCAATATTGATAGTGATATTAGTAAAAATGCTTTAAATAATCAGGTATGTCGTGAAATCCGATTGATTTCAATCGGATTTCATTTGGGAGGCTTTTTAATGAAAACGGTGAGTCGATCGATAAAAAGTATCAGAATCTCTTTTGTGGAGAATAACAGGTTCTACAAATAGTATTGATTTGCATTTACAAAAAATAACCGTTTAGGAAATATTCTTAAAAAACCGCAAAAAGTCGAAAAATTTGATTTTATCGAATATTTTCTAAACGGTAATTTTTACGTTAATGCAAATCAATACTTTTTGTAGAACCTGTTTTTCTCCACAAAAAAGATTCTAATACTTTTTATCGTTCGACTCACCGTTTTCATCAAAAAGCCTCGAAAATGAAATGCGATTGAAATCAATCGGATTTCACGACATGCCTGAATATATTGTGATTCTTTTTTTTATTAAATTTTATTAATCTTTCTCTAGTCTGTAAGAATTTTTTTATTCATAGACTTAATTACATAAATAAATAAATAAATAACTCTTATCATTAATCATAGTCGTCGTCAAACATTAGCTGTGTTTTAGATGACAGTTTTCAGTGTTTACTTAAGCACTTTCTGAAAAAGTGAAAAGCAACAACTTAAGTGCTAAATTTAACACAGATAAATTTGCGTGTTTAGTTATTAAGCACAAAGTAGTCTGCTGATGTTGCCATACTACATTGAATATTAGCTGTGTTTAGTAGGATTTTAACACAGCGGAGGGAAGTGCTGCGGAAACGAAAAGCAGAATAAGGTAAAACAAAATAAGAAGCGCCAAATTGTCAAAACGAACAAAGCGGAGACCACGGAGACCATGTCTTTTGACAGATAGCAAGGCAAGATCAGGGTTCCATTTTTTTATATTTTGACAACTTGCCATAACCATTGTTATTGAATCATGGCGGAGACAAAATTGGTAGCAAGTTCTGTCAATAAGAGCAAATCGGAGAACGAAATCAACCAATCAAATCGCCTCGAGACAAACGTCAAAATCAGAAAACTGTAAAATTGTTGTTGTTTTGCTAGTTAATTTTGACAGAACTTGCTACCAAAAAAGAAGAACCATAAACGTGTCAGTTACTGACGTTACCTTGTTAATTGTATCATGGTGCAAAACATCGATGGTTAGGCAGCTATTTCAATGATGCTGCATTTTTTAAACACATTTTAGTGATTTCTAAAACAAAAAAACATGAAAATGATTTTTTGCTTTTGCAATCATTCAGTATCGTAAGAATGCTTTTTTGAACGACCCTGCGCAAAAAATTTGATTGCAGCCCTGTCTGTCAGCTGTTTGCCATTTTTCGTGATTTAGGGCTTATGCAAAAATTATACTAATATTTCGAGTAAAAAATTAAATGGGGAAATAATAATTGTCTCGAACTCCGATGGAAAAATAAGGTAAGACAACTTATAAATTCAATATATATACATATAATGTCACTAAAAATCATTGATTTAGGTGAAAGCAAAGTTCATCGGTAGAAGCAAAATGACAATTCTTTATGAACTAAATGACAATACTTTATGAACTAAATGACAATACTTTATGAACTAAATAACTTATATATTTTCTTGATTTGCATCGAAAAAATCGCTGAACAACAGTTGGTGGAGGACACAAAAAAGAAGAAAAAGAAAGACAAAAAGCATAAAATCAAGGATTTCAATAAAGGTAAAGATGAAAAGCCTAAAAAGTTGCAATTTAAATTGAATTGTTATTTTAATAAAAAAAGTTTTCCGAAAGCTGAATATTTCTTCAATGGATTGTTTTATAGCGCAAGCATTCCATGAAAAATTTTCCTTTCATAAAATTTTTCAAAGACCTATACAGATAAGAAATTAAAATTTTAATATTATTCAGAATTTAAACACAAAAGCTGATGTAAAATGAAGCTTATCATTAAAACAATAAACCCAACTGGAAAAGCGCACAGTGCATCAGTCATATTCTTTCATGGTTCAGGTATTACGATATTTATAATTCAAAATTTACAAAAATCACATCTTCCTTTTTTAAGGAGATACCGGTGCCAACCTAGTAGAATGGGTACGTTTTCTGCTGGGCAGAGACATGCAGTTTTCACACATTAAAGTCATTTATCCTACTGCACCGATGCAACCCTATACACCAATGGGCGGCGAACTATCTAATGTTTGGTTCGATCGGCGTTCAATATCAATTGAAGCACGAGAAAGTCGAAAAAGCATGGCGCAAATATATGAAACAGTACACGAACTGATTAATGAAGAAGTAGCACAAGGAATACCGCTTAGTCGTATTATTGTTGGCGGCTTTTCAATGGGTGGTGCTTTAGCGATGCATGCTGGTTACCATTTAAACACAGATTTGGCTGGAGTTTTTGCATGCTCGTCTTTTCTCAACCGTGATTCAATAGTTTATGATTCATTGAAAAATCGTACAAAACCAGGGACTGTTTTGCCGGAGCTTAAAATGTTTCACGGTGACACAGATACATTAGTGCCAATTGAATGGGGCAAAGAAAGCTATGAGCAATTAGTTACACTAGGGATTAAGGGAGATTTTACACCTTTAAATAATACATTACACGAGTTAAAGAAAAGAGAATTGCTTGATATACAGGAATGGATTCAATATAAACTTCCACCTATAAATGGAGATTTGCATAATAAATTATGAAAAATAGCAGTCTTAGGTACCTTATACTTTTTAAATAAAAAGCAATTTTACTAAGACCGCTGTTATCTAAGTGGAAAGTGTAATATAAATGGCATTGCTTAAGACAAAAAATTATATAAGCTGATCGAGTCTCTCAAATTGGATATGGGCTTTTTTTTTAAATTACCTAAAATAACATACTTTAAACAATAATTTCAAGTTTTATCTTTAAGGTAGGAGGTAGGTTATGTAATTACCTGGATCCTTTTAACTGATTTCAGTTCGATTTCCCCAACAAATTCATTTATTTTTATAACAAAATTTAATAAAATAGAAAGTAAATAAGTTGTGATTTCAACATATACCTCAAAAAGAAAGCTTAGCCCACAAAAACAGCTTAGGCAACTCCAAAAAATAAAACAAACAAAATATAAACATCAACAAAAGTTTAGTCTGGCAATCGATTTGCTGCATTAGGTGATATTAGCGATATAAGCGACAAAAATCCTATTCCACTACCTAAGAACTTAAAATCACACCTAATTTACTGGCGTTGTTAACTAAGCTTATTGGGAACGATAACTTTACAGTCCCTTTAACAAGAGGAGTTCTTCATGAAACGAAGATAAATAAGTAAAAACTAAGGATGATTTTCTACCGTCGCTAAAAACTTTAACGATAGCAAAAACTCCTATTATACTTTCTAGCTGAAAAGCAGCAAAGGTATATCTGTTGTCATTAAGGACATCGAATCGTCAGTTGACCCTGAGGAAATTAGAGAAGCGTTGGAACAAAAAAATTTCTTCCAAAATCAGTAATTAAAATTCGCAATAAGTGAGAAATAATTCAAAGAATTCTTTGACATTTTTATGCTTATAAAAAATCACGCTTTCGATTTTGGCCAGCCAACCGAAGCAAGATACCAGACGTCATTGACTTTGCTATTACAAGAGGCATTTAGAGAACCCTAATGACAGCCGAAGCAAAATTAGCGCCCCCTTCTGACCATTCTCCAATATTGTTCTGCCTTTTAGATAAACCAATGTATGTTGAGCCCTCCAAAAAGCTAACCTCATACAAGACCAACTGGCTTAAGTATAGGAAATATATAAGTTCTCACGTCCACACAAGCTATTCGATAGAATGTGAGGAACATATTGATGATGCTGTTGCTATTTTTAATTCAATCCTATGTTCAGCAGCGGAACACGCAACTCCTTTTGAGGTTGAGAAAAAAACAAAAACCCGGCAGCAACATAGATCTCCCGCTTCTAAAGAAAACTTAAAAATTGCTACTTCTAAGCTGAATTCTACGCTTCAAAGTAAAGAAGATCTAGAACAACAAAAATATGTCTAGAAACTGGATCCCAATAAGAAAACGGCAAACAGTCCTTGTGGAAAGCTAGTAAAAATATTAAAACTCCGATGGAAAGTGAGCTGCCGATAAGAGCCAACCTTGGGAACTCGGCTGATGCTTTTGCAAATCACTGAAGCACAGTTTTTCAACCAAATCCTCCTATTCAAGGCCTTATACCTCCTAATTTGCCATTAAACAGCGATGTTATGCAATTGAACTTTCAAATTAGTAACGGTTTTAGTTAAAGAGATGTGTCCCACAAAAGCTCTTGGATGCGATTATAAAACTCCTAAAATGATAAAGGAACTGCCAAATTCAGTTTAAGTCTTTTTAACCAGACTTTTAACGCTATAATTCAGTATGGATATGATCCAACAGCTTGGAAAATCTCATTAATAAACATGGTTCCAAAATCTGGAAAAGATTGTACATTGCCTTCGTCATATAGGCCCATCAGGCTTTTATCATGCTTATCCAAACTGTTCGAAAAACTAATTTTATCAAAACTAATACCTTATGCAACTGATAAAAATGTATTTGCGGTCTACTAATTCGGTTTCCGAAAACATCATGGAACAGTCAAAGAACTATATTATAAAGAACACTCTTCAGCGGAATTCGTGGGATTGTTTTTGATGCCTGTTAAAATACCAGCTCTCCATCTCTCTCTCCACGAATTCCGCTGAAGAGTGTTCTTTATAATATAGTTCTTTGGAACAGTCGAACAGGTTAATAGAATCACAAATGAAATTAGGAAGGCTTTTGAACAAAATGAATGCTGTACAACGTAGCCCAAGCGTTTGGTAAAGTATGGCAAGAAGGCCTTATCAATAGAATTAAACACGTATTGCCTTTTTACGTTCACAAAACACTTATCTCTTACCTGGAAAGCATGCATTTTAGAATTAGATATAATAGTTTTATTTCGTCACCTTTAAAAATAAATGCAGGTGTCCGTCAAGGAAGCGTGCTGGGACCTTTTCTGTACCTGTTTACCTGTTATCGCTGGCACAACCATATCTACTTTCGCAGATGACACTGCAGTTTTAAGTTGTCGTTGTCCCCTAGAAGCGGCACGAAAACTTCAGTTTCATTTATTGTAATTTCTATCGAAAAGTGGTTGCTGCTATCGCGCATAAAGGTAATTGAACAAAAATGTAAAAAGGTTACTTTTACCCTTAGGCGATGTGATTGTCCTGCTATCACACTTAATAACACTTCAATCCCTCAATCTGAAAACGTCACATATCTAGATATTCAATTAGACAGCCGGCTAACGTGGCGAAAGCGTATTGATGCCAAAAAAACGCATGTTAAACTAAAAGTTTCCAGTCTGCATTGGCTCATAAATCATCGATCTCGCCTGAAACGGAACGAAAACATACATCGGGACCTGCGCATCCCCTTAGTTAAAGACGAAATCAACAAATACAAGCAAAGTTACGCTGAACGATTGCTGTATCATCCTAATCCATTGGCAATGAGTTCAAAGAATTTAGAAAATTTCTCCAGACTAAAAAGATAGGATTGTCCTGCTATAAATATCGTTACCACTGAGCCATGTTGAGCTGACTGGATTCTAAAATTGTATTGTAGGACTTCAAACTGGCGCATACTCTCTATCTTGTAGTTGTTCCTGCTACATATGCAGCCGGAACTACTGGCGCTTATGCTTACTGAACTCATAGGATCAAGTCCCTTTTGACTTAAGGAGACACATTCAACACTAAATTATATATTAAAACATAATAGGTAATGCTATTTAGGATTAAGATTTTTAAACTTATTGTTAGGCTCCTAAGATGAGAAGATTCAGTAAATGCATATGCATACTAACTCTTTGTATCACTTCTAAAATATTGGGTAAGAAATTACAGTTCTAATGATAAAACAAAATGAAAACTATAAGAAAAATATAAGCTTTCTTTCGCAATGCAGTTTCTGTTGTTCTGAAATACATTTGAAAATTTTATTAAATTTTTACTTAACATCTTATATTAAACAAACATATTTTAACAAACTGCACTTTGAAAATTCTATATTTAAAAAAAATCTGTAGATGGCATAAAGTAGTTGCAACTTTTTGAGCTACATAAACAAGGCGTTCTAGACAAGTTAACATTTTTATTGACACCTGTTTCTTCACCACCATAATGAAAACAAAGTTCTTCTCCGGCAACAATATGCCGTTTAGCAAAAATAGCTGTAAATAACATTTTTGAACTATTAATTTTACTTTTCATTAAGCTACTCACCTATCTTAGGAATTGGACAATCTACTCGAACGCTGAAAATTTCACAATTTGGTTCGCAACTATGATTTAGATAACGTCCCACATTACCTTTGTTACTTGGATCGATTATAGTTTTAGAATTTTTGGAGCCGTCATTTGGCATATTGTTATTCTGATTCAACTCGTTCAAACAGAGTATGTAGTTCATTTTTAAATTTCTTTCGTTTTCAACAATACGATTTTGTGCCTCCTGAATGGTTATTAACTCTCCCGCATATTCACAAATGAATCCACCAATGGGTATATCTTCATTTGTTGATAGACTCTTAGATTTATATCGTAATGAATCGATTACCTTTAGATGTTTTCGCGGCCCTTTTTGAACCAATCTGTTTTTACATTTTTCCACATCGCATTTACACAGAGATGAACACTCGTAAATAATATCGCCACTATTTCTGTAATGCAGTTTTCTGTTCCTGTTCAAAACAAGTTCATTCGAAGTGTGTGCTATTGTGTAATTGGTGCCATGGCAACATTTAGAATTTAAACTACAACCATCTTCCTTGGAACAACTGCATTTATTAATTAGTATTGAATTGTATCTATCGCAGAGATCTAAATACTGTTTATTTTCAATAGACCCTTCCATCAATACATTCTCTAAAACATATTCCAAATTTTGCTCAGGATGCTCATAGTCATCTTGCACATCTAACAAAATTTGTTGGATCTTATTATTTTCACATATTTGAGTTTGAAAATCCATAACTGGAATGTCAAAATATTAAAATTTGTTATATGATTTGTTATAATTGCTATTGTATTTGCAATTATAAATTGTTATTTATTGCCAATATTCTTGATTTGTTTTCTTCTGTTTTTTCTTGTTAATCTGGGTTTGTTGTAGTTCATCTAATTCACGCTCCAAGTTATTTGCATTTTTATAAAATAAATTTTTACTGAAGTCTGATTTTTAATTTCGACTTTATTTTTTTTTTTCAATTTCAAAATTCAAAATCAGCTGGTACTTGGAGAAACTTTCCTCGTACCAGCTGGTACGAGTTGGAGAGTTTCATTAAAACAGCTGGTACGAGTTGGAGAAAAAATAAAATAAATAAAATAAAAATTGTTTTTCTCCAACTCGTACCAGCTGGTACGAGGAAAGTTTCTCCAAGTACCAGCTGATTTTGAATTCTGAAATTGAAAAAAAAAATTAACAAAATTGTCATTTTCATGTATTATACATATATCATCTTATTTCGATTTTATTAAAAACTATTGACCTTAGAGCAAAAAAAATTACTGGAAATTATTCGTTTAGTATTATAAAAAACTTTTCCATTTGTTCCAACTCCCATACAGTCCTAATAATTTCGCATATTTGAAAAAATTGTTTGCCAACGCATTAAAAAATTTAACTTGATAACGAATTAATACTTTTAAAAGCTATTTAATTGCAAAAAAAAGTTTTCAATGAATTCTAACTAATTTTACTACGAATATTTTTTTTTTTTTTTTTTTTTTTTTTTTTTTTTTATTATATTTAAAGTCTTATTAATTCATGTACAAAGTTATAAATAATTAAAAATAATTTAACTAATATAAATAATTATTAAATGACTAGTTCAACCAAAAGGTCTAAGGAACTAAAAGAGACCGACAACTTAAAAGCTAGAAGTGATTTTAAAAATCATTAAAAAGAAATAATTCAAGGAAAAGAAATATAACCCTTAACAATTCATTGACATAACTAGGAACTTAAGCTAAATTGAAAATTTACAAATTTATACAATTTTACAGGTTAAGTAGAAAAATACAAAATTTACAATATAGCTAACAGCGTAGTTCTATTTAAGAGGAATTCTTTTAACTTCTTTTTGAATAACTCCATATTCGATAGGTTCTTGATCGAACTGCTCAACTCATTATACCACCTAAGTCCATTGTGCGATATACTCTGCGACGACATAGCATTTACTGCTCGAGAAATGACCAGAAGATTTCTATGCCTTGTATCATACGAGTGTTGAAGCGTCAAAATCTGAACATTATTAGGACTTAGATTATTTTGGACTTTATGAACGTGCCATAACAACTGTAACCTATGAATGGCCTTAACAGGCAAAATACGATAATTGGAGTAAAGATCAACTGAATGATATCGAGAATGCAGATTGAAAACATTTTTTAACATTTTATTTTGCATTACTTGAACACTATTAGAGTTCGAGAAAGCAGCCCAGATACCGGTGGCATGAGAGATATGGCAGTGAGCAAGCCCAAAGTAAATCAATTTTTTTGTAGGGATTGAAAGTTTATACTTTATTTTATAGAGTAACCCATTAACTACAGCTAATTTATTCTCTAACCAGTCAATGTGATCTTGCCAACTTAAAAAACAATCAATTTTAACCCCAAGAAATTTGATGCAATTGACTTGCGTTAGCAACTCTCCGTTATGAATGATTTCTAAATTATCAATTACTTTACGTTTACCACGAAAACAAATTACATTAGTTTTCTTAACATTCAACATCAGCTTATTCAGCCTAAAGAATTCATCCAAAACTATTAGGTCTTCTTTTATATCGTGCCTAATATCATCAACGCAATTACCAGGATAAAAAATAGAACAGTCATCCGCAAACAAAAATATTTTCCCTTTTGGAGGAAGTCGAGAGACATCATTGATAAATATTAGGAAAAGCAAAGGCCCTAAAACTGAGCCCTGTGGGACACCAGTACTAATGTTGTTAAGCTCACTAGACAATCCATTTACAATAACATATTGCTTTCTTTCCGACAAATAACTTTTGATCAGACTAATTGCATTCATAGAGAATCCATAAAAGCTCAATTTTTCAAGTAGAATACAGTGATCAATTGAGTCAAAGGCCTTACTAAGATCAAGAAATAAACCCCCAACCAACTTACTTGACGAAATTTGTTTGCAGATAAGGTCAATTATTTCAATAAGAGCAGTTTGCGTACCTAAACCACGAAGGAAGCCATATTGGTGACTGTACAACAAACCATTATTTGTAATAAATGAATACATTTGATCATACAAAAGTCTTTCGAAAATTTTACTGAGCGTTGGCGGGATTGAAATCGGTCGATAGTTATCCACATTACCTTTTTCACCTTTCTTGAAAATTGGAGAAACCGTTTGGATTTTTAAGCAATTTGGGAAGGTGTTGGTGTCAATAACCAAATTAAACAAATTGCAAATAATATCAACTAATTGTTCAAGAGAATTTTTGAATATTACACTCGAAACGCCATCCCAACCAGCAGAGGTCTTATTATTTAAAGACGATATAATTTTTTTAACTTGGGAGGAGGAAGTTCTCTCAAAATTAAAGACAAAGTTTGAAGAAGGAGGAATTAGAGACTGGAAGAAATTAATATCATCCCAAGGAAAACTTATAAGCGAGTTAGTGATGTTTTCACCAATTGAACAGAAAAAATTGTTAAATTTATTTGCGATAGCTAAATCGTCTAACAAAACATTATTTTCGTAGATAGGAAAAGATTTCCTAGGAATTTCTTTGACCAAAGCATTAATTTTCCTCCAAATTTTTTTCGGATCACCTTGACATCTCTCAATTTCTCTATTTAAATAATTAGAACGCTTTTCTTTTAAGATCGGCTTGATGATTGAATTTAGCCTTTTAAAATTTTCAAGAAGACTAAGATTACTCCTGTTTTTCTTAAACTTAAACCAGTATTCATTCTTGATATTAATAAGCTTTTCGAGATTCCCATCAATCCACGGAGCCATTTTTTTCCTTTTGTTGACGCGAGTTCGATTTGAAAAAGTGTTGCTTTTAACAATTGATGAAAGCGAAATTACAAGAATATCACAATTATCAAACGATATATCAGTTCTCGATACTAATGATTGGATCTGCTGCTGTATCAAAGAATAATTGATTTTCCTCATAGCTATTTCACTGCATCTATCAGCATTAGTAGCACAATGGAAGGTAGTCAAAAGTAGTGAATGGTCACTAATATCACAATTAATCACGCAGACTTTAGTTAGATCTCTTATGCCGTTGTAAAAAACATGGTCAATGCAACTATTACTATAAGGCCTAGTGACAGTCGAATGAAGGAAAGTATAGTTATAACTTAAGCAAAGGCTTTTGAAATGATTTGTAATGGATGAAGCTTCAAGGATATTAATATTTGAATCTCCAAAGAAAATAGTTTCAGCATTACCAAAGAAATCAAATTTTCTACTTAAAAATTCGAAATAATTTTCGATACTATATTTATGGGACCTATAAAATCCAACTACATTTAAATTGAGAGACGTTAGCTTTAAACCAATCGCCTCGACGAACTGAGACGATTCACTAAAAATCACAGAGTATTCCACACTATCATCCAAATAAATGCTTACACCACCATAACCATCAAATCTACAACAGTGAACAACTGAGTAGCCGGGGAGCTGATATAGATCAATCAAGTGACCATCAAACCATGTTTCTTGAACAATAATAATTTTTGGTAAATTTTTAAAAGACGAAATGATTTCTTTGAAATGACTAAATTTATCAAGGGAACTGATGCTGCGAGCATTTAGCGAAACTATAGTTATGTTATTAGAACTACTATAAGATAAGTTAAAATCAATTATGCTGTTGTAATTCATAAAAAAAATACTTATTTTTAAAAGGATTCAATATATACATATGGGTCCCGATGACAAAACTTAGTTTGCAGCTTCTTCAGCACTTGTTGCGTTTGCGCTTTTTTTTAACAAACGATCAATTTCAATTTTATTCTTTAGCAGCACCGGCTTATCATCAACTTTATACTTAGTGAAGATACGCCCATAAGACGAAAAGACAGACGCGTATCCTACTTGGCGGAGGCTATTGGCATAGTTCAACAATTCCAGTGAATTTTTTGGCAAGGCCTCACGTATGGAAACACGTTTGAACGTTGCAGAATCTTTTAGTTGTTTTTTATTTTTCAAGATCTCATCTCTTCTCGAAGCATTCCGTAAAGAATACTTCAAAACAACTTTATCATGCAGGGTCCCAGCTTTGTCAGCGACACTGTAACTTTTCAAAACCGAGACAGCTGTAATATCAGCAACAGACAAACTCACTTTAACATCAGATGCAATATCCAACATAGACGCAACTGGATCATTGCCAATCACCTCTTTCTCAGACGAAACAACAATGTCATTCCGAACGCGGTCCTTATCAGCAGAAAGAAAATCATTTTCTAATTTATTAATTCTAGATTTAAGCACTTCCTTTTCCCTTTGTAAACTAGAGACTTCAACTTTATACTTTTCAACAGTAGTCAAGAAGTCATCATACTGTTTACTTAAAAATGAGACCGAATCCTTGAGGCTTTTAACTTCATCCAGTAATGTTTTCTCCAAATTTTTTATCAGTTTCGATAAGCTGTTGACATCGCTGGTTGAGGTTAAGTTCGGCGATGAAGAAGTGTCTCCGCCCATACCACACAAAAACACCGGATCGCACTTCTCACACTTGTAATCACCGTCAGAATTCTCCAGTAGCTGAAATTGTCGGCGGTGAGTTTGGAACAGGTCATGTGAACCCACTTGTTGCAAGAATCACAGCATATGCAGTCCTGCGAGTCCAAACACTCCTTCTTGCAGCTAACGCACGGATATTTCTTAGTGGATGCTTTGCGACGCTTCACCATAGTTGACATCACGACACTTTTCAATTGATTTCAATTAATTTTAATAAATAGATTAAATTTAATTTTTTTCTATTCAGACTAATTTTATTTTCCGCCTTTTTGAAAACAGCGTTGCCAGACTTTTTTTTTTATATGACGAATGACCAATTTTCTCAAAAGGTTATCTGAATGATTTAGTCACCAATAATCAATTTTCTCGCTGGGATATGTGAGGTGGTCTTTTTTTTCAATGAATTCTAACTAATTTTACTACGAATATTTTTATATGACGAATGACCAATTTTCTCAAAAGGTTATCTGAAGGATTTAGTCACCAATAATCAATTTTCTCGCTGGGATATGTGAGGTGGTCTTTTGGGTTTTTTTGCCGAACTCAAAAATTTAATCTTTTTTTGCCGAATTCCTTACGACGTTACTACGTCAAAAAGTTTCAAAATTAGTGATGCCAAACAAATTTGAATTCATCAAATTTAATTTTTAGTTGTATCTTCTGAACCTCACTACTGTCAAATTGATTTGACATAAGCTGGAATTTGGACGAGTTAATTAACATTGTGTTGTGATTTGGAAGATTGTGATAATTTACAAATGAAATTATATTTTGATTTTGCCAATAAATATGTTGCTCCATACAATAGCAAAATGTGAAAAATTTAGTGCGTGTAGAGAGTGAAAGTAAAGTTGAAGCAAAAAAAAAAAAAAAACAATAATTTAAAAAAAAGTCCATTTCAATTAACATCAATAAATTATTTGCCAACCGCAATGTCGCCACCCAAAAGTTGTATGGTGTGCGGCGACAAGGCGCTAGGCTATAATTTTAGCGCCGTCACCTGTGAGAGTTGCAAGGCATTCTTCCGTCGTAACGCTCTGGCAAAAAAACAATTTACTTGTCCATTTAATCAGAATTGTGAAATCACGGTGGTAACGCGACGATTTTGCCAGAAATGTCGCCTGAAGAAATGCCTGGACATTGGGATGAAGAGCGAAAATATCATGTCCGAAGAGGACAAGTTAATCAAGCGGCGAAAAATCGAAAACAATCGCGCTAAAAGAAAAATCAATGAACCAAAATCCAATAGCAATGCAAGTAAATGCAAAGACACTGCTGATAAACAGATTGCTGCTGATAGCAGTGGAATCGCTGCGAACGATGCTTATGCCTATGATTCACAAAGCTGTGGTTCTTTTGACAGCACAACAGAGCCTCCAAGCAATGAGGGTGGCCGCTCTGCATCAACCTCTAGTTCGACAACTCCTGCATTAGCTGATGTTTCATGTGAATCAATGAGTGGTGGTGAAATAGTAGATTTTATTGTTTCTGATCCGGACCGTGCAACGCAGGCCATAAACAAGCTTATGCGAAACTCGGCAGAGGCAATGGCAACATTGGAAAAGGTCATAAACTCACAATCAGATGCATTACGTTTAATATCACATTTAATTGCGTATCCAGGTAAGCTTACAAATAAATATATGGCTTTGAAGTTATTAAAATGTAGGGTTTTATTTGCCTTATGGCAAATATTAATAAAATATTATATTTTTGGATCCTTTAGAAAGCAAACATAATATTTTCGAATCCGATAGATAAGGCCCTATGTTTTAATAACTTAAAAGCCACAATTTTGTTGTCTGCTCATTGAGTGGGTAAACTGACATTTATGGGTGGCATTATGAATAGACATTAATTGGTAGCACTCTACAAAAAAAAAAAAAAAAAAAAATTGCATTCCAGCACTTAAAAAACAAGCTTACCATAAGATGACTTCTTGTTTCCATAAGACAATGCAGCTAAACATACATCCTGGGACGCTTCGGCTCAACACCAAAAATATTAAAACACCACCGCAATGTCCTGTTTCGAATCCAATAAAAAATGTTTAGTATTTAGTGGAAAGGTCAGAAAATACCATATTTTATCAAGAAAGATGCTCAAACAAGTTAGCAACTATCTTGATCGTACGGGGAGCACTAAAGTAATATACGGTGCAAGAATGGTTTAAATAAGTTGCGTATTTTAGGCGTGATAATGTAGAATACATAAGCACACACGATTGAATAAATTAGGATTTCAAATGCTGCATAGACCAACGAGAGTGATTTCCAATGCACTTTTGATGCTCAGCTCAAATTCGATCACAGAATTGCTCTATGACGTCAGAATTTCGAGAAATTTTATTATAACTATTTTCGAGGTTATAAAAATTAAAATATTACAAAATCCTTACGTGATGGAAATAAACCAAGTTCAGATTCGTGAGAAGGAGCTTCCAAACCACTATAATTAGCTTGAAAAATCAAGAGAGGAAAAAAAAGTTGCAAATTTGCAGCCCTGTATTATGGGAAAGTTGAAAATCGGTAGAAGTCTTAGATACACAATAACAAACAAAATATCAAAAGTACCCATTGATGTAATCCAAAAAAGTTAAGCATGGTCGAAGGCCACGAAAATCAGTTTTTTGCAAATATCTCGCTAACGGTTGCTTTTTGTGTCCTATGACTTTGAATAACTATTTTAGCTCACATGGGATCAATGGGGACTGTTTTATTTGTATCTAAAGCCTGTATTGGTTTTCAGTTTTCCTCTAACTATTGCAATTTAACCCCAATTTTTGTGCTAATTTGCCGGGAGTAATTACTGAAAAAGTTTTCAGTAACAACAGAAGCTTTTAACTCTTACAAAATATATGTTTTTTTAAATATCATTAATCTTTTATTACACATTTTAGGTGACGCGTTAAAAATCATCAGTAAAGTCATGAATTCGCCCTTAAACGCTCTTACAGTATTTACGAAATTCATGAGCTCACCAACAGACGCCTTGGAAATTATATCAAAAATTGTTAGCTCTCCACAGGATGTTTTACATTTCATAAAGCAATTAATGGATGCACCTGAAGACGCATTAGATTTAATGAATAAATTTTTAAACACTCCCGCTGAAGCTCTGCGCATTATAAATAAAATGGTTACTGGTTCCAATACCATACGTGATGAAGATATAACTAACTTAGCCCAACAAGATGCTGTGTTGAGTGCACCAACTATGATTTCAACCAACAACAATACATCACAGCAATTGAATGCTTTTGAAGGCGAAAATGCGCTAATAAACTCAATGCTCAATAACAGTCCAGTATCTGCAAATGAATTTTTGATAGCTGCTACACCATCGCCACCATCACTAATTCCAACAACACTATTACAACAAACATCTGTCGCTGTACCACTTGCTGTGTCGCCTACTGACATGCAATATGACTCACCCGAAAGCATTACCGATGAACTACATAGCACGTCTGAAATCATGCTGCCTACAACACCCCAACCAATTGATGTTGATGCTGATTTCTCAACGGAAAATTTTGATATAAAATCCTTTATACAAACATCGTTTCCAGATAATTTGTCATCTTCATCAGTTCTTGATAGTATAAACTCTTTAGAATCCGTTTTAACTGAGGTTATACGCATCGAATATGAAGCTTTCAATGCGATGCCACAAGAACCGCGTGTTAAGCAAGAACAACACAACCATAGCCATCATCAACAACTTTTGCATGCTGGTGAACAGCAGGTGCAACTGCCAGTGTGCTCACCATCGAGTATATCAGTAGGTCGCGATCTCAATGACGCGGAGCTAATGAAATTACGCGAACTGAAAATTGCCAGTGAAGCACTTTATTACCCGGTTGATGAAGATCTAAATGAGTTAGTCGTTGATGAGGTTAGAATCAAGGTAAATTAAAATTATACCTAATAACTTAATGCATGAATATTCGTTTTGTTTAATTTTTTTTTTTTAAACTTGATAAGTTGAACGAATGAATACGACTTTTGTTACTGTTTCAAAACTGTCACAGTAGTGTATGCTCACACTGAGCGATGTACTTCACCACGTAATGACAAGCTATAAATTGTTTCTTCGAGAAGAAGTTTTGACAAAAACTTTTTTTTTTTTTTTGTATTTGATAAAATTGTATGGAAGATTGGGAAGTTTGTTTTCCTTAAACTGGCCCAAACACTATGAAAACGAAAATTGAGATTTGAGAATTGGTCTCTTGAAAAAAAAGAATAGAAATTACCTATAAAACAAGAATGACTAAAAATCAAGAAAAAGTTCCTTAAAATTTTATAGCCTAGCAACATGAGGATCATAACCCATGATTCTGCATCATCAGAAAAATATGAAATGTCATCAAATTCCGAGCCTTAATTATAACTAACCTTACTAGTGCACGTTTCTTTTACACACTCAAATATTTACAGGACAAGAAGCATCAAAACTAAATTTTTGTTTTAAAATTACAATTTACATATGTACGTATGCTAATGAATTCATTAACAATATTCATGCAAATAGGTCAATGCCATGTTCAGTCGTCTTTCAAATATTTTTAGTTGAAAAAATTTTGTTTGAAAAAACTTTTATATTCAATTAGAAGAATTTGTGTAAATAAATAGATATTTTACTTTTCGTTACTTTCTAAAATATTTGATATCATAATCGTTTATTATTTATCTTATCTGTGGAAACTTCCAACTGCCGTGTCTTGAACACCTGCACCTGTTACCGGCAATCATTAACGTATGAGTCAACATAGTTCCCTTTATACTGTGTGTGGTTTATGATAACTTTCATTGAAAATTATGCTCAAATGTAAACAAAAAAAAAGTATTTCTTTCAATTCATTTTGCCAGGCCAACCAGCTCAAAATCAAATGTGTACGAGTATCCTATATTTATTTGCAGCTGCACGAAAAATAGATGAAAAAAAAAAAACATAGATGTTGACTTAACGAAACTTTAAGCGGACAAAAGGCAAAACACCTGTTAAAAAAGCACCACATTCATTATTTATTATAAATTGTTATCATATCAAATAATAGGCGCACAGCCATGAAAATAGGAGCATATTCACTTCATTACTGCATTTGTTTTCTTCTAATTGATAAGGTTAAAACGTGTGAAAACTTTGTTAACAGTTAAGTTAACAAATTGTTTTTGTATTTTTCTTTCAGTTTTTTTTTTTTTCAGCTTATCAAGTGCTAATGTTTTAATCATGTTTTATTTCAGCCCGAAGATACGCATCAAGATCCCAAACTTTTGCAAGTAATCAATCTTACAGCGGTAGCTATTAAGCGTCTGATTAAAATGGCCAAAAAAATTACGGCTTTTAGAGATATGTGTCAGGAGGATCAAGTAGCATTACTTAAAGGTGGCTGCACTGAAATGATGATAATGCGCTCTGTAATGACATACGATAATAATCGGAACACGTGGAAGGTAAGTAAATTATTAGGGGTAAATTAAATATTAAAATTTAACACAGAGATGGTGAGAAGAAAGGTTCTCTACACTATAAAGTTACTTTTGGGAACTAAAAAAAAGGAGTATCCTGCAAACAAAAGGATTGATGGCATGCTCATATATAATAAATAATTTATCCCATACTCACCGTAATATACCAAATATTAAATATTGACAATATTCTTAAACAATAAAAGTTACCTTAAAGAAGATAACAAATCGATTTTATGTAAAATTTATGTTGCAAATTGTGCTTTTAAAACTAAATTTTTAATTTTTCAGTTTTTGTTGGTTTAAAAAAAAAAAAAAAATATTACGTTAAACAATTAATACATATCGATACCTTAGAGCGCTGTAGTCCTATCTCTATTTTTTCAATAGTTGAGAAATGCAAAAAGAGATTTCCAACAGTTGCTATGAAGAATTAGTTGCTATTTATGTATATAAACAAAATGTACAGTTATTTTACTTATAGTATATTTTAAATCTAATTTCTATAGTTTCTTATTAGTTAGAGGTATTTTTTTCTAATATTGTGCGAACATTTTAAAATTTATGTGGTCAAATTTTGCAAACTTTATAAGCTATTTTGATGAAATTTGTTGTAGGGGTGGTGACTGTCAATTAGGGATTTCAGTCCCGGGATCCCGGGATCCCGGGATTCGAGCCTTTTTGCAGTCCCGAAAATCCCGGGATTAGTGCTACCAATCCCGGGATTTCTTTTGTAAGTTTTTTAGGTAAGAAACATTGTTAGAATGTTCCAAAAATCACCAACAAAAGTCTTACAACATTATGGTTAAATTGATCATAATAAAGAGCTGAAGTTAATCTTAGATTGCAAAACGAGATGGAGTAGTCTTTTAGATATACTGCAGCGCTTTATTATGCTTGAGAGTAGCATAAAAACAGCTTGTATTGACTTAAAGGTTTCTTCGATCCACTGTAGCGAATTTAAAATTATTAAACAATTAGCTCGTACTCTTCAACCAATCAAAATCACTATTGATATTATAAAGAAAGATAAATCTGCTTTGAGTAATATCATTTTTGCTAAAAGGCACTTCAGACTAGTTCTCTTATGTTTTTCTGTATGATTTTTTCTCTGACTGTCAATTTTTTATTGTTTTTAATTTATATTGTTGAAATTATTTTAATTTTTTTTTTTTTTCAAACAACATTTAAAAATTTGAAAACTCCTATGACTTCTATTTTCAAATAGACTCAAATCTAATGCCAAAATAACTCATATGAGTTTTCTTCTGATAAATCATTTGTGTAATAAATGTACATTCCCACTATCAAAGTTGCTATATTTGACAACTCATACGAGTTTCTGTATGACTTCTCAGATAGTCTGAAGCGGCTTTAAGCTCGTGGAAAGGATTTTTTCTGACATTTTTTAATTTTTGATAAGTCCCAATAATGACTTTTGTAAAGCTCCATCTTTAAATCGCGTTAAAGTAGAGATAAAACGTATTCTCTGTAGATTTGAAACTGAAACTTCTTGAGAAATTGAGGACAATAGCCATAGAGTTAAAGTAAACTCATCAATAAACGTGAAAGAAAAATTAAATCTAGTTTTGAATACCACTTCAAAAAATTTGTTTTCTAGAAAATTTTATAATTTATCCAACGTTTTAGTGAAAGAAATTGATATATTTTGTAATGTGGTGATAGGGGTTATTTCCTCCAGAAAACTTTCGATTATCTTTCTTCAATTCAACCAAAAAAATTTTTTAATTTTTTTCGTCTTTTCTAAACGCTTCATGACATTTTACATGTTTTTAGTGGAAACATATTTTTTTCACCCAAAGCTCAGAACCAGAAATTTTTGAAAATTTCTTGTTTTATCCATGTTTCGAAAAAAAATAATTTTCCATGTCTCTGAAATCATTTAAAGGATATGGATGAGATGTGGTATGTGTATTAAGAGTCACGGGACAAAAAATGTCTAAGGGAAAAATAGGCGGTCCCACGTCCTTAAGAAAGTATCATACCTCTGAAACTATCTAATGCACATAGATGAGTTTTGGTGCGCATATAAATTGCATCGGAACAATTTACATTCATTGGTTTAATTGGAAATGCTCTGCACTCCGTACAAAAGAAGGTATCGCAACGCACACCGGGAAATGCTAGTCGCTTATAAAATTTACTAAATGTGTCGTTTATTTGAATAGTAGTGCAATTCCATATAATTTGTCAAATTGATTTTGTTAAGAATTATTAAAGTTAATATTAACACAAAATTATGTTAAAATATACTAAGGTAAAATTATTGCATGTGTAGTTTTTTTCAAAATCGCAGCCAATTCTAAATAACCCCTGTTTGAAGTATTCTTTTTGCATTTCCCAATAATTGAAAAAATGGAGACAGAACTATAGCGCTCTAAGGTATCTGTAAAATAGTGCGTGTAGTTCAATTCAAAGCTCACTCAGAAGTGAAATCTTTTATTAATATTTGTTTGACATTTTACATTTTCAATAAGTAGTTATTGTTGTTTAATAATTAATAAGGACAGATACTACATTACTTCCTTATTTTATGAATTAATAAAAATTTCTTTGTATGGCTCAGAATAATAAAACTTGGCTTTGTAACTGTTTTAAACAAAATCCTTAAAATAAGCAGGTCGTCGAACCGACCGTCTCTGAAGTTGTCCATCTGAGGCATCACTTAAAGTCTCATCATTTGTTGTAAAAATGGATTCTGCTGACGGCCTTCTGTTAACCTTCTTAAGGTGCGCCACGTTTCGTCGGTAAAGTTTCTTGCTCAAAGTTGATTCAATAATTGCTTCTCCTCCTTTGCGTTTAATAACTTTATGAACGGATGGCTCGAACGTCGATGAAAGTTTATTTGGTTTGACTGCTCGTTTGACGAGCACCTCATCTCCCTCATGGATATCAATGGGTTTTGCATGTCGCTGTTTATCTGCATATTCCTTTTCCTTCTGTTTCTTTTCTTTATCTCGGTCACTGGTTTCCTCATCTCTTTCTAACGGCTGATATATGGTCGGTAGCTTGTCACGTATGTTGCGACCGAAAAGAAGTTCTGTTGGAGATTTTAGAGTTGTAGAATGAGGTGTAGAACGATACATTAGAAGGTAGTCTTGCAGATCAGACATCCAGTTTCGACCAGCATTTTGACTAATAATTAATCTTTTTAGGATGGAACGATTTTGTCGTTCTACTTCGCCATTTTGCTGTGGCCAATACGGAATAGTGTTTATTAATTCAATATTGAATTCATCACAAAAACTTTTAAATTCTTCACTGATAAATTGCTTTCCATTATCTGCGGTGATGCTTAACGGTGGGCCAAATCGACAAAAAATTACTTTTAACCTTTTAATAGTTTCCGTGGAATCGATTTTTTTCATTATTTCTATTTCAACAAAACGACTGAAATAATCTACTATCACTAGTAAGTAATGTTCCGATGGTAATGGACCTAAAAAATCGATCGCTAAATGTTGCCAAGGTCCAGAAGGTAATTCTTTTCTAATTATCGGTTCTGGTGCCGATGGAGCTGAAACCAAAGTGCATCCTCTACAATTTTTCACTAAATCTTCCACATCTTTATCGATTTTAGGCCACCATACTTTTGCACGTAGTCGCCTTTTCATCACAGTGATACCGGGGTGTCCCTCATGAGCAAGTGCAATAGTTCTTTCACGCAGTTTTTCCGGCATAATAATGCGCGTGCCTCGTAAAAGGATATCATTTGCAAAACATAGTTCTGATTCAAACAGCTTAAATGGTTTTAAATCTTCAGTCCACAATTCAGCATATATTGCATCTTTGAGAGCTAAAATAGTTATATCTTTAACAGATTCTTCAATGATTTCTTTCAATTTCAATGCTTTCGGTGCTGCTATGGTTGCGATCCAGTTTACATAGTGTTCAGAATTTTCATCAAATGTGTTTCCATGTTGAAGGTTACCCAAAAGCCTTGACAATGGATCTGCAATGTTGTTCTTTCCTTTCTGATAAATGATTTTGTATTGATACGATTGTAGTCGTAGGACCCATCGTTCAATTCGAGCACATGGCTTTGATCTTGTTCCAAAAATTACCTCCAATGGCTTGTGGTCAGTGACAAGTTCGAATTCTCTTCCATATAAATAAAAGTGAAACCTCTCTACTCCCCAAACGAGTCCTAATGCTTCTTTTTCAGTTTGACAATAACGTTTTTCTATATCAGAAAGACTTTTACTTGCATAAGAGATTACTCGTGGGCCATTGTTATTATGCTGAAGAAGAACTGCACCTAATCCAACTGGACTAGCATCTGTGAAAAGTTGTGTTCGGTCCGCTAAATCATAATAACCTAAAACCACGTCACTTGATATTAAATGTTTAAGTTTGTTGAATGCTTTTTGCTGTGCAGTAGTCCATTTAAAATGTACACTTTTCTTTGTCAAGGTTCTTAAAGGTTCAGTGATCGTGGCCAAATCAGGTAAAAATTTTCCGACATAAGTTACCAGGCCTAAAAAACTCCGAATCTCTTCAGCGTTTTGAGGTTCACGGAACTCCATGATAGCCGATACTTTACTTTTTGTAGGTGCAATGCCTTTTTCTGACAGAATATGACCTAAGAATTCAACTTCTTTTGCATCGTAGATACATTTTTCATAATTTAGCATGACTCCATTCTCCTCCAAAATAGTTGTTACGTTTGTTACCCTTTGCTTCAGTTGCAGGTGATTTTCACCAATCACCAGAATATCATCAATAAAGATAAGACAGCCTTCACAACTACTTAGCATTTGATCCATAATTCGTTGGAAGATCTCTGGCGCACATGTTATGCCAAACATCAGCCTAGTATATCGATAAAGTCCTTTTCTAGTTATAAATGTTGTAATTTCTTTTGATTTTTCTGAAATTTCTACCTGATGAAAGGCTTGCTTAATATCAAGCTTCGTAAACAGTTTTGCCTTCCCAATATACGGCAAAAAATTTTCCATCGTGGGTAATGGGTAATTTTCACGCTGTATTGATTCATTTGCCCTCCGCATGTCAATGCAAATACGGACGTCGCCACCATCATCTTTCGGAATAACCACCATGGGCGAAATCCACTTTGATGGACCGTTGACTTTTTCTATGATGCCTTGCTTGAGTAGTTCATCAATTTTTTTATCTACCAATTGTTCTAAGGGTACTGCAATTCGTCGGTATGGTTGTATAACCGGTACCGCATCTTTTCGGAGTGGAATATCTACCACAATATTTTTGAACTTTCCGATTTCTGTGCGTTGAACTTCATTGATTTTATTGACATCATAACCTGTTTTCAGGATTCTTAATTCCTTAGCTGTGTCACGGCCAATTAAAAATTCACCTTTTTGTTCCATGACATAAAACTTAGCCATAACTGCGTTGTCGCCAACTTCAATTTGAGCTTCAAATATGCCAAGGATCGTTAAAGAAAATCCTCCATATGCCTTAAAGCTTTTTCCATCCCCTTTCTGCTGTTTCGAAACCAATACTTGTTTAGATTTAAGTTCATTCCATGTCTCTGAATCCATCAGGTTATACTTGGAGCCTGAATCTATTGTCCCCAGGATCTCAACTTGACCTACTTTGCATAAAACTGTATCCGCTTTATCATTTGAATTAATGCAGAATACATATTCATTTTCATTGTCCTGAACATACTTTATAATGTCATCATCTACCTTAGCTTTCTTTGATGAATTATACTTTTTATCTATATTAACTGAAGGTTCATTTTCTGTAAAGTTGATTGAACTTATGTTGTTTGACTTTTTAAGTGGAATACGGTGCTTCGACCTGCATTTTGCAGCAAAATGATTGTGACCGCCACACTTGTTACATATCTTCCCTATTGCCGGACATTTCTCTTCATAAGCTCGGTGACCTGTATAGCCGCAACGGAAGCATTCAACTGCTTCAAAGTTTGGTTGTTTACGTTTCATGGTTTTCGATTGAACATTTATTTTATTAACCTCAGCTAACAAGTTTGAAGGTGTTTGGTTGCTCATAAATACTTTTTCTTGTTCTGCAATTGACTCAAATACTTTAGCCACATTTAAAATTGTCTTAAGACTGACATCGCCTTGCTTCAACAATTCCCGTCTCATTCGCGCTGACCGACACTTTTCAATGATTTGGTCTTTCACATTTTCTTCCAATTTGTTGCCAAAATCACATTTTTCAGCTTGACATTTAAGTCGCATTGCAAACATCATAATATTTTCATTTTGCTCTTGTGCCATCAGGCGTAAAACATGTCGTTCATAAGTTACGTTTTGTTTTGGCAAAAAGAAGTTATTTAATTTTGTAATTGCCAGCTCATACGGCGATTGTGCAAGAACATAGTCATTTGCCAATGGTCCTCGTTGAGTTTCCGCTTCTAGCTCCGGTAAATTTGAATAAATTTCTTGAACCTTTCTTCCAACAAAATGTAAAAGCATCGAAAGTTTTCTTGTATCATCTTGAACTTTACTAGCACTCATACAGTATTCAAATGACTGCAGCCAACTTTTCCATTCTTGGCCACAATTGTCCAAATACTGTGTGAATTCAAATGGAGGAACCGTCAATCCCATAACGTTTGCATTATCTAGGAAATAAAATAAATTTTTTTTTAATAAATTCCTCATTAAAATTTTCGTTTTGGCTTAACTACTGGCTGTTAAAATTTTAATTTTTTTTTTTTTTTTTTTTTACGATTGAAATTTATGTTATATTTTTTTTTTTTTCATACTTTTGACTTCTTTTCAATATCAAAATAAAAGAAACTGATTCTATGACAAATTTATCGGTATTGAAACCATTCAATTATCGGTATTTAAACCATGGTCTTGAAACCATTCACTATCGGTATTTAAACCATGGTATTGAAACCATTCTTTATCGGTATTTAAACCATGGTATTTAAACCATACACTATCGGTATTTAAACCATTCAATATTCAATTTTCGGTATTGAAACCATTCTGCCTCAAAGCACTAGAAAATTGGGTATTCAAACCATTTTACAATATTAAAAATATAACATAATCCTGCATCCAACTGCATTAAAGCCATTTTAAACCAGCATAACACATATAACATTTTTTTTTTAAATTTTTTTTATTTTTTTTATTTACTGAAGTTCATGTCCATTTCTTCTGTTTTATTTTTTTAGTTTAAATTCACTAGAAACTTCCTTTTAATTTTCCTTGCTTCTCCGTTTTTCGTTGAAAAAAAAAAATTTTTTTTAAATTTTTTTTTTTTTTTTTTTTTCTCTCGTCGCCAGTGTAAAATAGTGCGTGTAGTTCAATTCAAAGCTCACTCAGAAGTGAAATCTTTTATTAATATTTGTTTGACATTTTACATTTTCAATAAGTAGTTATTGTTGTTTAATAATTAATAAGGACAGATACTACATTATCGATATGTATTTAACTAAGCATATAATGTAGCAATGTACCTTTATGCTTGTTTTTGAAGTAAATAAATATTTATGAATTTTTGTTTTTTAAAAACGGCGTGAATTGCTTAATAAAATGTACCTGCTTTAAGAAATTGTTCTTTTTTAAATAAAATATAGAGGTGTAGTACGGGTATATAAGACAAAATATTAGGAATTTTTATTTCTAAATTCTGTTCTTTTTACGAAGAAAACAAAATTCATACAAATCCCGAAAAATCCCGGGATCCCGGGATTCAAAAATTTCTGATCCCGAAATCCCGGGATCGCAAAAAGTCCAAAAATTGGAATCCCTACTGTCAATACATTACAATAGACAAAAATATAGAAAGGGTTTTAACAATTAGAGCAATTTAATTCAATATTACTCTAAAAAGGCCCCAATGACTTCATGAGAGCTTACTTCTGATAGCCAGGATTTATTTGTGGTATGTTATTATGTTCGGATAACTCGAAAGAAGGCGCGACATCGCTCACAAAATTTATATACGTTATACTGAAAGTACTAATAAAGTAATTTTTCTGAAATTTACTACTACTTTTAAAGTTCACAAAATACCACCAGTGGGTGTGGCACCTCCAATACAAGTTAAATGTTATATTTAGAGAAACCTTTATAGGAGTAGTAATGATGAGATTTGGTGTGAAAATACCAGTAACTAAGAATTTTCGGTCAAAATTTGAGGTGAAAAGATTCGAAGTATAAAAAAAGAACTTGCTTAAACATAGTAAAAAAGTAGAAATAGCAAAATTAAGTATAGGAAATTTTTTTAATTCTCGAATAGTTTGTTGTTTTAGTGGTATTTTTACATCCCACAGTTGTCCATTCGGTAAAGAATCCCACAAGGATACTATAACTGCAAAAATCTCAAAAAATAGAGTTATGATACCTTAGCTCTCTAAGGTATCAATATGTTTGAGAAAACACATCGAAAGTAGGTACTACAGTCTCATTAAGAGTTAAATCGATTGCAGTGTGACTATTTTTGACCGGAAAAAAATTAAACGTGTCTCAAATATTGTATTTCTCCATTATTGATTTTATTTGCTTATAAAAAAAACAATTTTCATAACAGTTTTTCTTATAAATTTTTTAACCTTTTTTAAGATTCCACACACAAAAGAAGCAATGTCCAACATACAAGCTGAGGTACTAAAGTTAGCTAAAGGTAATGTTTATGAAGAGCATTTAAGATTCATACGAACTTTTGATGAGAAATGGCGAATGGATGAAAATATAATATTGATAATGTGTGCCATCGTATTATTTACGCCCAGTCGATCGCGTATTATACATTCCGATGTGATTAAATTGGAACAAGTATGTTTGTTTTACTAAAGTTTACGTTATTTCCATTAACTTGATCTCTAAACAATATATTCTTTTGCATTACTTTTTTCTAGAATTCCTACTATTATCTTCTGCGAAGGTATTTGGAAAGTGTTTATCCGGGATGCGAAGCGAAATCAGCTTTTATTAAATTAATACAAAAAATTTCGGATGTTGAGCGTCTGAATCAGTTTATTATTGGTGTATATTTAAACGTAAATCCATCACAAGTTGAGCCTTTGCTAAGAGAAATTTTCGATTTAAAAAATCATTAAATTAGTAAATAAAACATTTATCGTTTATTTAACTAAAAGTTAGTAAATACTATATATGGCATGTTAATATGTGTGTTTAAGAATACTATACAATTGATTGTATTCGGTAAGTCTTTAGCTGTTTTTAGGTGCATAAAATAACTTTAAATTTTTGTTTTTATTTTGACTACGCTTTACACAAATTGTTATAAATATGAAAATTTATTTAATGTATTTTACTTGTTTTGTCTGTTTTAATCCGTAAAATAAAGAGTCTATTTTGTTGTAAAATTAAAAACATCATTTTTAATATGTATTATTAATAAGCAAGACAAAAATTGGTCCTACCTTTTTATTATCTTGGAATTTGAATTATACACCATTAGAAACCCAACAGAAAATTTCGATGCGCATCCCCAAGATGCAATAGCGATGCGCATCGTTCTCGCATCCAAAGAGCTGATTTGTATGCGCATATTTTCTGCGCTATAGGTAGCGAGAGCGAAGCGCATCCAAAGAGCATTTCTGGATGCGAGAGCGATGCGCATCCAAAGAGCATTTCTGGTAGCGAGAGCGATGCGCATCCAAAGAGCATTTCTGGATGCGAGAGCGATGCGCATCCAAAGAGCATTTCTGGTAGCGAGAACGATGCGCTTTCGGTCACGTATTAACGTACAAAACAAAATAAATCAATAAGTCGTCTTCGTAAGAGCGCGATGATAGAGCAGTGGTCTAGCGACTGGCACTGCGATTGAGAGTTGTAGCAACCGTGAGGTCCTCGGTTCAACTCCGGCCCAGACCTAACACAAAAGTTTTCAACTTGCAATTTTTCAATTAGAATTAATTTAGTAAAATAAAAATAATTATAATTACATCAACAAAAAAAAAAAAAAAAATAATAGTCTGATGTGTCTTTGTTGACGAAAGACGTAAAATTTCAATTAAAAATAAATTTTTTAAATATTTTTATTGTCATCCAAAAAGCATCCAAAGAGCATTTCTGAATGCGAGAGCGATGCGCATCCAAAGAGCATTTCTGGTAGCGAGAGCGATGCGCATCCAAAGAGCATTTCTGGATGCGAGAGCGATGCGCATCCAAAGAGCATTTCTGGTAGCGAGAGCGAAGCGCTTCGTTCCAATGACATGCCAATGTTAATTTCAGCGCTTTTGGCAACGAGAGAGATGCGCTTCACTGCTGCTTTAGAGCGCTTCAGAAGCGCTATTGATGCGCTCCATTCCCCATTGGGAAGGTATTTGTGTGTAAATGTGCACAGAGTTAAAATTATTTTAATATTTTGCCATTAAGACAGGTAAAACAACGACAAAATACGGGGTCACACAGAGCTGAAAAGGGGATACAGCATAACGAGAAAGACAAAAAGCTGACTGACACTGACTTCATGTTTTTTGTTTTCTTTTCGTTTCACATTTGTCATTGTACCATGGATTGAGCTTTAGTAAATTGTCCAAAAAGTTCCAAAATTATTTAATACATTTGTGGTCAAATTTTCACCATTGAGCGATTCTAGTATTTATTAATCATTCTTACCTTAGTCCCGATTTGCTGTTTTTGTCTCGTAGGATTTTTTCGTCCCGGAATCACGTATTTAGGTTCCGATTGTCCAGCATTTGTTCATATTAACATGGATGAAAATTACTTGAGACTGGAGCCTAGACCCTCGTTGATATCGAAAAATGAACTTCAGATTCAGTTTTCTTGTGTTTAAATTGAGAAAAAAAAGTAGGTCCGGAAAAACCCTTTATAACCGGAAATGGTGGAGTCATATTACAAAGTGTTCCTAAGAGCACATGATGTTACTAGCATCTGTGTTTCGCTTGTTTGGCTCCAGGTCGAATTTTAAAGTTCTTTATAAGTCGTAAACCGTTTGAGATTTTGTTTCCTATCTTCAACGAAGTTGTAGATATAGACTAAAGGAAAGAAAGTGTTCAAAAAACTGACCGGAATTAAATGGATTTTGGGCCTCAAAATCACAAAAATGCCGAAAAATTATACCATTTTTGGTCATAGCTTCCGTATTTTGCCAAACAATTAAAACCAAATTGTAGCCAAGACTAAACTAAACAACTCTGTAGAGCATTCGCCACTGGTTGTGGTAGCCTTTCCTTTCCACTCAACTATTTGTTCACCTCCGTAGGAGCTATCAATAAATTACGTCCACGTTTAGGGGTGGTCTTGAATATTCCTGTAGACTTTTGACAAAACAACCTAACTTGAGATAGGACAATTCTCTAGGATTTTGGTCATAAATATAAAATTTCAATATGCTTATTGTGGTAAAATCACATCTCCATGATTTCTAGTTCCATAATTCACGCAAGATTTGAATTTAGCGCCATTCGTGCGGTGATATGTTGTTAACCAAAAAAAGAAAATAATTTGACAGGTAAGAGTTAAAGATTAAAAAAAAATTTAGGAGATTCAACGCTGCATCAACAAAATTGAACCACATTATTGAAAAGCAGAGAAACAGATTTTTAGCTCTCCTGAAAAGTTGCCAGTTTCTAATTAGGTTGTTTTGTCAAATAGCCACAGATTCTAATGTCAAGTCTAAAGCCCAGAATACGTTATTGATTGGGTTCGTCAGTCGAAAATTCATCAGTTTTGAATAATTGAGGGGTATAGAAGCAAAGGCGACAATCTCCATTTTTGTTTCTGAGCGTATCTCTTAGTGTTTGACCACAAAGCATCATCAAATGCAAGAAGATGGTACGATCAAAGAGGTACAGAATCAAAGACGACAGTCTCAGTGTTGCCAGTTTAGGGGATTTCCTCCTAAATTTATGGGATTTTAAAAGGTCTAGGGGGCAATCTAGGGGTTGCATTATTCAGGGGATTTGTTCAGGGGATTTTAAAAATGTTTAGGGGAAATCTAGGGGATACTTTTATGTAAATGTTAAGAAAACCTTATTTTAAAATATTTACATTATAGTACATGTTAACAAAAATATCTATATTTATAAAATATATTGAAACAACATTCACTTCATTTTGAAATTTGGAAAATTTTTTTTTTTTTTTGTTACCAAAATAGAAATGTTCCATATTTAGGGGAAATTTTGACAAAAGTCCAGAATTTGGGGGAAATTTCGTTATTAAAAATATTAATTTCGTTTTGAAATTTGGAACTTTCTTTTTTTTTTTTTTTTTTTTGGTCGCAAAATATAACATTTTCTATTTAGGGGAAATTTCGAAAACCAAAATTTAGGGGAAATCTGGTGCCATCTGGGGGAAAATAGGAGAACCTACCTGGCAACACTGGACAGTCTCTTCTTTGATCATGGACATGTTTGATAGTGACATCTAGTTGCATTTGATGGTAGCTTGTGATCAAACACGTTCATAAAAAAAAATGGATATTGTCGCCTTTGCTACTATCATTCATGTTTGAAGCTCAAACACACATTTGTGTTGTGACGTCACATTATCAGCCAAAAAGAAAAATATGGCCGCTGACTGATGATTGACGAAGAAAAGCGGCTACACACGCAAGCACGAGCAAAACTGGCGAACCTGATCGATAGTGTGGCTGGCTGTAAGTCAAAGCCATAATATCAAAAATACTTAATCCTTATTTCAACCTAAAATGGTATTGTTATTTAACCAAAAGTTTCTGTTTTCAACAGTATTTTCATCTTTTAAATAACTTTCTTATGTTTTTCTGTAAGATTTTTTTTTGACTGTCAAATTTTTATTGTTTTTAATTTTGATTGTTTTAATTTTTTATTTTTCAAACAATTAAAAATTTTAAAACTCCTATGACTTCTCTTTTGAAATACATTAGAGTTATGCACGATCTGGAGTAACGAGCTGAGTAACAGGGTAAAAGTGCACTCGGTTGCTCTGAATTGTGAGCATATTCAATACTTTTGCACTTAAGTATATTTTCGTTTTGTTTATCAAAATAATTTTAACTGACAACAAAACAAAAGATTATTTATATGAATATTTTGCTCTCATTCTAATTTTTATCTTTGATGAACGAAATGTTGTCCGTGTGAGCAAAAACCAATCAAATAAAATAAACGTGTGTTTTGTATTTAATTATTTATTTCAACTTCACAAGAAGGCAAGAAGGATAAAAGTAAACTCAACTACAAAAAGGTTACACAAGACAGTGATGCCAGATTGTATTTTCAGATTTAGTTTTGATAGGGTCGTTTACACAATCAAGTGTATACATCCAACACGCCCCCTCAAAAATAAATCGGAATAAAAAATAAAAGTTATACATACAAAGATTATTATAAACTATCATTTTTAGACATAAACAAATAATATATATAAATGCCTTCTTTGTGTTTACTGGGTAATACATAAATAGTCCAACATTTGTTGCAAAGGATTAGGAAAAACCCAGAAAAACCTAATCAAATTATTGAATATTTTCTTATTTATGATAAAATACAATTTTACATGATATTTTAAAGTTATTCTTTGAGATCCATTTCTTGTCTAAATTCCAAGAATTTTACTGTTGGTAGCGGCTTTGTTAAGACAGCAGCTTATTGTTTACCTGTAGGAATAAATTCAAGTTTAATTACATTATCAATTTTAATACTATTAGCTAATGATCTTAGCCATAACGCCTCTCTGACACCCTCAAAAAGAGCCATATATTCGGCTTCGGTAGATGAAGCTGCTACTGACGTTTGTCTTTTTGTGCTCCAGCATATCGTACACTGGTTGAATAATTTAAATAAATAACCTGTTGTGCTCTTTCTATCTGCACTATCATGACCACCCCAATCAGAGTCAACATAGCCACTGAGAATATCACTATAGCTACCTCGAACATAAGTTAGTTTAATATTCATTGATCCTTTAAGGTATCTTAATAGTCTTTTAAGGCATTGCCAAAATTCCCTATTATTTTTGTTAACATACCTACTCAAAATATTTACAGCAGTACTTAAATCAGGACGAGTACAAACCATGATATACATTAAGCATCCAACAAGATTTCGACAAGGAGTATCATACTTCTCGTCTGAATTTAAAGCTTCATAGTCTATTTTACTATGCAGTGGTGTACTCAAAAGATTACATTCATGCATTTTAAATTTTCTTAAAACAGTTTTTATATATGCACTCTGATCTAGGGTAATTGAATCGGCATTCCTTTGAATTCTGATTCCTAAGAAAAGTTTTGTGTCATTCAAATCTACCATTCGAAACTTTTTCATTAAATAACTTTTAAAACTGTTCATAGTTTCAATTTTAGCAGTGGCAATCACTAAATCATCTACATAGAGGACTACATAAATGTTTTCAAATATATTTCCTTTATCTAAAATATAAATGCAGCGGTCTACTGATGAATTTATAAAACCTATTCCTTTAAGTGCTACTTCAAATAATTCGAACCAGCACCTTGCAGCTTATTTTAAGCCATATAAAGATTTGTGCAGCCTACAGACTTGATCTTTTTCACATTTTATACCCTCCGGTACTCTCATATATATTTCTTCTTTTAAAACGCCATTTAAAAAGGCAGTTTTTACATCCATGTGATGGACAAGTAAATTATATTGATTCGAAAAAGCTAAAATGAATCTAAAACTTGAGATTCTGGCCACTGGGGCAAAAGTTTCATTATAATCTACTTGATATTCCTGACTAAAGCCTCGTGCCACAAGACGAGCTTTATATTTAAAAGGATTTCCAAACTCATCATTTTTAATTGTAAACACCCACTTACAATCAACAATGTTTTTATTTTCTGGTTTCGATACCAATGACCATGCATTGTTTGTGAGAAGAGAATTAATTTCATCTCTAATCGCTTGTTCCCAAAGAATTCTGTCATCTCTATCCTTAATTTCTTGATATGAAGTAGGAACATTACACATTAGAGACTGTGCACACATAAGATAGTCATCAAGGATAGGAGGACGACTTCTAATTCTATCACTCTTTCTAGGTTCATTGATTACTGATTCGTTTGGTTTGGTATCTAACTTTGTAATCTTAGTAGGGATTACTTCTTCAAATACTTCCACATCTGATTTACTAAGATCAGATCTCTGAGACTTTACTGATTTTGACCGTATGTCAGATGCACCAGTTTCTTTCAAGCTTCGCATATCTGATTTACTAAGATCAGATTTCTGAGTCTTTACTGATTTTGACCTTAAGTCAGATGCACCAGTTTCTTTCAAGCTTCGCATATCTGATTTACTAAGATCAGATTTCTGAGTCTTTACTGATTTTGACCTAAAGTCAGATGCACCAGTTTCTTTCAAGCTTCGCATATCTGATTTACTAAGATCAGATTTCTGAGTCTTTACTGATTTTGACCTAAAGTCAGATGCACCAGTTTCTTTCAAGCTTCGCATATCTGATTTACTAAGATCAGATTTTTGAGACTCATCTACTGGTTTTGACCATAAGTCAGATGCACCAGTTTCTTTCAAGCTTCGCCTATCTGATTTACTAAGATCAGATTTCTGAGACTCATCTACTGGTTTTGACCATAAGTCAGATGCACCAGTTTCTTTCAAGCTTCGCCTATCTGATTTACTAAGATCAGATTTCTGAGACTCATCTACTGATTTTGACTGTTTGTCAGATGCATCAGTTTCTTTACTGGGGTTTTCAGAATTAGCCCCTTCTAGCCCAAGTTCTGGCCTTGATACTAAAAAATTTGTCTCATCTACTATAACGTCTCTAACCATAAGAAACTTTTCAGCCTCTACAGCCCAAACTTTATACCCATTGGGTCCATACCCAACTAATATACCTTTCCATGATTTTTCATCAAATTTTGTCTTCATGGTTTTATTATGTACATAAACAGTAGCACCAAATACTTTCAAATATTTTATTTGTGGCTTTTTACCATGCCACAATTCAAATGGTGTTTTATCTTTCATCAAAGCTTTAGTGGGACTTATATTGATCAAATATGTAGCAGTTAGAACTGCTTCACCCCAAAACAATTTGGGTAAGCTGGCACCTAATATCAACGAACGAGCTTTTTCTGTAATGGTTCTTACCATGCGTTCGGATACACCATTTAATTGAGGAGTTCGAGGAATTGTTAAGTGATAACTTATGCCTCTATCAACACAATACTCTTTCATTTCATTTGATAAATACTCCCCTCCGTTATCAGAATACAAATTAACAATTTTTAAATTGAAATGTGCCTCACTTTTTGCAATATAATCTTTAAAAACAGAAAATACTTCTGATTTATAAGTGATTAAATAAGTAACACAATAATGGGTCTTTTCATCAATGAAAAAGACAAAATAATTTTTATTATCAACTGTTGCAGGAGTGATTGGACCGCACACATCTGAGTGTACAATAAATAATGGTCTTATTACGAAACTTTTATTTTTCTTTTTATTAAATGGTAATCTTGCTTGTTTACCATTTATACAAGCTTCACACAAACTATCACTTGGTGTTATTTTCTCTATTTGATCAATATCATTAACCATACGCTTGTTTTTCAGTTCTAAAAATTTTAATTTTTCAATATGGCCCAAACGCTGATGCCACAGTTGATAATTATCACTTATAGTACCTAGTGCTTGACTATAAGAAATTAAATTAAAATGGACACTAAACAAATTATTCAAAGGTTTACCTTTAATAATGGTTTTACCATCTTTTCTAATTTCTGCACCATTTTTATCAAAAATAATAGTCATACCAGCCTCCTGCATCTTGCGCACTGATAGTAAATTGTATGGCACATCTGGACAGTAAAGAACATCCTCAAGTATTCCTTCCATACCCATATTGGTAACTACTCGAATGTTGCCTTTCTTTGTAGCAGATATGAAAGATCCATTCTTCGCAATGGATATCTTTGTTGGTATCTGCAGCTCGATGAAAGCACCGGTTAAGTCACTTCTGTTGATGAGATGATCTGATGCTCCAGAATCCAGAAGAAAAGTGACACCTTTATTAACATCCTCAATACAGCAATCACCAACCATAAAGGCAAAACCAGAGGTTGCAGCACTTGATGATGACGGCTCAGGCAACTGTACAGCTTGAACGGTTTTACTTTTACTATCATTCTGAAGAACCTTCTTGTAGTGAAAACACTCTGTCTTTTTATGGCCCTTCCTTCCGCAAAAATAGCACTTGATTTGCTTATTACCACTTTGAAAACTTCTGGCTTTGAATTGGCCTTGACGATATTTTCGAGAAGTCTTCCAATTGTTCCTTCCTGCTGGCACATATTTGTTTTCTACATGAAGCACCTTTGCACTGGTATCACGGCTCTCAGTAACGATTTTCACCTCTTGATCAAGGAGTCTTGTTTTTACAAATGCTAAAGTTAAATTTTCCTCAGCAAGTGTTTCGATTGCAGTTATTATTCCATCATATGATGAAGGTAACGTGAGTAACAAATGGGATACCTTGTCAGCTTCTTCTAATCTTCCACCTGCAGCTAGAAGCTCCGCAATAAGGTCGTCAAAAATGGTGAAATGTTTTGACAAAGTCATGTCACCTTGAAGTTTCAATGCTAGTAACTTTTTCCGAATGGCCAATTGCGTTGCAAGACTCTTCCGTTCGTATATGCGATCTAAATTTACGAAAATTTCTTTTGCTGAATATTCAGGTTTTGCAAATCCAAGAAAAGAGTCTGCTAAATATTCTACGATAACGCTTTTTGCAGTTAATTCTGCTTTTCTCCATTCACTTGTAATTTTAGTAGGCGTCTCTTCAATTATAACCTTTATCACATCCAATACTGCTAGTAGAGCGCGCACGCGCAATTTCCACACACTATATTTTTCGCCATTGAAAACCTTGATATTTCGTTTCTTTTCCATTTTTGAAAAAAAAACGATCACAGCAACCGGCGTCACCAAGAGAAAAAAAAAATCGTAGAAAGCGGCACCAATAACAGTAAAATAAAATTCGCAGCAAGTGACGTCACAACAAAGCAGCAACAACAAAACAGCTAGAACAATTGCACTATCAATTAATAATTAAAAGGATAGCTTGATGATTTCAATTCGATTGCGCACAGACAGCTCTGGGCCCATAACCTGTTGTCCGTGTGAGCAAAAACCAATCAAATAAAATAAACGTGTGTTTTGTATTTAATTATTTATTTCAACTTCACAAGAAGGCAAGAAGGATAAAAGTAAACTCAACTACAAAAAGGTTACACAAGACAGTGATGCCAGATTGTATTTTCAGATTTAGTTTTGATAGGGTCGTTTACACAATCAAGTGTATACATCCAACACGAAAATTGTCTCTCAATAGTAAACAAGTTCAAACGTTTCTATAGAAATAAAAATAGTAAAAAAGAGGCAAATGTGTCAGATTATTTTGCACTAGAAAATAGCTTGACTAAAAGGGTAAGGGAGTAACTGAGTGAGTGCCCCTATAGATTCAAATCTAATGCCAAAATAACTCATATGAGTTTTCTTCTGATAAATCATTTGTGTAATAAATTTACATTCACATATTTGACAACTCATAAGAGTTTGTTTTTTGTCTCCTAAAAATTTGAACTTTGTAACATGTGGGGTTTTAACAATCATCGATTCGTGTCATGAACAAAATTTTCCCAGTGTAAAATAAGAAACGAATGTGACATTTCTTTAAGCCAGTGGTCGGCAAAACATTGCACATTTGTGCAGAGAGACTTCACACGCATGCTTATGCTCTTTGATTCAGTTGTCGCAAAACCATCGACAAAGCAACATCGAGCGCATCTGTCGTTCTGTTTTCTTTTTTATGCACATGAAAAAATTTCTTTGCAGATATGACAAATATACTTTTTGTGACTAGGTTCAAATTTTCAGCTTAGGAAACGCTCAGATAAACTTTTTAAAAATTATACAAAAACTTTTAGGGCTGCCACCTTTTTTTTTTGTAAATTTTGCTTTAACGATACATTTATAAAAAAAAATTCAAAGTTATTCTTAAAACGTTTAGATAAACGTCTTAAAAATCTAACATATATTTTTAGGGTTATTTTCAGAAATTTTGTAAAAATTATACTTTTGTGACTAGATTCAAATTTTTAGTTTAGGAAACGCTCAGAGAAACTTTTTAAAAATTATACAAAAACTTTCAGGGGTGCCACCTGTTTTTTTTTTGGAAATTTTGCTTGAACCATATATTTAAAAAAAAGAATGAGTTTTAGTCTTAAAACGCTTAGATAAACTTTTTAAAAATCCAACATATATTTTTAGGGTTGCCACCTGGTTATTTTAATAAAACCACAATTTTCTTTCAATAAATTGATAAGATCATCATTTTCTCCCTATAGATTCACATCTTGAGTCCAAAAACAACGAAACAAAAATTTAGGGTTGCCTTAGTAGGGTTGCCAGACGATTTTTCGCAAAATTATGTTTCTTAGTTAAGTTTCTTTTTTGAAAAGTTATATTTTCGACCCAAAAACCCATAGTAATTTTTAGGGTTGCCTCCTAGTTTTTTTAATAAAATCAAAATTTTATTTCAATAAATTGCTAAGATCACAATTTTCTCACTATAAATTGACATCTTGGGTCCAAAAACAACGAAACAAAGATTTAGGGTTGCCAGACTTTTTTTAACTATCCGTACAATCTGTACTACCTGTAGCCATTTGACCATTCCTGAAGCAAAAGTATGATATAACAAAATTTTGAAAAATAACCAGGTGGTAACCCTAAAAATATACGAGTACTTTGGATTTTTAAAAAGTTTATCTAAGCGTTTTAAGACTATATTTATTTTTTTTTAAATATATGGTTTAAGCAAAATTTATAAAAAAAATCAGGTGGCAACCCTAAATATTTTGTATAATTTTTAAAAAGTTTTATCTATGGATGCGCTCGATGTTGCTTTGTCGATGGTTGAGCGACAATTGATTGAAAAAGCCCAAGAATACGTGTGAAGTTTTTCTGCACAATTGTGCTATGGCCTGTTGACCACTGGCATAAGAAGACAGAAATATGCTTGCACTCGATGTTGCTTTTGCAATGATTTTTCGGTTTTAACGCATATTTTTTTGCTCCAATATTTATTTCGTACTGTTTTCTGTGAAAATTTTCTCTCAGTGCATTCTCTCTTCTCTCACTAACACACTCTCAAATTTATTTTTGCCGACCCCTGCTTTAAGCAAACAGATCCAACTGACATTTAATAATAATAAAAAAAAAAATCACGAAAGAAAACATTAAAACGAAAGCGGATATGTAAAAAGAAACAACAAACAAAAATTGTAGTTGAATAAATTGCAGTTATCAAATAAAAAAACACCAGATTACGTTTCGTCCGAAAAGTTCAAAGTTTGAAAACGCAAAAACCATGAAATTTGACGAGGTGGAAAAGTGCAACACTTCAGCAGGAGGCGGTGGGGATTGGAATGTATTTTATTGGGTGCTCGGTGCAATTTGTTTGCCAGTAGCGCTTCCACTGGTTGCAATAAATCTTTGGAAAAAACTTAGAGCACAAAAGTATAGAAACTGCTTGCCAGGAAAGGTAGGTTAATTGTTTTATTCTTTTGAGAGTGGAAAAATGTACATAATTTATTATTTAGGTGGTACTTATTACAGGTGCTAGTTCTGGTTTAGGGGAAGCACTTGCACATGTCTTCTACAAAGCTGGTTGTAAAGTCATCTTAGCTGCAAGACGCATGGATGAACTTGAAAGAGTCAAAAAAGATTTATTGGCTCTCGAAGCGGTTTGCTTTAACGATTTGATATCTAAAGATTAGGATAATAAAAAATCTCTTTTTTTTAGAATCCTATAACATTTCCTCCAACTGTATTATCGCTTGATTTAAAGGAATTAAATGATGTTACCGGATTTGTATCCAAGTCTTTGGCGGTACACAATCAAATTGATATTTTGATTAATAACGGTGGCATAAGTGTCCGTGCCGATGCTTTGTCTTCTGCTGTAGATGTTGATTTAAAAGTGATGCTGGTTAATTATTTCGGCAGTGTAGCCTTAACTAAAGGTAATTCGATCTTAAAATAAATACTTCGAAGCAATTTGTTACAGGTTCAATGAGAATGAACTAGACATCTACTCTTTTGTTGTTTTGAGTAAAACGCTTTTTGAGTTTTTTTAAAGAGTCTGTCTATACGGGGAACTCCTCTCTCTCTCTCAATTTACTCAATTAGCGTACGCGAAATCCAGTGAAGTTTTTTCCCCCGGGACGCATCTTCGTTACAACAGTAATTTTACATAAAAGTAGGGGTAAGTGGGCGGCCTGCGGCCGAAGCTCAGGATTTAAACCCGTCAGACATCCAACACCGGCTTCGCGGCGGCCTTCGGCCGCGGATCAATACATAAATTAATCAAGTTCCCCGGGGGAAAAAACTTCACTGGATTTCGCGTACGCTAATTGAGTAAATTGAGAGAGAGAGAGGAGTTTTCGCGTACGCGAGTCGCCCCGTATAGACATTTCCTTTTTTAAATTTGTTTTTTATATGAGATTTTGCAGTTTTTATATAAAAATGGATGACTATATTTCAAAAAAACCGGCTGAACTGGGGCGTAGACCCATTTTTTTTTTCATGTTTCTGTAACTCAAAATGTCAAAAAATGTAAATGTCTAGTTGTAGTTTTAACCCGACAATTCGAGTATTTCATATCCACATTCTCTTACTAATATATAGTCCCTTTCAAACATTTATGAATTTTTAATGTAGCTATTACTATTTTCAAATTTAGCTGTATTGCCCTCGATGATCAAACGTAAAACAGGCCATATTTGTTTTGTCAGCTCGGTACAAGGAAAGTTTGCATTACCTTATCGTTCATCGTATTCTGCTTCGAAACATGCTATACAGGCATTTGCCGATTCTTTGCGTGCTGAAGTGGCTAATAAGGGTATAAAAGTGATTTGTGTCAGTCCAGGATATATACGTACGCAGCTATCAGTGAATGCTTTGACTGCTAGTGGACAAAATTACGGCAGTAAGTTGTAGCGATTCCACTATGTGAAATTTAAAAAATTAAAAACTAAAAATATTCTTTAATTTTAGAAATGGATAAAACTACAGCCACTGGTATGGCACCAGAACGAATGGCACATTTAATACTTTTAGGTATATTACGCAATGACAAGGATATTGTTATTTGCGATTTACAGGCAAAGTTTGCTTATTGGTTGCGTTTTCTGTGTCCTTCACTATATTTTTGGATTATGGAGAAACGCGCTTTTAAATTAGAAAGTGCTGAGGGTTTAGACCAAGATAAAAAAGATGCTTAAAATGCTTGTGTACTTAAAAATAAATTTTTCTAATTGATTCAGTACAAATAATATAAATAGCAAGCTGCTTTATTTAAAATATTATTTATTTTTTTTTTTTAAGTTCAGTCCTACGAGTAAATGTATGTATGCATTTAATAGATTAAACTTCTAAAATATTTTACATTTCTTTTAAATAATTGCAGTATATGTTTTAAGTAATGCAGAAAAACATTAATTAAATATCATTAAAAATATAATTTTAAGCTAAGAACTAAATAAAAGAAATTGCAACAGTTTTTTGGTAAACAATCTAATCTTTTTTGTTTTTAATAAAGAAAAAATTTTATTTTGAATTTAAAATAAACTTAACTTTTGTCGACAGCTACAAAATTTTTAGTAATAAAAACTTTAGAAATTTATAGAACAAGAGTTGACCACAAATTTTTGGGGACAACAAATCTAAAAAACAAAATGTTTATAAGCTTTTACTTTAATTATATACAGCCACAATTAGGGAAGTTGTCCAGAGTACAGATGTCAAAAAAGGTCTTTGCTTTTTGAAAAATATTAAACTACAATATACAGCCCTGTACCGTAATCCGTGTGGTTTCAATTACTTTCCTTTTAGAAGGCTTTTTGATGAAATGGTGAGTCGCACGATAAAAAGTATCAGAATCTTTTTTGTGGAGAAATATTTTTTGCAGTTTTTTAAGAATATTTCCTAAACGGTTACTTTTTCGTTATTGCAAATCGATATTATTTGTAGAGCCTGTAATTCTCCGCAAAAAATATTCTAATATTTTTTATCGTGTGGCTCACCATTTTCATAAAAAAGCAGCCTCAATGAAACGTAATTGAAACCACACGGATTACTGAACAGGCCTGATATTTTGACTATGTTTCATCTTTGAGTAAAAATCATTTTCCGCCTTTTTAAGCATCCAACATCGGTCCATTTAGACTCCAATTACCGTATGTTATTATGTTTAAAATAATTTTGTTTTTTAGATTTGTCGGGTATTAAGGCGTCTGCATATTTTTGTTGTAGTTTTCTTGCAAGCTGTATGTTGTATAATGTATTACTTATACAATGCTAGTATTGGCAATTCAAGTTAAATGAATATTTACAAACTTTAAATGTAGTTCGCTGTTAACTTTTTTGAAAATACTTCCTTTAGCTATGTTTATTTTTAGACGATTTTATAATTTTAAATGTATCCTTTCGCAGCATATAACTTAGAGCAGCAGCAACAGTTGTAACACCAGTTAAATACCACAAACCATGAAGCACCTCGTGATCTAAGTGTAAAACCAAGAATAAAGTACAAGAAAAAAAAAAAAAACAAAACAAACGTACCTATGTAGTTCCAAACCGGAGCTCCAAGGCTAATACCAATTGTTGCCAATTGAACCACAGTATTCACTTTACTGATGAATGTCGGTTCCAATTGTGCTGTAACGTGTGTTGCATCGAAGTAACGTGAGAGCGTTTTCTGCAAAATAAAATATAAAATCTATTTATAACGTTTTCAATGTGAATGTACATAAATATCAATTAGATTGCTGTATCCTACTGGTATAGTTTCTTTGTTATGCTCTATAGGTGCATCCCACTCAAGGCGATCACATTTTTTTTTGTTTTTTATTAAAAATTTTATATATTCATGAGTCTTCAATTATAATAGTGGTGTAAATCCATTCAAGGGCAAAAGTAATGTCATACACATTATGTGCGATCGGTTGTTTGACCGATATCATTTTTAATCCTTAATGCCACCAATTTAACACTATCAAGTAAACTTTCCGAAAAATAAAAAAACATGGAAGCCCAGAAAGATTAATTCATAACAAGAAAATTTTCGTAAATAACTATATGGAACAGTTACCAAAACCAGTATCTCATACTCGTTTCCATAGACAAAAGGAAACATTTCTCAGATGAGAAATGGGCCACATTTGAAAAATGGTTAAGAAACGTTTCTCATACCCGTTTCCATGTGAAACGCGTCTCAGTTGGGAAACGGGTACACGGAATGAATCCACCAATTTTAAAGTTGGTTTTTTAATATTTTTGAAGAGCGGCGATAAGTTTTGCCATCCTCACGCGAAGATAAAAAGAGAATAAGGGATCATAATCATGTGGAAATTGAGACAACACAAGTTATTTTTTTTTAAATATATTTAATTTGATAATCGTTCATTCATTGATACGCTCCAGTCGTATCGAAAATGACAAGCTGAATAAAATATGAGGAATGATATTTTAATACGCATTTTCGAATTGCATTGACTTCCTTCGTTTTGCTTATTTCCATACATCTTTGCAGTTTTGTGTTAATACAAAACGAAATTTCATCATATTTTATTACGTACTAGCATTTCCCTGTATGCGGAGGCTTGGCACCACCAATTCGATGCATTTTACTATACATATGGACATTATTTGTCCAGGTGGTCTTTATACATTAACCAAATATCATTCATGTGCGTTAAATAGTTTAGGAGACATGATGAATTAATTTTTTAAGGGGTGTTGCACCGCCCATTTTTTTTCCCTACGACCTAGCATTTTTTGATATTAAAACACTATGAACGTTTCATAAAAATCGGTTCTGACATGTTTAATTTTAAGTGTGTTATCTTTATATAAATGATATAGTTTAGTGGTTCCAAAACTTTTGTTATTTCAAAGGTTTCCTTACCTACTTATGTAGGTCAAATCGCTCAAGTATTACGTTAGGGGGTTAGTATTTCGTTACTTCTGCTGACATATGTAGATAGAGAAGGGATGTTAAAAATCTTATAGCCTGTTTCCACTGAAGATTTAGCTCCGCTAAGATAAGTAAATCATATTGTTAAATTCTACCCGTTTCCACCGGTCGGTGTCGGTTAATGTCAGAAGCAGTAAAATTAAACTTGTATTTAATTTTCTTCTTAATATTTATCTTCAATTTGCTAGGTCAAAAATTGTCAAAATCGGTAGCCTCGCTGTGATTAATGCACAGATTTAAGTTAAATCTCATCAGAAATAAATTTATTATTGTATGGTAAGTCATGGAAACAACGCCCAGATTTAGCGCTAAATTCAGATACTGCCTTAAATTACCTTTTAAATCTGCAGTGGAAACAGGCTATTAAATTAGATATGAAATTATAAGATAATGAAAATTTTTTTAAAACGATAATTCTTCATTTTTTAACCCAAAACATTGACAGTTAGTTCCAAAAAGTTAAGAAAAAAACTTTTAAATCCCGACTCGACGAGCAATGTTTATGTTATAATTTATATTATAATTTTTTTTTTCAAAATTTCATGTGATTTGATGTTATGAACTCTTGTGAATATACAGTCATTTGAAAAATAATAGGAACACTTACATCACAATAGTTCATTTTCTGAAGTGAGCTCATATACTCATTCCTTTATTCTTAAAAGTTTTCTGAAAAAGATTTTATTAAAATTGTTTTTTTTTTTCAACTTTTATTCGAAAGTTTTTCTTTACAAAATTTGTCACATAATAGTTATAACGTTATATAAACACCGCATACTCCAAAAATAAAGCCTAGTATAAAACCCGGGGATATTTATTTATTAAAAAATTTTTTAGGAAAGCTTTTAAGAATTCTTATTAATAAGAGTTAAAAAAAACTAATAAAAAAAAGTTTACTTAAAAAATAATAGTAAACTTTTTGAAACATAAGTTAAGAAAAACTATACTTTTATTTCAAAGTGTTTTTTTTTAGATTTAAAGCCTGACTTAAATTAAAAACTTCCTAAGAAGTTTTTTTCTATGTTCTATGTGTGGTTATGACTAAAAAATATGGTTATTTGGATAAGTGCAGCCACGGCACACATATCCACTGGGTCTTTACCGCAAACTCGGTCTGAGTGCGTTTTGTCGTTTTTTCTTTAGAAAATAAGGACAGGGGCTTTTGTATCCTTTTTAATATTAAATGAAGCAAAAAAAAAAAAAACCATAAAGTCCTCCGCGGTTATTTAAACTTTAAATTGGCAAATATTTTTTTATATCGAACGATATTGTTAGTAATTCAGTGATATACATGTTTTAACTTAAATTGTTCAAAATGCAACTATGTTTTAGTTTTTTGAAGGACCTTACTTACATTATTTAAAAAAAAAAAACTAGTAAGGGTGGTATCTTTGGCCTGGCCAAAAACTAAATACCCTACACTGCATTTCAAGTATATTATTAAGAGAGTATAAGAACAAATTGCTTATACGGGAAGTGCCACGCTCTCTTGTCCGAGTTTACCTAGATCTTGCGTATAGCTTGCATTTATAGATCCGAGCGTTTGAGTGTAATTTGGTTGGGTTATTTAAAACAAATTGAAACTTTTGTTTATATGGGAGGTGCCACGCCCTCCAGTCCGAATTCACCTAGTTTTTGCTGAGAGCTTATACTTACTTTCCCTTGTATTTATTTTGCTTCTGTTATTGCAATAATTAGAATAATACCAAATTTCAGCCAGACAGACGGACATGGCTATATCGACTCAGGAGGTGACGCTGATCAAGAATATATATACTTTTCCATACCTGCCACTCCTCCTTCTCTGCGTTACAAACGGTAGGACAAAGTGAATATACCCTGGGTGTAGGGCAGGCATTGAAATAAGCTGCAGTAATGCCCTATTTCTGCAGTAATAACTTCAAATTTGCAGTAATAACTTTAGAATATTGTTAAAAGTTGTAATAATATTTTTCACCCAAATTCATATTACTTTGTTTTGCGTTAATCGTTGAAAATTAATACTCATTTCATTTCGCATATAACCATTTGTTTAAGTTGTCTAACCTTACCAATCTGGACTAAAATGTAGTACTCGGCAAATCTACCTTAAACATATTTTTATAAATGCAACAGAAATGGAAAATAGCGAAGATGAAGATGTATTCGAAGAAAATTTCACTATAAATTTTCAATTTTGAATTGAATCATTACCATGGTATCTGTTATTTAATATTAATATTTAGTATTAATCACTTAAATAATCCATTAAAAAAATTTTGCTAAAAAATTGCAAATAAAAACAAAAAAATTCTGCAGTAATAATTTTTTCTTATTTCAACCCGTGGTGTAGTTTATAAAAACCAAAAGCTAAACTTTGTTTTAGTATTTGTTTTAGTATTTAATAGACTTTAACTCTATTATCAATCGAAATTAAATGTTGCAACAAAATGCAAATAAGGCCTATAGATGTTATTGCCACATCGGGATGAAATAAGGGAAAGGATAAGAAAAAGTCTAAAAATTTTGAAAACATCATTAAATACATATTTAAAATTGTTAATAAAAAAAATTAGAAGTTACGTTAAGGACGGGAAACAAATTTATTTCTCCTAATCTTTACCATTTATCGAAGATATTACAAATGTTAAAAGAAATACATATCAATGGTTTACTAAATTACAACCCGGCGTAAGTTAAAGTGCAGTTACTCCCCAAAGAATTGCAATCAAATTTTTTGTTTTGCTCGAAGAAAAAATCAATAGAATTTTCTCTAATAGAGAGAAAAGCAAAGCGTGTATTTGCAAACAAAGATACGACTGACAATCATAGGTAGCGTGAAAAAATCAACATACATCGTATACTATAGAAGACAACATGTACTGAACTCATATGTATGTGCTATGTTCCATTGTAGACTTTGCTGCCAGTTAATTCCGTTTAGTACTTTATAGACCACATTCGGGTACGGTTTCAAAGTGTAGAAAACACGCATTTCGCGAATAAAAGAAGACCGAAGGGAATTATCACAAATTTCTTTCAATTGAATTAAATTGGTGGGGCATGATTGGGCACGGGTACTGATTCCGCAACAACGCAAATTCATTCTGTTTGGTTTGCTTATCATTTAAAAGTCAAAAAGCGAAAGATGACGATAGCAAAATAAAAACTAATGATGATGACAAGCAAAGCAATATTGAAAATAATTAGCAACAAAACATCTGATTTAAATTCCACCATAAAATACGAGGGCCAACGAATGAAGTATCTCGAAGAAGTCGAAAGAATTGCAAATAAATCGGAAAAGAATTGCGTTTGATTGTAGAGTTTTATTCAGTGTTTTTTCTTGTTGCTGGAGATTGGAAGGAATATCGGGGATTGTTGGACAAAATAAACGTAAGAGCTGAGAATTTGTTATTAACAGAATGAGTCAGGTTGTTTGTTCTATTTGTTGGGATGTCATTACTAAAAACGACCAACTTCAAGCGGTGACAGTTTGTGGTCACATTTTTCACACTGTGTGCCTTCAAAGTTGGATGCGTCATTCAGAGACATGTCCACAGTGTCGTGCTGACTGCAACTCAAAACAAACAATTTACTTGACTTTTGAGGAAACGATTGGCGCCGATAACGTTATAACTGCCACTGGAGGGGGTGGAGTGGAAATAAATCAAAACATTTCGGTGGAAGATGCACAAAAAACAATTGCAAAATTACAAATTGAATTGCTATCCATACAAGAAAGTTGTAAATTGGATGCTGAAAATCATCGCGAAGAGATTGAATGGTGGGAGCAAAAGGTAGCAGATTTAGAAATTCAATTGCAGGAGGCCACAGCAAAAGAGAAAACTTTGAGTGAAGAATTTCATTACAAGTTACAAGATTTGAATACGGAGTTTCATTATAAATTTCAGGATCTTAAGAAAGCTAAGGAAGAATTACTCGATAATTTAGATAAGGCAACTAATAATGAAGTGCAATTGCGCAATAAAATTGAGGAAGCGCGACGTTCTGAAGATCAAGTACGTAAAGCCTTAAAGGAACAAGCCTCGAAATTGATGGATCTAGAATGTGAGAAGGCCGAATTGCAGAGCAAGTTGGAGTCATCCGTAAGAAATGCGCGTTGGCTGAAACAAAATGTAGATGAATTACAATCTAGTGGAGGTGCGCGCAGTAAAACATTTGCCTCTGAGGGTAGAAGAAAGGCTATGGAGGAAAAGAGTGCCAGTTTCGATCAGCTACAGAGTGATGTCAAGGAATATGAAGAGAAAAAACAAAAAATGGAAGATAGACTACGTAGATTACGCAGTGAAGTAGACGAATTAGAAGAAAAGGAAGCAAAATTAAGGGCAATCAAAAAAGATCACAAAAGTTGTTCTAAAGATAACTGTACAGTGATTTAACTTTTTTTTAACTTTTTAGTACACGCATATTTGTTAAGATTTTTAAACACTTTTGTTATTAAATTGTTAAAAATGTCGATAAAAACTCTTGAAGCCTAATTTGTCAAATTGTTTAGGCAGTATTTCCTTGCATTGCCATGTTGTGAGTTTATTATATATATTTGTTCTATAACGTATGTCAATAATTTTAGTATTTTTTAATTATAAATAAAGGCATGTACATTTTTACATGGTACAAATATTCTCACTTAACTGGATAAAAGTTAATATCTTCTACTTTTATTAAGGGTTGACTCATTAAGTTTATGTATGTTTCATAAAATTACCGATGTTCAATTATTGCATTACAGGTACAAAAGGTACGGAAGTTAAGCTACCTCAATAAGCGTTGCAGCTAGCCTACAAAAAATTATACTTTGACTGTTTATACAATGGAGGGGCTTAGAAGCAAAGGGGTACAAGTGACAAATTACGAAAAATGGAGCTAAGTATGCGACTAGATAGAGAGAGCATTACTCTAAGGAAAAAGCAAACACTTCACTTTTGAGATCCTACCCCTCTATAAGGCAATCCAGTTCACAAAATTATACAGGCATGTTCTCAATTCCGATTTTAATCGGAATCGAAATGGAATCAATCTTAAGGTGCTCTGCATTTCGAAATTACATACCACATCGGAGTTACGTTTCAGTAAATCGGATTTTATTTATTGCAATAAAATTTCGATTCCATTTCGTTTTTCGAAACGCAGAGCACCTTAAGATTGATTCCATTCCGATTCCGATCGAATTCGGAACTGAGAATATGCCTTATATAGTTTTGCTTGAAATCAAAATTTTAAAATTTTTTTTTTGTAGTAAAAATGAAGAAAATTTAAACGCATATGTTTCTAACTGCCATACCTAAATTGGAGCGTCAGCGTTATTTTACTATCAAAAATTTCTCATGTACTTACATACAATTTGTATGGCACATACCGAAATTGCCAACGCTGAGCTATTCGAATTTCCAATTTTGACAAAGCGTTATGGAGTGAAGTTAGCTACAGAAAAGTAAAAAAAGAAACAACAATATGATTTTGACAAACAAATGACTTCAACGCAACGCTCTTTATTTCGGTATGGCGCTTGACGCTTTTGTGTAACGTTAAATAACGCAACGCCTGACGCTCCAATTTAGGTATGGCAGTAACTATCTCAATTAAAATTTTTTGTTTGTAAGGATGATTCTACTTACGAAGGAAGGAAAATAAGATTATTTTCAGCACAAATATTTTTATTTCGCAATCTAAGTTCAGCTTAGGTTTTTTTTTATACTTTTCTAAAACGGGTCAGTCAAAAACATAAAATGCACGAATTTTATGGCAGTTTATATTTTTACAACCAAACAACAAAAAATAAAACTTCAAGTTTCCAGATAGCCCAGGAAAATAAGACGAAAAAAGTGGATTTTTTTCACCGCAATTGTCTTTATTTATGCATGATAAATAAAGTGTGAAAAGTCCATTGCAAAGTCGTGTGCGCATAAAAAGTTATTAAGGCTCAAAGGTCGCTAAAATCAGTTTTTTGCAAATATCTCGCTAATGCTAACTTTTCAGAAAAATGTTGGTCACCAATTTTGTAGCAGAGGAAATTTCCTACGTTTAAAGTATTTGCGTACGACTTCTAGTTTAGAAGATCACCCAATTTAAAAAGTTGTTAACAGTTATGATATGAAATACTACCTATTAGTTCATATTAAAATATCTTACTTTTTAAATTTCAAAAACTCTTCAATGAGATGTTGTAAAACAAAATTAAAATGCCGTTTGAAAGATAAAAATTAAAGGGACCAATTTTGTAGAGAATTACAATATCTACAAAAAATAAGCGATATGTGTATACATAGAAGTAACCGTATAGAAGATATTCAATAGAAACAGGTTTTTTGACATTTTAAGGGTTTTTTTGGAATATCTTCTAAACGGTTACTTCTACATATGTGTACACATATCACTTACTTTTTGTAGATCTTGCAATTTTTTACAAAATTGGTGCTCAACTTTTTATCATATGACCCTTCGTTTCGGAAATATCCTTCAAAAACCAGTATTTTTGAAGTTTTAACGGTTTTTCACGAATATCTTTAAGGCCATGGGTTGTACGAAAAAAATAAATAAGTACGCTATATAGAAAATCAAATTATCTTTTAAACGGTGTTTCAATTTTGTTGGTACGATTTCTCATTGAAGAGTTATTGCAATTTAAAAAGTAAGATATTTTAATATGAACTCATAGGTAGTATTTCATATCATAACTGTTAACAACTTTTAAAATTGGGTGATCTCCTAAGCTAGCAGTCGTACGCAAATACTTTAAACGGAAATTTCCTCTGCTACAAAATTGGAGACCAACATTTTTCTGTAAAAGTTAGCGTTAGCGAGATATTTGCAAAAAACTGATTTTAGCGACCTTTGAGCCTTAATAACTTTTTATGCGCACACGACTTTGTAATGAACTTTTCACACTTTATTTATCATGCATAAATAAAGATAATTCCGGTGAAAAAAAATCACTTGGAATTATTTCGCAGAAAAATTCTTATTTTCCTGGGCTAAGAATGCTGAGGTTTCAGTCAATACAACACTCAACGACGTAATAATGGAATTCAGCATTCAAATGCTATCGATTTAAATGTAATGAAAATTTCCTACGAAATATATTTTTAACGAAAATACTTGCCACGGATCTAAGGATTTAACTGCCGGCAACACAATTTCACGCACAAAATTCGGCGTATCGACAAAAATATTCCCGATCCGAGACAAAGAAGGCGATTATAAGATAACATTACTTCCTTTATTCACATAAATAAAGCAGAAACCTGATGTATTTATGTATGTATTCTCTTTTAACTCCTTGCGGTGACATTGAGTTCTTGCCACGACTTTCCTAATTCTTGTATTTCCTTTTCCAGCAACCTTTTCCAGTTGGTTTTGGGTCTACCACGTCCTCTACTGCCTTGTGAATTCCACTCAAGAGCCTGGCGACAAACTTCGCTGTGTGGTTTCCGGAGAGTGTGACCAATCCATCTCCATTTGCGCAGCTTGACCTCATTTGCTATAGTCTTCTGATTGCATTTTTGATGTAGCTCGGCATTTGATATAGTTCGAGGCCACCAAACCGTTAGTATACGCCTTAAGCATTTGTTGACGAATACTTTTTTTTGTTAGTTGTTCAGTAACAAGCCATGTTTCGCACCCATATAACAAAACCGATTTCACATTCGAATCAAAAATGCGCACTTTCGTTTTGGTGGATGTAACGGAAGAAGACCATATTTTGTTCAGTTGGGCAAACGCGCCTTTTGCTTTTGCTATTCTTGAGTTGATATCCTTTTTTGCTCCACCATCCATGGAGATAATGCTGCCTAAATACGTGAAGCTATCGACGTTTTTGATGTCATCACTGCCAGCTCTAAACGTGATGCCATTCCTGTTTGCATTTAGCTTCATGCTTTTAGTCTTGGATACGTTGATTTTTAGGCCGGCCTATTGGGATTCCAAGACAAGGTCTTCAATAAATAACTAAAGGTTTTTAATATACTTTCTAAGGGTTCAATCCCCATTCCGAGTTTCCTGAAAATTGGTCCACCGGCTTAGCCGCGGACATGCATTTCGCCTTCAGGGGCGTCGCACCGGCAGCTACATAACAAAAAGTATTTATTAACGTTCCATTCCAAATTTCATAAAAATTGATGCAGTGGTTGAGCTGCAACAGCGTATTATTACCGTGAGATGCGGTGCCAAGAAAAAATTTTACTTTTGTGTGCACTGCACTTTTCCACAAATAAATCAAGCGAATATAATATGTTTAAGTTAGTTGGAAAGGGGCTGCATCAATTTTCGATAGCCTATGCATATATATAAAATAAAAATTGTAACGTTCACAACGTAACGTGCGCAACACACAGAAGTTAAATTTTTGTACGAACGAAATACTTTTTGATTCCCTCAAAAGCAGTTTCGATATGCTCAAATATTCTTCTTTCTTTGGAGGATTTTGCTTTGTTCGTTTATACTGGAAACTTCGCAAAAAATTTTTAAAATGTACATTGATCTCCACAACGACTTCTGTTTATTATTATATTGTAACTGATACAAGCTAGGAAATATTTTGAAATGCCTTCTGAAAGTACTCTTAAAGGGTAACATACCACTGCAGGTAAATTAAGAATTTAACATTCAGAGCGCCTTCTGGATTTAAAAATATGCGTGCAAATGTAACGTTCGCAACGCAGGATTAGCCCATATATTATAGTGATATAGTTGCGGTTTCGAGATCTGACTAATGCGAAATTAACATTAGTTAAATAGAGTCAACTATATTACTCCATAAAAAAGGGTAAATTTGTAAATAATCCTTAATTTTAATGTGTTTTAATTGTTTTTTCGAGCTGCATGACCGCCTTCAGCAGATTTGCTTGAGTTATTGCCTGTTCCCTTAAAATCATAACCCTCTCTTTTTGAGGTGTATTTTATTTTGAAGTTGTTGGTGGGATCAGAGGTGGGCCTGTTGTGGCTGTGGTAATGGTTTTTCTTTTCCACGCGTGTCCAGATGGAACGAATTCCCTTGTCATTTGCACAAGGTGGGTGAAACTTTTCTCTAATAGGATTAAGGACAATTCCTGCGATGGACCACCTCGCGAAAACATTTTGCCTATTGTTGACCAATTTCATCTTCAACTTCGCCTTATAATTAATCCACAAACCCTTTGCTACTCACACCAGTTATTTAGTTCAACCCTTTTTGTGGGTAGATTTAGTTGAGATGAGATCTATAAATCTCTTTAAGTACTACCCGTTTTTTGACAGTAAAAGTCATAAGCGGGAAGATGAACGTTTTTTTTTTCTTAATATTTATCTTCCATTTGCTATCTTTTAAATGACATTTAATGCCAATTGTCAAAGTTTATGGATGCCACTTGGACGAAAAAAGCCAAAATCGGCAATAAAAATCAATATAAAAAATCTTAAAGGCATTTTTCTCGAAAAACAAGTCACAAATATATTTTTAGAGCTTATTTGTTGTATCTACGAGTTTTTTCTTTTTGCAAAATTATAAACAAAGCAATTTTGGTGAGAGTTAGTCATAGAAGTGTCTTATAATTTTGAGAAGCACCCACCTCATGTACATATTGTTGCTCTCGGGTGCAAAGGCCCCAACTAATTTTACTTTTTTATCGATTCCAGAAAATAACCCTCGAATACACGTCGACTCAAAAATTTGACAATTGAAAAAATAGCGGTTTATATATGAGAAATTTTCATTTATGTTTCAGAATGTTTCAATTGTATCTCAGAAATTTTCATTTTATTCTCAAAAATGTTCATTTAAATTTCAAAAAAAAATTTTATTTTAATTTCAGAAGTCATGTTTGACAAAAACACAATAGCCGTGTTCACGATCCGGAGCATTTAGACTTGCAAAGTAGCAAAATAGCAATAATTTCTACTTGATTGTGAGCAATATTAAAAGTATAAACATTGCAAACTACGAAAAAATTTATTTCTCTGAGAAAATCGTATGAGCAAAGAGAACGAGAGCATAAGCAAAAAATTTTTATTTGAAAAATGACGTGATATTTTTATGCTATAGGTTTTTAGTATAGAAAATGTAAATGCAAATGTAAATTCAATCCTATATAATTTGTTGTTGTAAAGCAAAATTTTTCAACGCCTATTTACAAATGCTATGATGCAAAACTTTTTGCACCGGATCGTGAACATGGCTTATGCTTATTTATTTTTATACTCCACACCCAGTCATCATCGGTCAACGGACATGCCTACCGCCCATACAACAAAAATATATTCAAAATGCAATAATAAGAGCATTATTTGCAATAACAGAAGCAATATACACATAAATACTAGGGAAAGTAAGTATAAGTTCTGAGCAAAAACTAGGCGAATTCGGACTACAGGGCGTGGCACCTCCCATATAAACAAAAGTTTCAAAATGTTATACGGAGCGTTTTTTGAGATAACCCAACTAAATTACACTCTTAAGCGAACGGTTCATAAACAAGGTCGAATACGTCACGTCGTTTCAACTGACTGCGATGCATTTGACGGAGAAGCCTGGTCCAATAAATACTTTGAAAACGGATTAAAACATCAAAATTATTTTTATTTTATTAATTAGAAATTTTAATTTTGCACTTGCACAGCTCCAATAATTTTTTATTCACACTTTATTTCAAAAAATACATAAGAAACGACAAAGAAAAAAATAACAACAAATGAAATTGAAAACAAATTTATTTTACGATTGTCTAATCAAACGACGCGTCGCTACGTACGTCGAAAGTTGGGAGTTGGGCAACTTTTGTACGTTGATATAAACTCATATTTTTAACTTAGCTATCAGTCGAAAAAAACGACGTGACGTACTCGATGTACTGAATGGACCGTTCCCTTTACACTCGGATCTATAAATGCAAGCTATACGAAAAATCTAGGTAAGCTCGGACAAGAGGGCGTGGCACCTCCCATATAAGCAAAAGTTTCAAAATTGTATAATGAAAGTGTTTTTTGAGATAATCCAACCAAATTTCACTCAAACACGAAAAACATTAATTGTAAACTCTGAGCGTAAAGTAGGCGAAGTAGGATTAGAGGGCGTGGCACCTCCCATATAAGCCAAAGTTGCAAAATGCTATACTGAAAGATTTTTTTAAGAAAACCAAACCTTTAAACGGTATTTAAATTGGGTGATCTTCTAAACTATAAGTCGTACGAAAACATTTTTAAAGTACTTTTGTAGAAAAATTTCCTGTGATTTAAAATTAGTGACCAACATTTTTCTGTAAAAGTTAGCATTAGCGAGATATTTGCAAAAAACTGATTTTAGCGACCTTTGAGCCTTAATAACTTTTTATGCGCACACGACTTAAGATAATTCCGGTTAAAAAAATTCACTTGGAATTATTTCGCACAGCAGCTCTTTTTTCGTCAAATTTCCCTAGGCTAAGTATGCTGAAAGTGAAAATTACAACCTTTATTAAGTTCAGATATTGGTTCAAACGCTCGTGCATTAAGAACAGCAAAGAGACTGAAATGTAATTGAAAATTTCTGAAATATATTTGAAAAATTCTGAAATATAAATGAAAATTTCTCAAATATAAATGAAAACTTTTGAAATTATAACTTAAAAAAGGTGTAGCTGTTGTTTTAATCTGACGATATGATATGCATAAAATACTTACGGGTGGCGGTAAACTTATATAACGTATAACAAAACCAGCTGCCAATAAGAAGGCATCTCGAAAAAGTACAGTTCCTGCCAGCCATACGGGTAACAAGCCGCAGTATCCCATTGATATAACCAATGAGCCAATGAGTAATTTATCAGCCATTGGATCCAAAAAAGAGCCTGCCTTACTTGCCTGCGTTGGCCACCGGCGTGCAATTTGTCCATCTAACTGAAATAGAAACCAAAGATACAGTAAACCAACTACACAAGATGATTAAAATTGAATTGAAATAAATGACTGTATAAGTAGCTCTGTGTATAAACACCTTAAGAGAAGCGAAAAAAATTGTAATAAGATATGACTTATTTACCCAACACAAAGTGGGCAATAATTCATATTTTCAGAATGAAAGAAGACCCATAATAAGAACAAAATAGCACCATATTCTGCTCGAAATAAAGCCCAAATTGTGGGCGTTCTTTCTAAATTGATTTTAGCCCATATTTACAATGGCTCACAGCTTATTTCATGCATTAATATTTTTTAAATTTAAAACATTGTAACTTTAAAACTAATACGAATATCATTAAAATTTGAATTCAGGTTAAGACGGACATCTTCATTGTTCACAAAAAAATTCACAAAAATTAATTCGGACACGCTCAAGGTAGAAAAAAACCGATTGAGCACGAGAAATTCAGGCAACAGCTTATTTCCCCTTTGGAGCCAGCGTTTTGCGTTATTTAACGGGAATATCTTTTTCTATGCTTTTTGTGTGGTATTCGAAACCAAAGGCCGCCAATTTTTAGTTTGATCTTAAACATGTGAGGGTGAAAAAGTGCACTTTGAAAAAATGGGTCGTCGATGATGTCAGTTTAAGAATGGTCAATCTCTGCTCAAAACTGCTTAATATATAATTTGAGTCCCGCCCATAATGCAATCACTGAGCATCGGTCATGCAAATCGGGTCCAAAATAAGGGTAAAAGTGCGTCAAACACCGTTTTAAGTCCTGCTGACTATCAGTTATTGTCCATTAAATCAAGACATCCCCACATTATTAGCTCCAAAAATAGTCACGAACATGCAGCACGAACTAAGCAAGCCGAGCAGTGCAAAAACTGTTCACCTTGGGCACTGAAACCATAATAATAAAGCCTATGTAGCGCTTCATAAGCAAAAAAAGCCAGAATAGTCAACATTTTCTTTGCTACAGTATTAGGTTTCCGCCATAAGTATGCCTTGCCATCAGATCCAAAGATGTTAAATTTAGACTCGCCCGCGCCGAATCTTTTCGGGCGTGCTAATACTGAGCTCAATAGCAAAGAGAATGTAGACTATGTTGTCTTTTTTTGCTTATGAAGGGCTACTTAGGCTTTCGAATTGTGTAAATTTTATACTACATATAACCAAGTATTTGTGATACTGATTTAGAGTATTGCGCGACCAATGCTTACCACATAACATATATTAATTTAAACGTCAAATATTATTTCATAAAATAGAACTACTAATTATACTACATAATACAAAAATTTGTTTGAAAAAAAAAAAAAAAATAATATGCCCATATTAAACATTTCTTACCAAATCAGAAATTCCAGCTACAATCAGTAGACCCATCGCTAGACTAAAATCACCCTGTACAATTACATATCCAATGTAAGGTGACAGCGCCGCTCTTCCAACAGTTAAAAGATTCGGTATTGTCAGAATATTTTCACGTTCTATCACTTCCTCCATTTTAACGCGAACTCGCTCCTGCACCTTAGAACGTGCCTCACGTATATCTTCGACAATAACATTTTTTCGCTCGATAAAACTTTCACGCTTCTTATCGATTACATCCTGTATTAGATGTCGACTCTTAAGAGTGCGCATGTGCAACGACTGTTTTTTTGCGTCGGCATACAGTCTCCATGTCGCCACATCCAAGCTCCGACAACGATTTATATCCAGAAAGGATATGCGAATAAAACCAGTAGCGGCAGCATACCGATTCAGACAATTGATGACGCCTGTAGCTCCTGCATTGGCAGATACACCAACGCTGCCATTAGTGCCAGTACCATGCTGCAACAGTTCAGTTAGTGAACAGAGATTTGGACCTGGACGGCGATACAGTTGGCGAAAAATAGTGGCAGGAAGCATGCTGTATTATGTTATTGTTTTTCTTCTCCAACGAATTGAATGGTCACAGAACAAGTCGGTGATGTGCTAACTGAAAAATCAAAGATTGTGATCAATTTCATTTTCTACATTTTTGTTCAAGGCCGTTACTCGGAAGAAAACGAATTTGTTGCGTACACCTCGAACATATGTATTTTCGTGTCGGCGTTCTAATTAGTATAGTTGAATAACACACAATCAATTTGTTCGGTGAAAGTGTACTACTTACCATTTGTTGGTTGTTTTCTTCGCGTTATGATTTGTGATCGATTTATTTTGTTATTATCGTCGAAATTCTATTTTTTGCCAATGCGGTCTTTTAATTTTTAAGTAATATGCTAACTTTGTAACCTTGCATTATCTTTCTGGGGTTTAGCGCAACGAAGACAAGTGTTGTTGTTGTTTATTTTTGAAGACAAATGAATGTTGGTGTTTATTTTTGTTCAACTGTCAAAAATACCTTATCAGCGGCAGTAGTACCAACATTGACAATTTGAAAAAAAAAACAATTAGTTTTGCCACAACTCGTGAGTTAATCCATGTATAACTTATCTCTTCATTTAATATGCGAATCGAAACGCACCCATGATGAAAAATATTGTATAATCAATTTAATGGGGGTTATCGTGAATCAAGATTCCCGGAGAATTTTCTTAAACTGCAATAGAGAATGCACGGCAGTCTGAGAAAATTCCCCCAAAAAATTCGCCTAAAAAATTTCTCTCAAGGCTATGATTAATTAAAAAGGGATTTTTTTTTTTAATCGCACTTATTCGCTTAAGAAACAAATTATACACAAATCAAAAGTAGAAAACCTATAACATATCTTTATTTTGTTAGAAAGTTTATTTATTAAACAGATTTAAGCGAGTAGCTAGAATATACATGGCAACCCAATAATTATGACGGGGAAAAAATAGGCAATCTAACGATTTCACATTCAATCCGAGTTGAACGATGTCTCAAATTTTTCATCTTGAATAGAGGTATACTATAGAGTCTATTGATTAGGTCATCTAAAAGGAAGTAAGACGTTCACAAGTTTTTGTTACAGAAATCGGTCAATTGGTCATTAAAAATGAAAGAAAATTTCATTAGGGGTCCCTAAAGACAAGAAATGCTTAAAACTTAAGAATAATGCGTAAAATATGTCATAAAATGAAAGAAACAAGTAGCAAAAAAAACTCTAATTTTTCATATTTAATTATTTATTTATTTATTCAATATCAAACAGAGATGACATCTCTTATAGACTAGACAACATTTAATTAACTAAAAAAATAACAATAACATAAATACATATAAATAAGATCTTCCCGTGTGAAAAAGAACGGTGGCCACTAATATTACTGATAAACACTAATAGTGCATAAGTGTTTTCGAGGTCGAACCACTAATGAACACTTACCGTGGCAAATAAACCACTGATGACCACAAATAGTGGCAATAGTGGTAAGTCTACCCATCCACCGTAGGCGACATCGATTTTGTTGCTGTAAAATGCTTAAAATGAAAATTTTACATGAAATATAAAATTTATGTTGAAATTTTTTTTTTGTTTTTATAAACACAAATGGTTTCAAAAGTACATAAAACATTATTTCTACTACGTATATTACAAAAACACATATTTTGAAGATAAATAAAAATATCGTTATACATGGGACTTAAGAAAATCGTCCTAAACACCTGGTTTTTAGCAAAACTTTAAAGTTTACAACAAATCTGAAATCATTTTTGAGCTCAGCAGCCCCAAATTATTTAAAGTACCAAATTTCATCGATATCCAACCACTCCTTCTATTTTTGACCATTTTTTGTATGGGCTCAACGCACTGTGCGGATGCCTAAACAGCCTAGTCAGTCAGTCAGTGAAGATTACATCAGTTTGCAAACGATTTACATAGGAAGTGACAATATAGTTAGAAAATAATACTAGATTGGTAACAGTTGATCTTCCGGTACGGAATCCGTGCTGGTGATCAGACAAAGCATTGCCAAAACAAGGTGAAATTTTATCGTAAACGATTTTTTCGAAAAGTTTAGGTATTGCACAGATTATAGATATTGGCCTATAGTTACAAACGTCCTGTTTCGGACCTGACTTATGGATAGGAACGATATGAGATACTTTCCAAGTATCGAGAAATATTCCACTGGCAAGCGATTTATTAAAGATAAAATACAAAGGATAAGCCAAAGACTTAGCACAATATTTTAACAAATAATGTGCTATGCCATCAGGACCCTCAGATATTTTTCCCCTGATATTTGTAAGGGAAAGTTCTATGTCGTATTCGGATATGCTAACGTTACCGATATCACAAATAACATCAGGCACTGAGCATTCAGAGACATTAGAGCTATTGTTGGTATATACCGATTTGAAATTTGCCGCAAAAAAGTTACAAATGGTATCAGTATCCTGAGAGAATTCGTTTTTGTAGTGCATTAAACTTGGTAACCCATTCATCTTTTTTTATACCCTACACCCAGGATATATTCACTTTGTCCTTCCGTTTGTAACGCAGAGAAGGAGGAGCGGCAGATATAGAAAAGTATATATATTCTTGATCAGCGTTACCTCCTGAGTCGATATAGCCATGTCCGTCCTTCAGGCTGGCTGGGTGGCTGGGTGGCTGGCTGGGTGGCTGGGTGGCTGGCTGGCTGGCTGTGTGTGGAAATACATTTTTTGGGAAAACTAAGCAAGATAATTCAATGAAATTTGGTACACAGCCATTGTCGTCAAAGATAACTCGGGGGATTGAAAATAAGCGAAATCGGTTAATGGACACGCCTACCACCCATACAAAAAATTCCTTCAAAATGCAACTTTTGGAGTATTTTTTACGACAATACAATCAAAATACACATAAATACTAAGAATTGTAATTGCAGGCTCTGAGAAAAAACTGGGCAAATTCGGACAAAAGGGCGTGGCACCTCTCATATAAGCAAAAGCTTCAAAGCGTTTTTTGAGATAATCGAACTAAATTTTACTCAGACACTGAGAACTATAAATACAAGCTTTAAGTAAAAATTGGATAAAATCGGACAAGCGGGCGTGGCACCTCCCATATAAGCAAAAGCTTCAAGACGCATTTTTTGAGATAATCCAACCAAATTTCACTCAAATATTAGAACTATAAATGCAAATTCTGAGAAAAAACTGGGTGACTTCGGACAAGAGGGCGTGGCACCTTCCATATAAGCAAAATTTTCAAAACACTGCTGTGTAGGGTATTTAATTTTTAGCCAGGCCAAAGGTAACACCCTTACTAGTTTTTTATTTAAATAGGACCAGAAAGATTTACTGTTAGTCTGCAATTCATCTTCGGTTGATAATAAATATGCACGATAGAGAAATTTGTTGAGTGTATCAAAATTGAATTGACAAATTAAATAATTGGATTTAAGTCGCAAATCTTCCTTAGAATTTCGAAAGCGCTTGTAAGCTTTGTTTTTCATATTTTTTAGATTACATAATCGTTTATTAAACTAAGGAGGATTATTATTTAATCTCACCGATTTTAAAGGAATATTATTAATAATGGCATCATTAAAATAAGTTAAAAATGTTTCATACATGCGCTTGAGATCAAGTCCAGAGAACAATGATTCCCAATTACATGAATCAAGATAAAAATTCATAGCCTCAAAATTAACCCGGTTATAAACATGAACAAATCTTTGAGATAAATCAAGTTTTTGATAGTATACTATCGACATTTCTAAAATAATAGGAGTATGGCGAGTTGATTTTTCAAAAAGAGGAGCACTAGGAACGTCGATCATAATAGATAACTCCTTATCAATAAAAATCAAGTCTAAAATACGATTGATATCGTTGGTGATATTATTGATCTGAATCAAATCGTATTGGCTTAAAAAAATCGATGAGAAATGTCTCAATATCGCTGGTAACATTAAATGGAGTTAGATATTTGTTATCGAAATCAAGATCCCATACAATATTTCCAAGGTTAAAATCTCCAGTAATGATTACATGTTGATTGGGTGTTAAAGCATCCAATATACTCCGGCAGTTTTCCAAATGAACTTTATACAGATCAAAACAGCTGGACGGAGGTATGTAGCTAACAACTACAAACAGTTCAAAATCATGTCTAAGACTGATTTGATAATGATTTGATCAACCGAGTAAGGTTGCTGAAAAGGCAGCGTAATTTGTTTACATGAAAACACATTTTTTACAGCAATCAGGACACCTCCCCCCTCGTAAGTCCCGTAGTCACCGAGCAACGATCTTTGCGAAAGACATAAGATAAACTATTAAAAATTTCTGACGTTAGATGGTTTTCCGTCAACCAAGTTTCGGTAAGAACAACGATATCAAAAGGAAGTGAACTAGAACATAGTATTGATAATATAATGAGAATAAGGATGCAGAGTTATGACATCCCGAGGTATTAATTAAATTTTTGATCTAGCTACCTTAGTCTGTGTAGATTTGCGACGATTTTTACCATTACGAGGCATGAATTCATGGACGACAGCACCCACAGGCCAAACATCCTTGGACAGTATGCAATCAAATTCACTCGCAACCAAAGACAATTTGAATGAAGCATAACCACGAGATTCAGGTAAATTTAGCTTGCGGCAACTCAGTGAATCCAGGGCTATTGATGAAAAGTTAACTTTATTTTTAATATAAGTTACCAGATTATCTTCAGTAGTAGCCGGTGCTAGACGAGAGATGAACAAACTCTTACGAGGAGAACGTTGAACCACCACCAATTCGCAATTCGACTCGACGTGCGGTTGTTGTTGGGAGGACTCCAAATCACCAGTATTTAAATTGCTAACAGAAGTCGTCGCAGAAACGATAGCATAGTATAGAGTAACTTCGGGTATTGTGATATAGTCGGGTGATGAGATATACCAGCTTATTTTCTCGGCATAAATTTTCTTGTCAATACAATAGTGGAGTTAATAAAGCCCTTTAGATGGGAGTCCTCAAGAACAGCTCCGATTTTTATGTTTTTTTTTTTTTAATTTTTTTTTTTTAAATCAGAAACATTTTGAAGCGCTGCACACTGGGGCAAGGAGCCCTCATATGTGGCATCAAATAAACGGAGCTACATACTGCAACCAAATTACATATACATACTAAGGATGGATCACTAAAGCTTTCAACAAAATTTGGTCAAATTTGAACAAGAGGGCGTGGTACCTCCCATACAAGCAAAATCTTAAAAACTCTATATTGAGAGTGCTTTCTGAGATAATCGAAGCAAATTTGGTACAATTGCTACGAATAGTAAAGGTCAGCTCTGACAGGAAAATTAGAGACCAATATTGACCAATATTGCGACTTGAATGAGATAATTTCTTACTTAAGTGTTCGTGATGACCACTTGTCCTCTTTTCCAGCTGTTTTAACAAAAAACCGAATTGCTGTTCAAAATTATCATGTCCAGAACTATACATTATGTTTTTAAGTTCTTGTCTCGTGACAAATAATAAGGTAGAGGCTATTTTTAGAACAAAATTAGAAATTTTGAATAATGTCGGCAATGCAAAATTTTCTTGTCGCTTCTAGAAGTCAATACTAAACGGAATATTTTTGAATCATAACTAATGCTTGGAAAGGCTTGGGACCTAATTAAATTATCTATTATTTATTTGATTTCGTAAAATTTTTCTTCTCCATTTTATTTAACTTACCTACCTAAATGTGTTAACATTTTTAAGGGAAAAAATATGTTTATATACGGTTACACCCCAGAAGATGAAGATTCCATGGTCAAATAACATTAAAAAATAATAAACTTTAGCAAAAAACTGATTTGATTAATATGGAAATAACTTATAAAAATTATTTCAGTCTACAAAGTTAAAGTTTAGCGTGCTGTAGTGATGAAATGAGTTTGTTACAAGTTATTTGAAAAATGGCAAATAGTACGTTGGTTAATATATTAATACCAATATAAAATGGTATCCTGAAATAACATTTAATTTTTTGAATTATCGCCAGGTATTGGGAGTATCTGCCCCAGTGTGCGCTGTCGGAATTATATATATTTTTAAACAATATTTATGGGAAAAGGAAAGCCTCTCCGATCACTGGAGACCCAAAGAAGGTATGCGACAGGCGAAGAGGCTGATCGATCCAAAACATGTTAAGGCTGAAGCTGTTCTAAATCTCAGCAGGAAAGATATAAAAACGTGTAGTGAGATAATGACAGGTCACTGTAAACTTAATTATCACCTAAAAAAGATGGGTTTGGTAGACGATGACTCCTGTAGACTCTGCTTAGAGGACTTTGAAACAGCAGAGCATGTGCTAGGTGCATGCCCTGCTGCGTTTAGACGCAGAATTAGGTACCTAGGAGCTGAGATTTTAGATCCAGGTGACATAGGTAAAATTAATCCCATGGCAGTAACAAGATTTATAGATAGTCTGGAACTGTTTTAATTAGGGAAAGAGGCTGTACAAAAGATCTTTTAGGTCGCAGTACAATCTAGAGCCTTTTAAATAATAATAATAATAATAAAACAATATTTAAAAAAAGTTATTTTTAAAAAAAAAAATTGGAAAAAATATACAACAAACAAAAATCAAAATAGTCATTTTATATGTATTTGGCAATTTTAAATCCGAATCCAGCATTAGAATTGCTGTATCTTATAAAGTTTCTGAGATATTTTCACATTTTATAGGGTCTTAAATTGTGTGTATAAAAACTGTTGCCATGTTTTTCTTAAGAACGGCTAAAGCGATTTTATTGAAACTTTGGTAAATGATGCGTATTTGCGTATACTAAAGAATGAGATAGATTGCAGTGTGGTGAAACTAATTAAATAAAATTCGAAATAGCTTATCCACAAAAATTTCTCATACCAAAAATTTTTCAACGAAAAATCAAAAAAAAAAAACAAAACAAAATATCGTGTTTTTTTACTCCTTTGCCTATAACTTTATTTGGGTTAGAGATAGGTATAATCATTTCCTTATAAAAACAAGTAAATAAAATTTCCTTCAAAATGGTTTATTTAAAAGTTTCCGAAATATGCCTACTCAAACATAGAAATTTTGTTTATGCGGTCGCAAGAACGGTTTCAAAACCAAAAATGTGTTGTTTGGTCGGGGACCAAAATTTATAGCTTTCGCTATGTAAAAATACTCCACAAATTTAAAGGAGGTACCTTTGCTTAGACTCCGCAACACTGCTGCGGCGCTGGGACACTTCTACCACGGTGGTAAGGTGGTGGAGATGGACACCAAGTCAGTACTTCAGGGGATGACCAGGAGTCAATGATGCTGACTAGGAGTCGTTGTTCGTGACCATGAGTCACTGTTTCAGCGATGAGCTGTATGTAAGTTAGACCGCCGCAAGCAAAGAATTACAAAAAAGCAAACTCAAAATCTATTTATTTAATTTACTTTTATTGATATTAAAACTTTATAAAGTTAAAATTTAATATTAAAATATTGATTATAAAATGCTGCTGTTGTTTGCGGTGTGGGTTCTATGCAACGAGTAAGAACGATTCCAACTTGAGCTTTACACTTTCTAACATGTCAAGTTGAAAATAGTTTTCAGCAGTTGTCAGCCATTCATTTTGTATTAGAGTGAGCGAGACGGCAACACTCGCTAGGGTTAACAAGTATTATACATTCTTATTGGAAGGTTTAAAGATCGAATGTAACGAGTAGTTACAGATCGATCGGGTGGATAGTGTGGCCGTTTATCGGGTAACTACCCCCAAGTTTGGGATTTGAAGTTTATGCATTTCCCCGCGTAAGCAAGTGTACAAGGCAAAATATGCTTAGAAACGCTTATGAATTTTTTCATAATTTTTGGGGACATTTTATATTTTTTCAAAACTGGTCAAAAAAATCATTAAAAAAGTTCCAAAAAATTCTGAAATTTCTTGGGTGTTTCGAAGCATTTTTTGCAAAAACTAATTCTCCGACTGAATAAGCAAAATTGCTTTGTTTGAGGGGCCATATTTTGGTAAATTTTTGACATAAGAAACTTTTGAATAAACCGTTTTCAAGGTAATTTTATCCTTTTTTTGTTGTATATGGCATTGCCCATACCTATCTCTAACTTAAATAAAGTTAGAGGCAAAAGAGTAAAAAAGCACAAGAACTAATTTTCTACAAAAAGTTTTCTAAAAAAATCTGTAAAAGATGACATGTCATCAAAAATCCAAAACCTGATAATTACCATAAACCATATGATTAGCAATTCATATTGGCCCTATGCTCCTCCTAGGAGTTAAAGGAGAATACATACATACATACATACATATGATTAGCAATTAACCCATTATAAAGCGTGTCTAATTGCGTGTCTACGTTATGTTCGAATTGCTTTAAATATTTATGGAATTAATGAACAAAGCACTTTTCAGCACCAATAAAAACATACTCATGTTACTTAGCTACAACTTTTATATTTCCCACACTTAATGCATTAAGAACAATGTTTCCATTGAGAAAGGTGAAAAAAAAAAAAAAACAAACACAAGGAAATACTCCTACATACATACATACTTACCTAGGTGGCATATGAATTGCAGAGCTGTAAAAAAATCCTTATTCCTTCATATTTAATAAATTACAATGGCACACAAAAAAAACCTACAGGATTTTAAAATATCGTTGCTAGAAGTTGCAAAAAGCGCTGGTTTCAGGTTTATGTTCCATTTTTGCAATACAATAATTGTGCAAAATTTTCTGAAAATTTCACCTTTTGTTAAGAATAGCTCAATATCTTGTGATACTGAAGTAATTCTAGAATTGTATAACACTGGCATACCTAAATTGGAGCAATATTCGAGTGTTAGCGTTATTTAACCATCTCTGTATGCTTCATGTCCATTTATATGGAGCATACCGAAATAGAGAAGGGTTAAATTACGCTGACGCTCGAATAACGCTCCAATTTTGGTATGGCTGTAAGATTTTATAAAGTTAATTCCAATAACGAAAGCTTTAATAGATAACACTGTCCAATAATTTAAAAAAAATGTAATAAAGACAAGACTTGGCTATACTGGGACGATAGCCCTATCATAGCTGCGTAAAATCTCCGATAGGTTTTGCAAAGTTAGCCTCATAACAGTTTTTATCGATCTCTAAAGATTCGTCCCAGTATAGGCAAGCCTTGTCCCTAATTTTGCTGTTGCACTGTGTAACTAATTACCACCTTAGCACTAGTTGAGGATATTCTTATACATTCAAAGTCATAAGCTTATGTTTAACTACATACAAACCCAGTAAGAAAAAAGGCTTTCCTTGGGAAAAAGCAAAAATCTCATTTGTATATAACTTTTGAAGTAGACCGTTCATATTTGCTTCTTAAAATAAGTGACAACTACAAAACTGTCAACCAGAGTTAGTTATTCCCCATGAAAATAATTTTAGTTCAAAACCGGTTCAGGAAAGCATTTTAGTAAAGTTTTATTTCTGCTTTTGCTTACTGGGTTCAAAAGTTTGTAATTTGTACATATCAGTGTTGATAGCTATTACAAGAACATGGTTATTAATTCTAGTGAAATATTGATTAGCCCTAAATTGAAGGTGTCAAATGAATTAGCAGTTAATTAGCGTTCAATACAAAATTTTCGATGAAGTTCTTAATTTTTAATTCTAAAAAGTTATTTAGAGATTTGGGTCAATCTTTGTGTAATCGATTAGGATTAGGGTTGACATCTTCGATGACGAAATGATTTTTCATAATTCCAAAAAAATCCAAGATGGCGGCCATAAGAAGCTTCGATGCAACTTTTGGATACTCAAATATTTGAAAATTTACAGTTTCTCGGCTTTTTATCCGAATTTGATGAAATTTTTAGAATTAGTGCAAAAAAATATGACCTTTTGAAAATAAAAAAAAATTACACTGGAAAAACTATATAAAAAAATTATTTTTGGTGTAAAAAAAGCCAATTTGGGGCCTGGGGAACCCTTTTTATTTTTTTTTTTTTTAAACATTTGCACTTAAAAGTGAATTTTATTATAATTATTTTGCGACCCTCAAAATAGTGGTATCTTTTACATTTTTTAAGTTATGAGTTTTTGAAGTTGTGTAATTTTGTGCTACCATATAGGGTTGCCACCGTCCGGACAGTTTATTTTTTTTCGATGGCCCCTAGTAAATTTTTTTCTTAGAATATTTTTGCAGCACATTTTAACCCATTTGAACCAAGTTTTTGGAAAAAGGAGTCAAAAAGACCCATAATAACGGTATGTAATGGGTTAAAATGTTCACATAATTTAACGTGAAATCAAGCAAGAAAGAATTTTTTAGGAAAAACTTCTACGGCGAACGATCAACAAGCTTAAATTGATTCCCTTTCCCATTCCCTTTTCTTATTGCAATTTTGAAGCTTTGAGATATCCATTAAAAAAAAATTTCTAACTTTTTTCATATGCCTAATAGTTTAGAAGATATCCTAATTCAAACTTAGTCTGCTCGAATTTTCATAGCAGATTATACTCCGGCGTATGACCATTGGGGTGTCCGTTATTTACCAATTTCATTATTTTCAAGAAGGGACCCCTCAAAATGACGGTCTTAATGGATAAAAAAAGAAAAATTTCAAAAGCTTCTAGAATAGCGTGCCGCTTTTGAAATAACTTTTTTCATACAAAAATGTTCGGGGAAAAGTCTTCGCTCAGTGTTTTCCATCATATTAAAGTTTAATTAAATTAAATATAGAAAACTTCTAGAAATCAGATTATTTTAAATATTGGGTGTACAACTTAAAAACCGGAATTTTTTAGCGAAATTTGATGCTTTATTGTGGAAAAATGTTACAATATATTTTATTCAAAGTATTGTCCATTGGAAGCTACAAAATTTCCCCATCTTTCAGGCAATTTATGAATTCCATCCCAAAAAAATTGCGCCGGCTTGGCGGCCAAAAATGAATAGAGCCAATTTTCGATATCTTGAACTTAAGTGAACCGTATTCCTGATAGGGCGTTTTGCATCGAGCGAAATAAATGAAAGTCAGACGGAGCAAGGTCCGGACTATAAGGCGGGTGAGCCAAAACTTCCCATCCACTATTTTCCAAAAAGTTTTTCACGGGTCTTGCAACATGCGACCGAGCGTTGTCATGATGAAAAATTATTGCTTCGAGTCTGGTCGCATTTTCCGGGCGTTTTTCGATGATGGCAAGCTTCAAACGTATTAATTGTGTTCGGAACAGGTCACCTGTGATTGTCTGGCCCGATTTCAACAACTCATAATATAACGGCCCCTTCTGATCCCACCAAATACACAGCATAACCTTGGCGCCATGGATATTTGGCTTCGAGGTTGATTTGGCTGGTTGGCAGGGTTTCACGAATGACTTTTAGCGCTTGGGATTGTCATAATGGATCCATTTTTCATCCCCAGTCACAATCCGATGCAAAAATGATTTGTTTTTATGGCGCTCAAGCAGCATTTCAGACATACAGAAGCGCCGTTCAACGTCTCTCGACTTCAACTCATAGGGGACCCAATTACCTTGCTTTTGAATGTATCCGGCGGCTTTCAAACGTTTCGAAATGACTTGCTGAGTCACTCCCAACAATTTGGCAAGCTCGTCTTGTGTTTGACACGAATCCTCATCGAGTAGCTTCTCTAATTCTTCGTCTTCATACTTTTTTGGCTGTCCTAGGCGTTCTTTGTCTTTGATGTCAAAATCGGCACTTTTGAAGCGTTTAAACCATTCAAAACACTGTGTTTTTCCTAAAGCATCGTCGCCATAAACTTCTACAAGCAAACTATGACTTTCCGCAGCAGTTTTCTTTGCAAAAAAATGACCCAACAGAACCTCCCGCAAATGCTGTCTTTTTCTCCAATTTTCGAAGTTATTCATCGTGAAAAATAATAATGATGCACACAAGAAAAAATTGTTTTGTTGACTGATTTTAACAACTGTCAAATGTATCTTCAAAATGACATATATAAAAAGTTCGAGCTTTCACGATATTTGTTAGTACGGACATCCACCGTCAAATTCCGGTTTTTAAGTTGTACACCCAATAGCAAAAATTCCATTTCTTAATAAAGAGCATAAAAAAGTATTAGTTAAAATTCAATATCTCCTGAAGGAGATCAGCCAGGACTTTTCGATTTAAATTTTTTTACTCTAAAGACATGCACCCAACTTTCTGCATACTCAGTTTTTTAAGTTTTTTTTTTTTTAATTTAAGCCCATTGAAGCCCACTGTTCAGGGTCATAAAACAAGAACGGGACCAGCTATGACTTTGAATTTAACGGAATTTTATCATGCATGAATTATTTTTAAGAACCTCATTTCAAGAATTTTTCTATAAACACTGAGTGTAGACTTTTCCGCATATATTTTTGTATGAAAAAAGTTATTACAAAAGCGGCACCGTATCCTAGAAGCTTACTGCCCATTAAGACCGTCATTTTGAGGGGTCTCTTATTGAAAACAATAATCTTGGTAAATAACGGACACCCTAATCACCATATACTAGAAAGCGTCTGTCCTTAAAAAATCAGAACGCAAAGCGTCTGCCTCTTGCATTTTCATGCTCAGGGAATTTGAGAGAACGATTAAGCTTAATGTCAAACACAATGAAATGATTTAGCCCAGTGTGCCAGACGGTTCAAATCTTCGCATTTTTATCCGTTACTGATCCGTTGGCTGGAGAAATTCAAAAAAAAAAACGATTCGCTTTTTTTTTGGGAATCTCTCCCGCCAACGGATCAGTAACGGATCCGTAACGGGTAAAAAAGCGGAGATATGAACCGCCTGGCACACTGGGAATATATTGATTTTTTTTGTAACAATATCGGAATGACAGAAATTGGTTTTACTACTCCTTCTGATGTTATCTTCACAAAAAACGTAGTCTGCCTGGCCATGAAATCACATATCCCAGTGTGCCAGACGGTTCATATCTTCGCTTTTTTACCCGTTACGGATCCGTTACTGATCCGTTTGCGGGAGAAATTCCAAAAAAAAAACGATTCGCTTTTTTTTTGGGAAAAAAAACGATTCGCTTTTTTTTTGGGAATCTCTCCCGCCAACGGATCAGTAACGGATCCGTAACGGGTAAAAAAGCGAAGATATGAACCGTCTGGCACACTGGGATTTTTTTATGTCATAAAAATTGGAAAAAGAACTAGTAGAGTGCTACCTTTGGCCTGGCCAAAGAATAATATACCCTACACTGCAGTATTTTGAAAATTTCGCTTGTAAGGGAGTTGCCACGCCTTATTGACTGAATTCACTTAGGTTTTGCTTAGATTTTGCACTAACTATTCTATTTATCTGCACAAAATTTGGTTTCATTATCTTTAAAAATGCCTTCAGTATAATATTTTGAAACTTTTGCTTATAACGGAGGTGCCACGCACTCTAGTCCTAATTTGCCTAGTTTTTGCTCGGAGCCTGGCTTTACTGTTTTTAGTGCCTTAGTGAAATTTGGTTGGATTATCTCAAATAACGCTTACAGCATAGCATTTTGAAAGTTTTCCTTGTATGGGAGGTGCCACGCCCTCATGTCCGAATTCACCTAGTTTTTTTTCAGAACCTGGTTTTACTGTTCTTAGTGTTTATGTTGATTTTGGTTGGATTATCTCTATTAACAGTTTCAGTATAACATTTTTAACCTTTTGCTTATATGAGAGGTGCCATGCCCTCTAGTCCTAATTTGCCTAGTTTTTGCTCAGAGCTTGTGTTTACTATCCCTATTATTTATGTGTGTTTTGCTTGCGTTATCGCAAATATTGCGTTTTGAACATATTCTTTGTATGGGCGGTAGGCGTGTCCGTTGACCGATTTCGCTCATTTTCAATCCCTCGAGTTAACTTTAATGACATAGGTAGAATACCAAATTTCATTGAATTATGTTGCTCAGTTTTTCCAAAAAATGTATTTCCATGCTCACCCAGCAAGCCAGCCAACCAGCCAGACAGACGGGCATGGCTATATTGACTCAGGAGGTGACGCTGACCAAGAATATAGGGTATAGGGTGTAGGGCAAGGGCGTCAGCGTAGAACAAAAGTGAGCCAATTTTGGCTCTCCTACAAAAACAAGAATATTTCAATAATTTTTTAAATTTCTGAGAACTACAAAACACACGAAAAATGTTTGTTGTTTTTTTCGAGCTTGTCCAAATTCGCGGGATTAAAATATTTATGAATAACTGTTTTTGTTTTTTTCGTGTGTGTTGTAGTTCTCAGAAATTTAAAAAATGATTGAAATATTGTTGTTGTTGCAAACGAGCCAACAAAAAAAAACAAAAAATAGGTTTTGTGATTGTTGTAGTTCGAGGAATTTGAAGTTGTTGTAAAAGCGAAAATTTTACGCTGACTGCGCTTGGCTTAGTGATTTGAAAACGCTGACACCCTTGGTGTAGGTTATAAAAAATACTAATAACTCAAAAACACAGCACGAAAAAAGTCTGCTGCTTGGTGCACTTACCTTATTTTTTAGGCTTACATAATTTTTCAAAATAAGTGGCAGATACGATGTTATAACATACCACAGCAGTTTCTTTTTTACATTTTTGAAGGGCTGAAATTTTAAAAATCAGCAGCAAATAGTTGGCAGACTTGGCTCATATACTTTGATTTACTCCAATTTTCACAATTATCATCTTCTGCCAAACGATGTTATCGCATAATTTTTAAAAACAAATACTTATTCCTCAATGCTTTTATGAGCATTTTTAAAAACTTTTCCACATTTGTCGCCAAATAAGTGTAGTAGAAACAATGCTTGCTCAGAACTTACCCAATCAAAGCGGAGAACTTGCAGAAATGTTTTCAAAAGCTGTTAAAAATCAACAAAATAACAAATAAAAATTTCATTTTTTATTTTTCATTGAAATTTATTTAAATTTTTTAATTGCTTTATTTTTGTCGATTTGTGTTTTACTTTTTTACATTTTCAATTGAATTACTTCATTATTGAATTGTTTTCCTACCATAATTTTTAAAATTATTTTATTTTCAAACATTTCGAAATTGTTACAGAACATTGTTTAATTTTGCTGGTGCTTTTTTTTTTTTAATATGCAAGAAAAAGCTTAAAAATTTTATACTGAATGCATAAGAAATGACGTTATATTGCAATTAAATTTTACGCTATATAATTTTTAATAAATATATATTTTTATAGACTTAAATTATATATATAATTGATTTAACTTTTTGTTTTTTCTTTATAAGTTGCACAATTTAAAGCTTAGTTTTTGAGAAAATATTAGGTTGAAGTTTTTTTTTGTAAATTTTATGGTGCTTTAAGAATTTTCGTAATTTAATTTAAATATTCGTTTTAGCTTTATAAGTTTCATAATAAGTATACTTAACATATAAATAATTGAGGTTCATGTCTTTGCTGTGTTACTAATTAGTAACCTACATTAAAAAGAAACTTTTATCTTAAGATCCTTTCATAAGGCTTTTTCTAAATAGTAATATATACGTATTATTTGATGATAGTCTTAATACATACCTCTAGAAGAAATGAAGATTTTATATAGTCTAAATGTTCAGAAATTTAATTTTGCACTACATTGCTTACACGTTAGAAAAAATGCTCCTTCGTTTGTACACCATAAGTACTGGAAGTAATATCTGTGGCAAAAGGTCAAAATTAAAACAGTTGATGTTGACCGAAATATCCTTATTTTATTTACAAAACATAAATTAATGAATAATTGATCAAAGCGAAGGCAAAATAAGACTATTAACCAAATTTTATACTGTAATTTGATGTGTCTGTTTTTAGTTGATGCGTCTCTTTGCTGGTGTATTGATGATGTGCAGCAGTGAGGCGTTTGATGTAGTGGCTCTCTTTTTGTAATACTTTTGTTTTTTTAAACTTTGGTAGATGGCTCTTTAAAAGACAGTGATATACGTACCTGAGTTCGTTGAAAGGTTCGCTGCATCTGACATAATTGACAAGAACAAATACCAAATAGCCTTTAAGACGTGCAATATTTTACAACAGCATCTTTTTAGTAAGACCAAAGAACCGATTGACCGATTGACAAACTGGACCAATTCCAATTAGCTTATAGCATCCCATGCAATCGTGACGGAACCAATATATGCCACGAAGTATATATTGGCACAACCAAATCAAAATTAAAGACGATCTGGACACAAATCGGATATAAAAGCTGGACACAAAAGTGTCAACACTCCAGCAAAGAGATGCAGAAAATTGTGCACATTTGTATAGGTATTTAGTAAGTCAGAAGGGGGGAATCAGCAAGAGCAAAAATTAGATTTTTTGACTCCGTGTTATGCTTAACATGTAAAATTATATGTAAGCAAAGAGCATTGTTAAAAATTCTGTGGAACTTGTGTTAAATAGTTTTTTGTGTTATATTTACTTTTTAGTACCCTGATGATGACTTGTAGTTCAACTCGAAATATTGGAATAATAAAGATATTAAATTAAACTAGTAAGGACGTTGCCTTTGGCCTGGTCAAATATTAAATACCCTACACTGCAGTATTTTGAAAATTTTGCTTATATGGTAGGTGCCATGCGTTCTTGTTTAAGTTCACCCAGTTTTTGTTCAGAGCTTGCATTTATAGTTCTTAGTATCTGCGTACAATTTAGTTGGGTTGCATCAAAAAACGTTTTGAGTATAGCGTTTTGAAACTTTGGTTTATATGTGAGGTGCCGCGCCTTCTCTTGTCCGAGTTCAGCTAGTATTTGCTCAGAGCTTGCATTTATAGTTCTTAGTGTTTGAGTGAAATATAGTTGGATTATCTCAAAAAAACTCTTTCAGTATGGCATTTAGGAACTTTTGCTTATATGGGAGGTGCCAAGCCCTCTTGTCCGAATTTGCTTGTTTTTGCCCAGAGCTTGCGCTAATGATTCCTAATATTTATGTTTTTTGTGGTTGCATTTTCGTGAAATATAAACTTAAAGTTGCATTTTGAATATATTTCTTGTATGGGCAGTGTCTGTTGACCAATTTCGCTCATTTCAATCCCTTGAACTAAATTTTACGGTAAATCCACTGTGCCGAATTTCATCGAATTATCATGAGTGGTTTGCGGTAGTTTTCCACAGACGGACAGCCTGCCAGCCAGCCAGACAGACGGACATGGCTATATCGACTCAGAAGGTGACGCTGATCAAGAATTTATATACTTTTCTATACCTGCCACGCCTCCTTCTTTGCGTTACAAACGGAAGGACAAACTGAATATACCCTGGGTAAAAAGGACCAAAAATTATCCAAAATCTTTTTATTGAAATATATGACCTAGAGTCAGTTAAAAAGCTAAAACAAATCATTTTTAGTAGTTAACTCTTAAAAGGTTATTTTTACTGTAACTTCGAAGAACATTTACAACAGTTCTGTGAATTGGCGCAGTTTTCATCTGAAATTAAGGTTTAATTTACTGTTTTCCCAATAGCTAAAAATTTGAGCAGTATCTGTACAGTACTTTTATGCTTCCTCCTAGGATTTACATACTATTTTCACAGTAATTTTACTATACTTCAAACTCAATTTGACCGTTACTGTGGGTTGGTGCAATTTGTATTGTTCCAATCGGTCGGATTGACTTTCTTTTCTGTGTACAAAAAATTATTTATTTAAACTCTCAATAACATATTTGTTTCATATTGCAATGTAGTGCATTTCAGAAGTTGTATTATATTTTAATATTGAGCCGATTTGACATAAGGTGTAGTAACTGAGGTAACGTATATATAATTTCGGTGCAAAGATTGCAAAACTAGGTATCGAGCATTTTTTGTGAAAATGAGTTATGTGGTCCAGGGTTTTGATCTCGGTGAGATCTACAAGCTAGCAAAACCAAACTTGCGCTATGACTTGTAGTTCCTTAGAAAAACAACTTGAAAACCCAGATATTGTGGTTTTTTCATATCAACTTAAAATTTAAATTTGCGCTCCTGAAAAATTATCAAAATATGCGATACCTAGTTTTGCCATTTTTGCACAGATTTATTAAGAGTATTTTTTTTTTGTTTTTCAATTAATGCGCGTATAAGATTTCAATTGGAATTCTAGACGAATCATATCAACTGACCAATCTTTTACTTTTGCATTAAAAATGTTTTCAAATAAATTGAAATTCACTGATTTTTTAACATTTTTCAAAATTTTTGAATTAACAACTCGTCGCCCGAGTTCTCATTTGCCCCATACGCATATTTGTTAAAAAAACAAAAGCAAATAACTTGCGTTTGTTTCGACAAAAGATATGTTATTTTGCTTTTTTAACGAATATGCGTATGGGGCAAAAGAGAACTTAGACGACGAACTATGTTTCAGTTATTGAAAACATATTTTTTCTGAATATAAGCCGTTCAAAATGACAATAGTAAATGACAAAAGTAATGTCATAATATTAATTGGTCGACATTTTGTTAGGGATGAATGAAATTGATTTCTGTTTGCACAAAAAATTTACTTAATAAAATGGCATTGTTAAAATTAAGTTGAAAAAATTATATCGACCAAATAACCGATCATTATTGCACATAATTTATATGACATTACTTTTGCTTCGTTTTGGAGTTGCACCATTGTCATTTTGAACGGCTCATATCTCAAAACATATATCAGGGGTTTCCAACGAAACAAGCGAATTATTTTGGGATAGAAATGTCTATTGTATCAATTTTTAAAAATAGTAAACAAAAATCTTAGCCAAATTAAGGAGTGATATTTTAAATAGTTCATGAAATTATTCTGTGAATTAACTTTTAAGATGTTTTTCCTTTTTAAAGTCGAAAAACTTAAAATGTTACTATAAAAATTTAAGAAGAACATATTGAATGATTAGAACCTTTTCTAAAGAAGAAATTTTGATTTTTAGAAAATTATTTTAGGAACAGTTGAATATACGTAATTGTACAAGAATACATGGTAATTTTTTGATAAATTCTGACATATTTTTCTTTATATTATTTATTGATTGACCCTTAATAATAAATTTTTGGACAACCACGCAAGTGTGATAAACATTTTAGAAACTTCTTGCGGAAAGAGCCTAATGTAAAAACTTTTTTAATATATACATAATAAAGCATAGCATAGAGAAGTCAGTTAATATGATAAGTTTTAATATATAAGTTCTAGTAATTAAACTATTATCGTACTTAAGTATAACTTTTCTTTGTTTTAAATTTTTTTATTTGTAATTATTGTTTATTTTCACTAAAAAGTCGCAATACTATTAAAGTTTTTTTCTACAAAATCATTCCTTGTCAACTCAAACTATAATGATTTTCTTAAGTTTTGTCATGTTTCATTTTCTTACAGAATCATAAAAATTTATATATTTTTAAAAAGGCCGGTAGAAGTCGAAAACTATCAAATACGTGTATGCCTCAAAACAGCTATTTTTGCACTTTTAAACAAGGATATCTGGAGAACTAGAGCAAGGGTGTCAGCGTTTCCAAATCACTGAGCCAAGCGCATGCAGCGCAGTCAGCGCAAAATTTTCGCTTTTACAACAACTTCAAATTCGAATTTACAACAACAATAATATTTCAATAGTTTTAAAAATTTCTAAGGACTAGGACACACACAAAAAGTAGTGGTATTCACGCGTTGATGCGCAATGCTCTTGCGTCGTTGCGGAAGTGCGGTTTACGAAAGTTTAACATTTGTAAAACAACAAACACATTGCTAAAAATTTCGCACTACTTCTGCAATTTCTCAAGATGGAAATATTCACATTGAACTTTCAGGCGTTAGTGCGTAAAAGACTTGCATTTTTGCAAGTGCGCATCAACGCATTAATAACCATATTGTTTGTTGTTTTTGTTTGTGATGCGACGTAGTCGTTGTTGTTTTACACACAAAAAATAGAACATCAAAATAATGAAAAAATTCATTGAGTTTGAGCCGAGAACAGCATTCATTGAAATAAATTCATAAATTTTTATTTCATTTTTCAAAAAATAAAAAAATTTATGAATTTCGTTCTCATATTTTATGAAATGATTCATATAGTCAATTAATGCTGTTCTCGACTCAAACTTAATGAATTTTTCATTAATATTATGTTGTTTTTTTTTGTGTGTATGTTGGTTCGAGTTCGATTTTGTGTGTACGCAATAAAAGCAACAAAAATGCGAAATTTCGACGAGCGTGAAAAAAAAGACAACAAAAATTATTTCTGTGATTGTTGTAAAGAAATATTGATGTTGTTGGTCCAGCCAAAATTGGCTCACTTGTGTTCTACGTTGACACCCTTGAACTGGAGTCAATTCAGCAAATTTGGTTTTATTTTCGTCGTGATGACATGAAATTGACTGCGAAACCTTATGCCGCAGAATCAGTGTTGTCCTGTGTTTTAGATCAAATACAATAATCTCCACATTATTTTTTGAAAGAAGATATTTGAGCAATTTAAATTTCTTCAAGCTTACAGTGTCTTTAGTTCAGAAGAGTGCCATGTTTTTAAGATTAAAATTTGAACGGTATTCGTTGACTTGACCTCCAACGTAAGGTTACATAACTGTATAACGGTTTATCTTTTCTTTTAGTAAAACTTCGGTTCCTACATAGACGATATAAATTGAGGAGAAATTTTTCAAAAGGGCTTATAACCAAAACGTAATGTCATAATATTAATTACCTGATACTTTGTTAAAAATTAATAATAAAATTGGGTTTTGTTCTCACGAAAAGTTTACTCAATGACGTGAAATTGATCACAATTAGTTTAAAAAGTCATATTTATCCAATAACCGATGATTATGGAAATAGTGTGTATGACATTACATTTGCCTTGTTTTGGTTATAAGCCCTTTTGAAAAATCACTCCACAAATGTGAAGAATTCGAAATTAAACGAAAGTAGTTTAGCTGAAGAACAGTAGCTTTTTTCGAGCAGTACCTCTAGTCTAAACCCAAATTTTAAATCTGCAAAGTAAATTCTAGTAATATTAATATTCATTGTTTTCACAAGAAGACTAAGAGGTTGAGTTGAAAGTTTATAAAAGCAAAAGAATCCTTCCACAAAGATAACGGCTGGAGATGTTGAAATTTGTAAAAACTCTTTCGAATATTTCGGGTTATAAGTATTTGACAAAGAATGACTCTACTACATTTATATGAATGTTTCTTTTTTTATCTTATGTTTTATTGTATTTATGTTAATTATTTTTTAATTTCATAAAATCTATTTATTATAATAAAATTTTTAAAATTCCTATAACGAGTTTTAATTTAGTAAGTAATATGCTCTAATTAAGTTGTTTTGAATATAACTCTAATTTATTGCAACTATAATTGTCAAAAAGTTTTGTTTACTAAAGTCAATAATAAAAAATAAAGTGGGATCAATGTAATTCGGGAACGCGAAATTATCCACTTTAGTTTAAACAAATAATAGATGGCAGCACACGCCAGTCTTCATATTTTTTGATCTAATTTCAATAAAAATATTAAAAATCCGTAAAACATTTCGATTTTTATTCGATATTTTAGTGAATTCTTTGTTTTGAGTTTTCACTAGCACACGTGCAAAAACAACACTTTGGTTCTTTTGACCAAATTTTTGTGTTCGACGCACTTTTTTAAGCTAATAGCTTTATAAAGAACCTAATGCTCTTCGGTTTTTTAATATTTTTATTGATATCGACGCAACTTTTTTTTTTAAATCGCTGGCATTGTGGCCTGTGATGATAAAATAAATATATAAAATATATTTTACATTTGTCCCATACACATATGACATTTGCCCCACTTTACTTATTTTTCTTTTTTTAAATGTAAATATGTATTTATTGTTACTTTTAATTGCTATATGTTAAATATATTATATGCATTTTTTTTTTTTTTTCATTTTAGTTTTGCTCAGTTGTTTGCACTACGCTTATTTAATTTTTATTTATGTACGTCGTTATTTTCTTTAGTTCTTTTTTTTTGTTTCTTTAATTTTTTTTATTGTTTTTTTTTTTAATAGTAGCTTAAAATTTAATACCACAGTCGAAGAGAATATTCATTTTGTTAAATTTGTTAGATTTTGCTCACAATTTGCTTTTAAGTTCTTTTTTTGTTTTAATAAATAAAATTTATTTTGTTTATTCGAGTAACGACGTAAGAGTGTTCAGAGCTGACTTTAAAAAGACATTCAGTTTAAAGCTATTTAAAAAAAAAAAAAAAAAATCAAATAAACCAAGTCATATAATCTTTTTTTGGCTAATTTGATAAATAATACAGTTATTTGGGAGAATAAAAACGGATTACCTGGAAAGTTTCACGAGATTTTTGAAAATTAGTTATGTCATGGATTTCGATGTGTTGTTTCCGTATTACAACTTTGCCACCTCGTATCTTTGCAGCTTGCGCCGCCATATTGAAAAAATGGCGCCTAAAATTATTTTTTTTGTAACTATCTCGCTGACTGTTACTTCAAGAGAAAACTCCTGGTTGAAAATTTTGCATGAGTGTTCATAAAAATATGTTGAATTTCAAAACGTGATATCTCATAAATGGTTAGTCGGACGATAAAAGACTTTGTAAGGACACAAAATTGTTGTTACGGTACATAATTTCGGAGATATTTTGAAAAAAACTGTTTTTTCTTCTAAATTTAACGATATCTCCTATAATGCGATAAAAACAATATGTTATTTGTAGATTAAGCAATATAAACAGGTGTTTTTTTCAGTTGCGACTCCACTGTTCGTGAGTTATCACAATTTAAAAATTAACGCATGACTCATACGCTAAATGCACAATTGACTGATTTTTACCACATTTTAATTCGGATATCTCCTAAAATACAAGTTGTACAAAAACAATTAAGAAAATATTTTTCTAGAAAATTTTATAAGCTACAAAATTGTTGACCAAAATTTTTCTCTATAAAAAATCGTTGGCGAGATATGTGGAAAAAACTGATTTTAGGCGCCATTTTTCCAATATGACGGCACACAGTGTGACGAGTGCGGCCAAAAGGTTCTTAGTTAAAGTCTAAAATGTAAACTAAACAAGGATGGCATGTTGTTAAGTATACTTGAACTAATAGAAATTTAAAAAAAAAAATTAATAGCCGTGTTCACAATCCGGAGCATTTAGACTTGCAAAGTAGCAAAATAGCAATAATTTCCACCTGATTGTGAGCAATTTTAAAAGTATAAACATTGCAAGCTACGAAAAATTTATTTCTCTGAGAAAATCGTATGAGCAAAGAGAACGAGAGCATAAACAAAAAATTTTTATTTGGAAAATGCTATGATATTGTTATGCTATAGGTTTTTAGTATAGAAAATGCATAAAAGCATGATAAATTCATTCCTATGTATATGTTTTGTTGTTGTATAGCAAAATTTTTCAACACCTATTTACAAATGCTATGATGCAAGACCTTTTGCACCGGATCGTGAACATGGCTAATACATTTTAAAAGCATAGTATACGAGCCCTGTAAACTTACAGTTTTGTAAAGATAGAATAAATGCCACAATGACGAGATAGAGGGATTCTGTGGTCAGTTTTGGAATCAGCACAACAAAATCTATTGGATTCTTTTTTTTAAACTAGGAAAAATTCACATCACTTAAAGTGGTGCAAAACTGTCAACATGTTTTCGAAATGGTTTTTTGTTCATTATTTTTTTATGGTTTGAAGTTCGGTAAAATTGCTCACATGTTTGAATAGAGGAAAGGTTAGGCTTTTGTTTGGTTCATATTTCTTGTTGGTCATGCAATCAGAACGGACGCTATAGCAGTACTAAGTCAAAAATAGCAAACATGTTGACAATTTTGCTTCTTACTGTATAAAAGAAGTCCTCTGCTCAACAAGGGGCTCAACTCCCCTTTTTGGGGGTTCAAAGATCAAAAAAGTTAATTTTTGACAAATAACTAAAAAACTAACAGTCAGAAAAAAAACTTTTCTAACAAAAATGAAAGCTGATGCAATTCTGCACATTTTGGACCATGTTTCTAAAATAAAAATTGACCGAGATAAGTAATTTTTAAGAGTCCTTTTTTTTGTACCTAAATTGTAAATACAGGGTTAGGCGCATGAAATGTTACCTAATCAAATGATCATAACTTTTTGTATGAAATTATTTTTTATTGATTCAAATGACAAAAATGTGTGGAAATAATCAAAAAACTAGAATCCGGCTACTTTAGCTCGATATGGCCACTTTTTGCCTTGACTATGGCCTTCAAATGGTATATCATATTAATTTTGAACGTCAATAAATTTTTTAAGTTTAATTTAATTATGTTGTAACTGCTATAACTTTTTTGCTTCTTATCCGATCGTAAAAGGTCAAAAAGCATTTAAAGGGTTAATTAATTAATCTCTTTAATTGTATAATAAACCTTTAAAAAAATCACCCGATACTAACACTTTTATACGTGGAGTAGGCATAAAAAGGGGCAGCCCACGCCCATTTTCTATAATTTTTATAATCTTAACAAAAGGCATTACATCAAAATCGTATAAGATTTACTAGTTTTGGCCGCTCTTTATATGGATTCGCGACACTGTGCGGCACGAGCGGCAAAGATACGATTTGGCAAAATTGGAATTCCGAGAGAGCACACCGAAATCTATAAAAACATTATAGGTAAAGCTATCAAATGACCGTATCTAAATAAATTTATTATTTTCCAGCTAAAATACGTCACAAAATATTTTTTATCTGTTAACGAATAATATTAGTGCAGGCAAATTAGGTAAAAACAGGTATTCATTTCTAATTTTGTTGAACAAGCACCGATTTTGATCCGATAGGGCTCATTTTGTTCGTAATAAAATTTAAAACAAAACCAACATATTAGTTTTTTCCGGCCTTTCCCCAAAATTTCTTTAGTCCCCCATGAACCCTCAAAATCGGATAAATTCAATAAAACTGTTCTAAAATGCTTAAAATGGAAAGTTATGCTATTCACGGGGTTCTCTAGATTGCTGAATCCAAATATGATGTTGGAAAATGAAAAAACTCAAATTGGCGCCCGGAAAACTGCGTACATACCCATTTTAAGCACCAAAAATGGGAAAAAATCGTCACAGGGGGTTTTAGCCTAGAAGTCTTGTTACATTGAATGAATTTATACGTTCGGTGTGGGATATTGTATATTATACTATAAAAAGTAAAGTTTACCAAAAATTTTTTTGTGTTTTTGATTTGTTTATTATTTAAGCAATAACTATAAAAAGTTAATACAACACAAAAATTAAAAATATTTGTAACATTTTGCAAACCATTTTTTCTAAACTAATTTGAGGTCGCTGAACACGAAAAACGCATTTATTTTTTTTCCTTGGGGTCGTTCCCGAGTTATTTGATAATTTATATTTTCGAGATTATAGCTTCATATACATCAATATATTTCTGTGACGCCAAGTCCGATCAATTTTATTTTTCCACGTTTATCAAGTGTGATTAATGGCGCTTCTAACAAGTATACCAATGATCATGCTTCGATTAAAATTGATTGAGTTATAGTTTGAAATTTCACAAATTTTTGAAATTTTTCACATCAACTTCAAATGAAACATTTGGTTTTTGGCATATAATTTTTTTTAATACTTGTTTTTTATAAATTTTATTAAATGGCGCATATAATTGCAAACATTTTAAGCCTACGTTGAGCGAAATCGAATGAAATTTCCAAAAGATATTAGGGTTTTAGTGCAATAGGGAAATTTCGATTTCTTTCAAAAATTAATATTTTTGATAAAATCCGCGATGTTCTTCTACAGAGAATGATTCGAAGTTACTTGAAACATCTTTAAAGTGTTCAATAAGTGTAGGGTGTCCTATCTGGATGCTGAAAAATTGGATCTTTTGACTCAGGCCGAACATTTCGAAAGTTCTCACATCTTCCTTATTGCACTAAAACCTTAATATCTTTTGGAAATTTCATTCGATTTTGCTCAACATAGGCTTAAAATGTTTGCAATTATATGCGCCATTTAATAAAATTACTAAAAGACAAGTATTTAAATAAATTATATGCCAAAAACCAAATGTTTCATTTGAAGTTGATGTGAAAAATTTCAAAAATTTGTGAAATTTCAAACTTTTTTCTGCTATAACTCAGTCAATTTTGTTCGAAGCATAATTATTGGCATACTTGTAAGAAGCGCCATTAATCACTCTTTGTCAACATGGAAAAATAAAATTGATCGAACTTGGCGTCATAGAAATATATTGATTTATATGAAGCTATAACTTCGAAAATATAAATAAACGAATAACTCGGGAACGGCCGCAAGGAAAAATAAATAATTGGGTTTTTCGTGTTCAGCAACCTCAAATTAGTTTAGAAAAAATGGTTTGCAAAATGTTACAAATATTTTTAGTTTTGAGTTGTATTTACTTTTTATAGTCATTGCTTAAATAATAAACAAATCAAAAACACAAAAAAGTTTTTGGTTAACTTTACTTTTTATAGTATAATATACAATATCCCACACCGACCGTATAAATTCATTCAATGTAACAAGACTTCTAGGCTAAAACCCCCTGTGACGATTTTTTCCCATTTTTGGTGCTTAAAATGGGTATGTACGCAGTTTTCCGGGCGCCAATTTGAGTTTTTTCATTTTCCAACATCATATTTGGATTCAGCAATCTAGAGAACCCCGTGAATAGCATAATTTTCCATTTTTAAGCATTTTAGAACAGTTTTATTGAATTTATCCGATTTTGAGGGTTCACGGGGGACTAAAGAAATATTGGGGAAAGGCCGGAAAAAACTAATATGTTGGTTTTGTTTTAAATTTTATTACGAACAAAATGAGCCCTGTCGGATCAAAATCGGTGCATGTTCAACAAAATTAGAAATGAATACCTAATTTGCCTGCACTATATAAAGAAAGTGTATTTGGAACGAAAAATATAAGCAAAAACAAAAATTTGATTGGAGAATATGTTAGAAATTAACACACTTCAGTGAGTTGCAGTGAGTTACTGGAGAATATAAGTACGTAAAGATAGAAAATATATCACGTCGTTCTTCCTTCGAATATATTTTTGGGAAAAAATATTTTGAGCTAATAAAATGCTGGACCTCACAATTTCCGAATTTAACTGAAAATTAATAGTTTGTATGTAAACCATAATATAAGCTATGTATTAGATTTAGAATTTCTGATTTAAATACTTTCAAAGACATAGAAAAAATGTAGACAAAATCAATGAAAAAATATTTTCAATTACGATACTTTAAATTTAAGAGATGTTAACTCAACTTGCAGCAGGATCGTTTCAAAATCATGCATGTTTTCGAGTATTTCTGATCACGAATTTTATTCAGTGCCAAAAAATACGTAAGAACAAATAGATCAAAAGTTAATTTTTTTCTTTCTGTTAATTTTGCAATTCTTATATTAACATAACTTGGAAACTTTTGCAGTTATATAATTAGATCCAAAGTTTATTTAAATAATAAACATCAGTTTCACATATTTTTGTTGAATTCGAAATTAGTAAAGTCCAAAACTATATCTTTCTAGGTTGGCTTAGTACACAATTTGATTTATAAGTTGTATTATCTTATTTGTTTTTCAGTGTACTAGTGTTTAGAAAATTTTCAATAATTTAAAGTAGAAATTATGCAATAAATTAGTTTTCTACGTTGTTTTTTTTTTTTTTTTTGCTTTTATTTATTTGGTTCAAGAAATATATTACGAGTATATTCGAAGTTATATTTAGGTAGGTATATTAAAGTCGTAACTTTAAAGTATAGAATTCTGGGTAACAAGTTACGTATAGGAGCAATAAAAATAAACATTTAGATATAGTTATTTTGTTTTTATCATTAATTTGTAGCTTGTTTTTACGTGTTTTTGTTGTGTTCTGTAAAATTTAGTGTTTTTTTTTTAAGTTTTTATAATTCATCACATTCGCATTGATGTGATTTAACAAAGCAGTTGTATTTCATTGCCAGTTCGTCGTCATTAACATCGTTTAACATTAGAATATAAATATATGGCTTATCTGTTGTTAACTCTAAACATAATACTCGTAAAATAGAACTGCACTATTTTCTAAAAGTTAAAATTCATTATAAAACAAATAAATTTACTATAGTAGCTGAGTACGCTGGTATGATTGAAGGGTCATAGTTCTATATTTGCACTTAAAGTTGTTTCTAATGTATCGTTCGTGACAGTTGTAAATGTTTCACAGGTTGCTGCCGACATCCATTCAAAGTCCTTGATAGTGGCCTTAAAAACCAAAAAAATAAAAAACACAGTTTTATTGTTGTTTTGCTTTATGGTAGTTTTAATATAAATATGGTATACATAAAATAATAGTAAATCAACTTCGATGACCAGCATTCTTATAATTTTATAAATCAATCATTATAGTATACCTCAAAAACGGAGGAATAGCTAGAACCAAAAGCATAAAAAATTATCTTTAAAATGGTGTAAATTGGACAATTTATCGTAATATCTGCAAAAAGCTATAGCCATTTCAAAATAACTTTTCATTTAATCGCGCCCAACATGTCGTATGAGTAACATTCAATTAATTTGGCAAATAAATTTTCTTATAAACACTTTTCTCCACTTTGAGTTACTATTAGGGGTCTGCACAAGACGTCTTGTTTGCGTTTTAAGACATTTCGTTTCAAGATACGTTATATTTTGTACCCGTTTTTTATTTATCAAATGCTCTAGTTCAGTGTCGTGAGTAAATGTCTTGACAGAACTAGAATTTGAAAGAAAATAAACAAATACTGTGCGTATTTGTCTTGTTTGATTTGTTTCAGTTATTTTAGTTGCATACTGTAGTAGTAGTGTACAGTACTAAATGCTAATGGTGTGATAAGAGTAGTTTATCGCTCTCTTCTTGTGCCTCTTCTTTGTTTACTCTCTCTCTCTCTGTCGCAAAAATGTATGAATGCTACTACAATTCTGCAAGTGTTACAATATCATAAATTTTATTGTGGTTTCTCTACTCGCACATTTTACAGTGACCTGAAGTATTTGTTTTTATAAAATAGAGTACACTGATGTATTTTTTAGAATCAAGTTTATTTTTCACACTGATAAAACAAGACAATGTACATAGTGTCAAAATGAAATCAGTGTACACGATGATTTGAGTCTTGAATTTTTTGGATCAAATGCATCAGTTCAATGAAAAATGTTGGTGTAAAAAAAAGTACACTTTATTTCAAGATGTCTTGTGCAGACCCCTAGTTACTATCGAGGAATCGATTCGAGCACAGCGTTCTTAATGCTTCTGCTGGAATGTTGTCGTACTTGCTTTAGTTCGTTTTTTCGCAAAGTTTTAGAGATCCCTTTTGTTTTGTAAACGTGTCTCGCAATTTATAGTCCAGGCAAATTAGCATTTGAAATAACAATAATTAGGGCAAAGCTGAAAATCGGTACAGGCCATAGATACACCATTAAAAGAAAACTGTCAAAAGTCTCCATTGATCCCATGTGAGCTAAAAAAGTTATTCAAGGTCAAAAGTCGCAAAAAATAGTTTCTTGGAAATATCTCGCCAGCGGTAACCTCTAGAGAAAAATGTTCGTCCGCAATTTTATAGCTAACTAAATTTCCTATAAAAATGGTCCGCGAATCAATTAAATTTAATTAACTCATGAACGGTGAGTCACACTTAAAAAGTGAAAATACTGTTTAAAGGGAATTGCTTGCTTTACAAAATGCATGTTGTTTTTCTTTCGTGTGAGTAATAGTTTAGCAGATATTTTTTGACAGTCCCAAAATTTAGAAAACAACAGTTTTTGCAAAATATCTCGGAAAGGATGTGCTCTAGGAAAAATGTTTTTCATCCATTTTGTAGTACATGCAATTCCCTATGGCGTTTCCTACGATCAATTTTTATGACCGATTTACCGTTCATGAGATATAGCGATTTGAAAATCATTCGAAAATCAAATTTCAAATTATTTTACAATGCACACTCGTATGCCGCAAGGTCTTTGCTTTTGAATTAAGTCGAAAAGAAGTAAGATTAAATCAATAATTTTTAAAATGACTAAGTGGCAACCCTAAAAACTTTTAATAGATTTTTATAAGCTTTATCTAAGCGTTTTAAAACTAAAATTTCTTTTTGTTTTTAAAGTATATGGATTAAGCCAATATACAAATTATATCAATGTTTATGCTAATTTGCCTGGGCTATTATACAAGTTATTTACCATACCATCCACTGATCAAAAATTTGGCGCAACTAATTGAGTGTCATGTCCACTTTTTAAAAATAAGTTTCACTTGTATGTACTAAGTTCCATGCGCTAAACTCGTTTTTTACTTAACTTTTCATGAATTTTTCGATTTTGTCAATTTCTTTGGATTTAATCAAAATAATCATATCCGTAGGTATATGTTTTGTTTTAAAAGTTCCTTACCTTATGCATTGAGTACACAGCGACCACCACCAGCACATGCATTATGTTGTGAGAGTTTAAATAGAAATCCACTAAACCAGGGAACCATTTTTCTGGTATACGCATAGCACCAATAGCGCCACCCACAATGGAAACACCATCCTAAAGGAAATGGGAGTAAGATGTTGTATTTTGAGATTACATTGGTTTTGAATTTTGTGTATTTCTCTATACTTTTTTATACTAAAAGCTGTGTTGACAATCGTTTAATTTAATACATTTGAGCATCTATAGAAAATGTTTATGATATTTATGTCAAAATATGGAGTGATAGATATGAGTGGTGATCTGGCAAAACCATACTTTATTTGCCAGAGTTCAAAGTAGAGTTTTTGGTTCTACTAGCGGAATAAATAAACGACAAAATTCTGTAGGAAATGATATCAAAATTCTAAAGATAAAATAAATAGTTGAGATGAAAGTTGAGGAATTGCTTAAAAGTGGGTGTGGCACTCTTTGGATTCCCTTCATTTTTTGTTTAAATTAAGATTAAATTTAAAATTAAGGTCAGTGCCACTCCTCCCAGTGGGTAGCTACAAAGTAGAAACTTAGTTAATTTTTCATTTCATGCGAATGTGCATCAATGTCTTTCATTAAAATGCTTCAATCTGTTTTAGAGAAAAAGCTCTGGCACAGATAAACTAATGACTAATTCAGGGTCGCTGATTCCGAATCTTGCAACCGTCTGAGATACGAGCCATCCTTGATTTAAAGTGCAGAAAACGCCATTTTCAGACATATGGTGTACATCCAGGAAGTAATATAGTTTACTTTTGTCAGCGGCATTGAATAGCCCTGATTTTCTTCTTTAAACTGTATTTTTATTTTTTCCATTCGATCATTACTTTTCGAAATATCATCCATTCAAGTAAAGGCATGGCAACTCCCTGTAAAGGACTATATTTAATTTGTATACCTTTATCTCAGTATATGATATCTTGGAAAGTAATGATCCAATTGGAAAAATTATAGTTTAAAGAAGAAGGTCAGGGCTATTCAATGCCACTAACAAAAGTGATCTACAATATTTCTTGAATTTTCCTCAAATGACTGAAAATAACGTTTTCTGCACTTTAAATCTAGGATAACTTGGATCTCAGAACTGAAAGGGAGAAAGGGATTCGGAATCAGCAACCCTGAGTTAGTCAATAAAAGTTGTTGAGATCAAATTCAAATTTTTTTGTTGCACAATGTGCAAATGAACTGTTTTAATTCGAAGTGAATCCGTTTACGCTCGGGTTTCACATGACCAAGTTTTTCCTAAAGAGAATTGGAATTTCGCAGGAAAGATTTCCGCCTTGAACTCATAAAAGGGCTGAGTAGGTATGTATTTAACAATTTTTAAAATATTATGGCCCCAAACAGATCCATCAGCTAAAATTCTCCATCATCTGCTCACCAAAATCTGTAGCGAAGTGCGTTTGCCAGAAGATTGGCTACATGGCATGTTAGTCAAACTGCCGAAAAAAGGTGACATAAGCAAGTACCGAAACTATAGAGGCATTACCATGCTCTCAGTACCATCAAAAGTATTGACGAAAGTGCTTCTAAACAGGGTAAACGAAAAACTTGATTCGGCCATTCGAAAGCAGCAAGCAGGATTGCGGCGAAACCGATCATGCGTAGATCAAATCAACACCCTCAGAATAATTGTCGAACGTGCTGCACTTCAACTTGTCTTTGTAGACTATAGCACTGCCTTCGACAGTGTCTCCCGAGAAAACATCTGGGTTTCACTGCAACGAAGAGGTATTGCCGCAAAGGCCATAAACTTAGAACGTGCACAATATGAAGGCTTTAAATGCAGTGTGTTACACAACGGGTTGTTGTCACCGACATTTACCACTAACTCAGGCGTACGGCAGGGGTGTCTACTATCACCATCACTCTTTCTCATCGTTCTTGATAATATCCTAGATAAGGCTCTTAATAAGGCCAAAAGGGGTATCCAATGGAACTTTACCCAACATCTGGAAGATCTCGACTACGCTGACGACATCTGCCTCTTATCGTCCAAACATTCAGATATGCAAAGCAAAATTGAAAACCTTGTCTTGGAATCACAAAAGCCCGGCCTAAAAATCAACGTATCCAAGAATAAAAGCATGAAGTTAAACGCAAACAGGAATGACATCACGTTTAGAGTTGGCAGTGATGACATCGAAAACGTCGATAGCTTCACGTATTTAGGCAGCATTATCTCCATGGATGGTGGAGCAAAAGAGGATATCAACTCAAGAATAGCAAAAGCAAAAGCAAAAGGCGCGTTTGCTCAACTGAACAAAGTATGGTCTTCATCCGTTATATCCACTACAACGAGAGTGCGCAATTTTGATTCGAATGTGAAATCGGCTTGTTATATGGGTGCGAAACATGGCTTGTTACTGAACAACTAACGAACAAGCTGCAAGTATTCGTCAACAAATTCTTAAGGGGAGATATACACCTAGACGTTTGAAAAAAATCTATATTATTTTTTTCGCATTTTTTTTAAGTTTGACATCAACACCTGGTGAAAACGGCAAGGTAATATCTTGATAAATAAGCGAGTTACAGCCGAAAACGTAAGCGGTTTTTTTTTTGCTGTTTTTCTGGCAGCATGCATGTTCAATAATGGTATCACCTCACTACTCTAAGTTGTAAACATGTTAGGAATATCGGTTGGGTCAGGAGCGCACTTATTCGCTACGCAAGAAGATGAAACTCGCATAGCGAAAGCCGAGCTACAAGCGCAGGAACAGACAAAAGAAAGTCGAATACGGTGCCGACAACAAAATTTAGAAGCCATGAGCATTCCGTCGACCGTAGACGACCTACACTTAGGCCTGGTATTAATAATTCCATGTAAGTTGACAAACTTTATCATTTATTCATTCCTAAATTTTCAAACGCGTTTTTCTCGAAACCACGTTTTTCAACTCGGTACCCAAAATTTCTCCAAAACCGATGAACCGATTGCCTTGAAACTGGTTGTGCTTTATTCTATACACTATTTTCAAGTAGATGTCATTGGATTTTTTTTTCCTTACTTAGTTTTTTTTTATAAACAAAATAATTATTAATTTTTGGCCCAAAAATCATTACTTATGTTCAAATGTTCGCCATTTTGTCATAAATCGGCTATGACAACTACTAAATTATAGTATTTTTTTTAATAATCTTTCTGGTTTTTTGCTTTCAGATGATTTTTCAAGAAACGCCAGTGGGTACCGTGTATGAAGATTTTTTCACGGCGCTTCAAGGAACATGCGAAAAGTTTTCGATTTTCTAATAAACAAAAATTTAACATATACTTATATGTGTATACTTTCATTTGGTATAAACTCCGATCCGAAATTTAATATAGTTTTCTTACAAAAAAATCTCAAAAATGACATTTTTTTGGCCTTCAAGGTGTATGTCTCCTCCTAAGGCGTATACTAAAGATTTGGTGGCCTCGCACTATATCAAATGCCGAGCTACATCAAAAATGCAATCAGAGGACTATAGCGAAAAATGCAATCAGAGGACTAAACGAGGTCAAGCTTCGCAAATGGAGATGGATTGGTCACACTCTCCGGAAACCACACAGCGAAGTTTGTCGCCAGGCTCTTGAGTGGAATCCACAAGGCAGTAGAGCACGTGGTAGACCCAAAACCAACTGGAAAAGGTCGCTGGAAAAGGAATTCAAAGGATCGGGAAAGTGGTGGCAAGAGATCAAAGTCATTGCAAGGGATCGCGACGAATGGAGATGTTTCATATTGGCCCTATGCTCCTCCTAGGAGTTAAAGGAGCATACATACATACATAAACAGATCAATCATAAATTAAAAAATGCAGAAAGTTTCAAGTTTCTTTTCAAAACGGTTCTACTCAGGAAGACCATGAAACAGAGTTAAAATATTTTTGAAATTTTTAAGATATCTAAGTATGATACATCAATAACTAATTATCGTGAGCCGACCAAATGTACTTTTGTTTAATGGAATGGAAAATTTAGCATTGCAAACATAACATTTTCAAAACATTTTAAGGGTTAAAAAGCATGATTGATTAAATGTTTTGAAATCGATTTAAATCGTATGAGGCATAAAGATGTTGATAAAATTAATTCAGCTTTAAATTTTTTTTTTTATATTTTTCATAATAGCATATTTTTCTAACTACTTAGTAATTAAGTTTATCGATTTTCAGAAAACTTTTTAGTGCTGTATTTCATATCTTTGCTCTCTGTTAATTTATGTCATCTTTATGAGTTAGGTAACTGCTGCTTAATTAACTTAAGGCTCCACTATCATAAATATAAATCAAATCCCTTTTTACTTTACTTAGCGGCGTATAAAGGTCAAACTAAGTAACTAGACAGTTTCGCTTGATGTCTGCTTAGTAGTTTTGTTAGTTCTTTACTTCAACAAAGTTAAATTGTGTCAATGTTTACTCTCCTCACACTTTCTCATTTTTCTTAACTTTCTTTACATGCAGTATACGCGTTCATACATACATAGTATATACTTATATACTTACATATAATATGCAAAGTTTTTTAAGGTATTTTCTTATTAACGCTTATGATTTGGGCAAATTTCTTAGGGTTGACTGGCATTTGGACAAAGGTTGGGTGAATTAAAATTTTTTCATGGAAAACGAAAACAACAGTTTCACTAGTTTCAAAGAAAATTATTATCATTTACGAAAACCACCTAATAAAGTTTGCAGTGTGGTTCTTGACAAAAAGGCGGCTGGAAAATTTCATTCAAGATAGGAATTCAGGAAACTGGAAACTCATAGAGAGAAATGAAAGTCATCGCATTCGTTTAAACAATGACCACTTTCGTAAAAAATTTATTTAATCATATGATTGAAGTGATTTTATGAATTACACAAATTAACATAAAGAAAGCTAATTTTGAGCAGAGTTATTGATCAAATACATATACTGCTTAAAGCCTCAAGCGTAGCATCTAGCGTATTCTTATGTTTTTTGTAAAAATAATTATAAATACAACACATTGTGTACTCACAACTTCTAACTATTGAATCGTTGTTAGTTTAAAATTAACGTTTTCGTTAAAGTTTGTTGCCAATTAAGAAAAAAAGGTTTCAGTTAATATAAAGTAAATGTCATATAATACATACGTATAATTATAACACTAAATATTAAATATTTGACATTAAGTCCCACTAAATGGAACTTAAAATTACTGTAAAGTACGATTTCGTTGGTGTTGGGGAATGGAGCGCATCAATAGCGTTTCTGAAGCGCTCTAAAGCAGCAGTGAAACGCAACTCTCTCGTATCCAAAAGCGCCGAAATTAACATTGGCATGTCATTGGAAGGAAGCGCTTCGTTGTCGCTCTTTAGATGCGAGAAGGACGCGCATCGCTATTGCATCTTGGAGATGCGCATCGAAATTTTCTGTTGGAATGTTTCTTAAAATTCTGATTAACCTTATCATTGTATTATTGAAAATATATAACACTTATTGAAACACTTTAAGCGAAAAAGATCTCAAGTAGAAAATCTGGCTTAGACGCACAGTAGGTGAAAAAGGTGAAACAACTCTGTAAATAGAATTCCGACATTTCAGTACAAGATATTGCTGTCAGGACAGTAACCTTGAAATCTACTATGCAAAGCCTAAATTATTAAAAAAGTACCAGATCGTTCCGATGAGTCTATCCATGGCTTAAAAGCGAACCTGAAAGCTATATGAAAGATTCCTGACTTAATTTGACTGTTACGTAATGGACGATGAAACACACGTTAGGCAGATTTCAAACAGCTACCGGGACACGAATTTTATACCTGTTCGCAAAAAGGGTAGGTGGAGAGCAAAATTAGAGAAAAGAAAATCACAAAATTTCCAAAGCTGTATATGGTTTTTATGCCATATGCACTTGTGCTCTGAGAAGCAGTTTTTTTTTGTAATACAAGGCACAATAAATTCGAAAATTTATATATCCGAGTGTCTTGAAAAACGTTTTTTTGCCATTTATTCATATACACTAAGGTACGGTAATATTCTGGCCTGATTTAGCCACCTCTTACTACTCTAAAGCCAACATAGAGTGGTACAAGAGCAAAATTGGGCATCCACCTAAGTGCTCAGATCTTCGACCGTTTGAGAGATATTGGCGTCTAATGAAATTGGATCTTCAAAGGAATAAAATACTGCAAAAAAATAACAAGATTTCAGAAATAAGTGGAAAAGGCCGTAGCTTTTTTCAGGTATATGGGGATTTCTCCGAAACTTTTACCTATATTTGTCAAAAGTGTAAGTCGTAATTACTCAAAATATTGTAGTAATGATTTTTTGTGAATATTGGCCCATCCACATACTTGTTAATGTTTGAACAATATGTGCGCGGGCCAATATTCACAAAAAATCATTACTATTTTGAGTAATTACAACTTACACTTTTGACATTCAAATGTAAGTATAAAGGTTAAAAGTTTCTGAGAAATGCCCATATGGCGCTCATAAAATCAAACGAAATCACTTTTCAACAAAACAAATTTGATTCCGATTTCGAAGAGAATTTTATTTCAGAATATGTTTAATACAAACATTTTAAGAACAATTTAAAACTTCAAAATCAACAAAATAACTACATTTTAGCTGTGGTCATAAGCAACTTCAATCATAAAAATTTTCAAAATCGTTTGAAAGAAAATCTGACGTGTTGAAGGAAAACGACAAAACAAGTGTATTTCGTATTAACGTTCATATAAAACTGTTATTTTGGGTCGAACCGTGATGTCCATTAAAACAGATTTATACTCGGATCTTTGCTGTAGATACTTGCAGAATCAATATATCCCTGCACTGCGGACAAATGCGCAAACCAAGACCAAGACCATAGCAGTCTTGGTCTTGGTCCTGTTCTTGCACATTGAGTCTTGGTATTGGTCTTGGTTTTCATATTGAGTCTTGGTCTTGCTCATAAAGTCTCAGTCTCGGTCTTGGTCTTGTTCTTAAAAAAATGTTCACAGGTATTCAGTATTAAAAATTTTAAAACCATATTTTTCTAAAGCAGTTGGGTTTTTAAGATGCCAACATTCAAATCGAGAGATGATTTTATCTTCAAAACGGGAGTGAAACAACTTTTAACTATAAATTACCAAGACTGAAAAGCAGACCAAGACCATAGCTGTTTTGGTCTTGGTCTTGCAAAAATATCAGCGTCTTGGTCTTGGTCTCGCAAATTTACCAAGACCAAGAACAAGACGCAAGACCAAGACTAATTTTGCTCATCACTAAAATGCGCCCTATATTATTCACACTACTCTCTAGTAACTATAACTAGAAGATATAATTTCTAGAGGAAAAGAAAAGAAATTGATTTCATGCTTAAAAATTCAGTCGACGACACATATACACAAAATTTATGTAAAAGCGTCTAAGTACTAAGTGGCATAAAGTGTTGGATATACGTTAGGTTGCAGATGAAAATTGAAAAGGAGCATTTGAAAAATTCATATAACTTTTTTTTTTATATTTATACACCATTGATTAAATTCTTACCTGAAGATAAACATGCGACAAAGCCACTTGGTTCCCACCTACAACACCCAAAGTTCGCAAAAATGTTAAAATCGATCGCATAGTAAAAGGAAGAGCAAAACAGAGACGTCGTTGCCATGGAGAACTTGCAGTAAGAGCCTGTAAAAATAAGATGTTAATAAGCTTTATGGAAGAAAAATAAGTATGGTGCGCGGTTGATCAAACAAAATCTAATCAAGACAGAAATAGAAAAATTATGGAGGTAAATTTTATTATTTTGAACGTAAACATAAACCACATTTATAATTTCAAGCAAGTGCATAAAAAAGTCTCTTCGTGTTATGTACTCTATTTTTATTACCTTATAGAGACCCCATAAGGACATTAAACAGTATGTTGCTATAATAAAACATTTCCATTTGTATGAGAAACAAAATGTAGTTGCAGTTACCAGAGGAAGTGCACCTGTAATTAAAAAAAGAGAAATTACATACATTTAATAATCTAATTAAAAACAAAAATGACAAATTAAAGCTACGAGCATTAATATACACTATGGCCCGGTTAATTAGGAGAAACTATTCAAGGTAATAAATTTGCCCTTAATACCCAAAAAAGTCTGGATGTCGTTTAGCAATATATTTTAGCATGGTAGATGTAACGTGTTAAATTGCGATCGATAAAATTGTCCAATACATTTTATCCAATAACTTGTTTTCAAATTTTTCCCTAGTCCATTTCTCTAGTTACTTAGAAATGGCAAATGAGCTATAAGTTCGAAAGTCAATAATAAAACTTTTTCAAGACCACACGCGGTGGAATATCAATAAAATTGCTCGGAATAGCAAAGTTAATGTGAAAATCAAGAGTTTTACACTGCAAACTTGCGGAGGAATGTGGAAGAAAATTTTGAGTCAAAAAAGCAGTCACAATTTCCTTGTAAGTTCCTGGTTTGGCAAGCAATCTGCAGTTGTGGCAAAAGGAGCTGTTCTTTTGAAACCACTGGAATAATGAACTCCAAATTCTATATTAAGGAATGCTTGCAAAATAGACTGAATCCTTTCCTACGACAGCATGAGGTTTCCACTTTGCTTTGACCAGACCTAGCATCTTGTCGTTATAGTAAAATGGTCTTGGAGTGGTACTCAAAAAATAATGTGATTTTAGTGTCGCAAATCCGCTAAACTGTCAAGAAGTTTTTTTTTTTTTTGATTTCTTTGTTTTAAGCGAGATACAGTTCGACTAAGCAGACAATACAACAAAAAGCTTATTAAAAACAATAGGTATGTGTTCTTCAAAAAAAGTCGCACACCAGGTGCAAATTTGTTCGAAAAGAAGTTGGCATTGTATCCTGGAATTATGATTTCTACAGACATACATACAAACATAGTTACCAAGCCTCTTTCTATTCGTTACAAATAGAAACACAAAGTGAATATGGGGTATTATTCTTCAGATTTACACTTTAAAAATTGCTTTTAATTTTAAAATTTTTTAATCATTAATTTTAGCTAAAAATTAATATTTTTTTCATATTTCAAAAAAAACAGTTAGTTATCTACATTTTATATTATGACCACTTTTTCCATTTATCTAATAATTTCTAAGGTGTATACATTACAAAAAAAAAGTATTTTCCCAAACCATGGAACTTTAAGAAATCATGACTTTGTTAATTTTCACCAAAACGAAAAATTAAAAACTATGTGCTTGATAACTTTTAACAGAGAATCATTAAAAAATTTTAAAGTTAAAATCAATTTCTATAGTGTAAGTCCGACAAATAATACCCCATATAACCTTTATGTATGGTATAAAATTAAAAAGTTGGCAACTATTTTACCAAATGTAGTATTTGTCTTAAAAGAAAATAAAATAAATATAGAAAAAACAAAATTTTAAAGACCTTTATTTTTTCATAGTCATTGTTAAAGTTCAAGAGTGGAGAAAACCTCACAAATGCAAAAAAAAAAATCAAATGGCAAAAACAACAAAAAGACAGGTAAGGCCAATATCTCATTAAGTTACGTGCATATAATTTTGTAAAAACGTACCATATGTACATTAGGGTGGCCGTTCATGATGAATGGTGGTCAATCGGCTACAAATGGAGAAAAAAATATTCCAAATTTTTTAAGAATTTTCAGTTGAGTTTCTACAGTCCTTGTAGAGCCCTGATTGATGCTACGGTAAATTTGTCCGTGTGTTTGTTGAAATTACGATTATGGCAAAAGGTACATATAAAGCTATGTGCATAAGATTTGGAACAGTTAATAGTTAGGGTCGAGGTCTGATTGGGAATAAAAATGGCCGTGTTCGGTTACCGCCTACCTCTCATACATTCATTGTTTTAAAATAATTTTATGGGAAGTAGGCGTCAACATTGACCGATCACGCCCGTTTTTAGTCCCATTCAGACTACGATCATAATTATATCTGTACCAAATTTTATGTATAAAGCTTTATCCCTTTGACCATAATCGCAATCTATATATTAATAGGCAAGACAAAACTTTGTCCTACCTTTTTTACTAAGTTAAAAATGGATTACGACTTTAAATTATACACCATTAGCAAGGTATTTCTGTGTAGATGTGCACAAAGTTAAAATAATGTTAATATTTTGACTTTAAGCCAGGAAAAATTATATACAAACTTTTCAATATTAACAGCAACAAAATAGCATAGCACTGCCTTCATGATTTTTGTTTTGCTTATATTTCGCTTGAATTATATCAGGGATGATAAATGAGTTTTTTTTATTTCGTACCAAATAGCAAAAAAGTACTAAAAGTGTCAAAAAAGCAAAAAAGTACTAAAAGTGTCAAAAAAGTTCCAAATAGCCAAAAAAGTACTAAAAGTATCAAAGAGGCAAAAAAGTACTAAAGGTGTCAAAAAAAGTATCAAATAGCAAAAAAGTACTAAAATTGTCAGAAAAGTAAGTAGTTTAAATAAATACACGGACAAATTTACCTTTGAACCAATCAAGGCTCTACAGCAACCAAAGGAACAAACAAATTTGAAACAATCAGAAAAATTTGTTTCGACATTTTGAGCCGATTGACACCCATCCATAATTGAAATTCGAAAAAGCCATATAGCTGCCACCCTAATATACATATATAAGTGTGTACAGATTTTTGCACATTTTCATGACTTTGGACACTTTTATGCAAAAATATTATTTCAAACACTTTCAACACTTTTAAGTTATTCCATGCGGATGTATTTTAAGCTTTTGGTAAAGTTTTCAGCAGCTGTTTTGTTTTTTTACATTTACTTTTACTTTATTTTACTTTATGTATGTTCGCATATGTTTGTATTTTAAAAAGGTCAATGTCAAGTTTTGCCGCATATGTGTGAAGAAGAATTAATTGTATTAGTTTAGTGTTTTATAAATATTCGATTGCCTACTTTTGGCTGTAAAGTGCTTTTTTCGGACTTGAGAAAATGCCCAAATTAAGGTTATCAGTGACAAATATTGAAATATTAGGGGAAGAGTACCGCCAGCGGGCAGGGTTCGAGTGTGGGCACGCCCCCGGAACTTTTGACAGAAAATAAATGCGGCTGTTCTCACAAATGTTAAGCGCGTGTTATGACAACATGAAGTTTTTGGGTTTTTTCAATAACTTTCCAAGTGCGATAAATCGAAGTGAATCAATCGAAAAGCTGAATGCAATCTATATTTATGCAGTAAATTTATTATATTTTGTGATTAAAATCCGAAAGCAATCAAAATGTTCACACAACACAATTTGTTCATTGCTTTTCGAAGTGGCTATCAATGTCGAGTATGGGCCCCGAATTGGTCCGGTTGTGGGCACCCCGCTTTTTTTATTTAAAGCGTGTGTTTTACTGAAATATCGTCGTGGATGCCAACGTTACTAATCTAAATGGTATTCTTATGCCATTTTACGCTTTTTTAGTGGATAGGAAAGAACCAAAGAAAAAAAGTTATTTTCTTCAAGTGAGGGTGTTAAGGTGGCATAACACTTTGCAAAAATTCTCGGTATTGAGTTTCCAGACAAGTAGACCAAGGAGCAGATGGCGGGCATGGATTGGTACAAAAAAATTCATACTTGGCAAAAGAGCAATGTCAAAAAGAGCTAGAAACTACGTCACCTAGCTAGCTTAATCTGCAAAACAATTGATCTGTCATCAGCCGAAGATCTGGTTTCGGGGCAACAGGCATGATGCCATTCGATCCAGACGCTTTCAGTGACGCTGATTTTGTTAAAGCCGTTGAGCAGATTTTGTTAAATATTTGTGAGTCAATGTTTCCGAAATAAGTTAATTTTGCTTGCTCTCCATTTGATTGCGTTTAATTTCATATTTTCCCATTTTTAGCCGATTTTCTAAGGGCGCCCACAACCGGACCAACAATTTTTTTTTGCCAAAAATAATCACTTCACTATTTTTTTTATATAATTTTTTCAACTGATAAAATCAATTCACTTTCTCCACTAACAGTTAGCTAAGGTCTTTAGCTTTCCATTGACACTTATATGTCTGCATAATATACATTTGGTCAACAGTTACGAGTCGAAAACAAAACGGTGCCTTGTAAGACCTTCTCGATGTCGGCAAAATCATCTGATGGTTTGACCTGTGGTGAGCATTGAAACGTTACGATAACCAGCCTTTCAATAATTTTTTTTTTGTTTTGTTTTGTATTGCTTTTGATAAAAAATAGGATGCCGAATAGATTATAAATAGTGCCGCGGCCGTAAAATTTAAAATAGACATGGTTTCACATTCACATCAATAAATCAACTCTCAAATTTGAGTTAGACGTCTTTCTAGCGCAAAAATTTACCGAGGTATGTAACTTTTGAGGAAGAGATTTAAAAAAAAAAAAAAAAATCGGCCAGACCGATTTAAAAAATGCCATCAGATTTGAGATTACCGCAATTTTCTTCATCATTTGACTTTTTTTTTTAAGTTCTGACGGTGAAAAATTTTATCGTATATTTTCGCGCGGCTGTGCGACGTCATTTTAAATGTGTCTGGGAATGTTTGGCCCCTACGATTTGTCTAGGTGCTTACAAATAGTATTGAAATAGTTTCCTAAGCATTAAATAAAACTAGTAAGGGTGTAATAGACGGAGAGCCAGCGCTTGGTTGACCCTCCTCATAGTATCATACCAATAGTAGGTATGAACTTCTGTTCTAGTGAATTCCTGAGAGGTGGTGCCTACGTGAGATATCGGGAGCAAAAGGTCGACATAAACCGTTTTTTAAAAATATCTCGCTAACGGTTATATCTACAAAAAACTTAACTTCCACAATTTTGTAGCTCTTTAAATTTCATATCGAAAAGTGGTGCAAATTGTTTTCGCACGACCTATAGTTTAGGAGATATGGTGCAGTGAAATTGGACTTTCCAACTCAACATATTAAATCCATAATTTTTTTTCTTCTAGTCGGCGTATTTTTTAGAGTCAAATTATGCACCAAAATTCGAGACCGATTTCACTGTCGTATAAAAAGTTATTCAGGCACAAAGGTCGAGTAAATTAGTATCTCGCTAACGCTTATTTCTCCAAAAAATGGTGCTCTACAATTTTGTAGCTCAGAAAATTTCATATCAAAAAGTGGTGCAAATTATTTTCTTACGACCCACAGTTTAGGAGATATCCTATTTTAAGGTATTTTCCGCATGCAAGTGTTCATAGTAATATGAATGTTGATTTTCAAAGTACTCTAACTACGCCTACGTCATATAATCATGGCTGAATTTTTTTGTGGGTATTCTTCTAATAAGGAATTCAAATTTTTGTTTTAGTTAAATCTTGAGAGGTGGTGCCTTCGCGAAATATCGGGTGCAAAAGGTAGAGAAAATCAGTTTTTTGAAAGTTGATTTTGAAATTACTGTAACTATGCCTACGTCATGGTATCATGGCTGCATTTTTTTATGGGTATTCTTCTAATAGTGGATACTGACTTTTGTTTGAGTCAAACCATGAGAGGTGGTGCCTCCCTTAGATATCGGGTGCAAAAGTTGAGAAAATCAGTTTTTTGAAAATTGATTTTGAAATTACTATAACTATGCCTACGTCATGATTTCATGGCTGCATTTTTTTGTGGGTATTCTTCCAATAGTGGGTACTGACTTTTGTTTGAGTCAAACCATGAGAGGTGGTGCTTTCCTTAGATATCGGGTGCAAAAGTTGAGAAAATCTGATTTTTGAAAATTGATTTGAAATTACTATAACTATGCCTACGTCATGGTATCATGGCTGCATTTTTTTGTGGATATTTTTCCAATAGTGGGGTGGGTACTGACTTTTGTTTCAGTCAAACCGTGAGAGGCGGCGCCTTCTTGAGATATCGGGTGCAAAAGTCAAGAAAATCAGTTTTTTAAAATTGATTTTGAAATTACTATAACTATGTCTACGTCATAGTATCATGGCTGCATTTTTTTGTGGGTATTTTTCCAATAGTGGGTACTAACTTTTGTTTTAGTCAAACCATGAGCGGTGGTGCCTTCGTGAGATATCGGGTGCGAAAGGTAGAGAAAATCAGTTTTTTGAAAGTTGATTTTCAAATTACTATAACTATGATCGATATCTCGCGAAGGCACCACCTCTCACGGTTTGACTAAAACAAAAGTTGGTACCCACTACTGGAAAAATACCAACAAAAAAATTCAACCATGATACTATGACGTAGGCGTAGTTATAGTACTTTGAAAATCAACACTCATATTACTATGTACACTTGTATGCGGAAAATACCTTAAAATAGGATATCTCCTAAGCTGTGGATCGTACGAAAACAACTTGCACCACTTTTTGGTATGAAATTTTCTGAGCTACAAAATTGTGGAGCACCATTTTTTGGTAGAAATAAGCGTAATCGAAATACTAATATTCTCGACCTTTGTGCCTGAATAACTTTTTGAACGACAGTGAAATTGGTCTCGAATTTTGGTGCATACTTTGAAATTATAAAAAAGACCGACTAAAGGAAAAAAAATTATGGATTTAATATGTTGGATCGGAAGGTCCAATTTCACTGGACCATATCTCCTCAACTATAGGTAGTGCGGAAACAATTTGCACCACTTTTCGATATGAAATTTAATGAGCTACAAAATTGTGGAAGTTATTTTTTTTTGTAGATGTAACCGTTAGCGAAATATTTGCAAAAAACTGTTTTTGTCGACCTTTTGCGCCCGATATCTCACGTAGGCACCACCTCTCAGGAATTCACTAGAACAGAAGTTCATACCTACTATTGGAAGAACACTCACAAAAAAATTCAGCTTTGATACTATGAGGAGGGTCAGCCAAGCGCTGGCTCTTAGTCTATAAAATTTGGCCTGGCCAAACATTAAATACCCTACACTGCAGTATTTTTAAAATTTTGCTCATATGAGAGTTGCTACGCCCTCTTGTTCGAGTTCACCCAGTCTTTGTTCAGAGCTTGCATTTAGTGTCTGAGTGAAAAACTTTTTAAGTATAGCGTTTTGAAGCTTTTGCTTATGTGGGAGGTGCCACGCCCTCTTTTCAGAGTTCGTCTAGTTTTACCTTAGAGCGTGCATTTATAGTATTTAGTATTTGAGTGAAGTTTGGTTGGATTATTTAAAAAATTCTTTCAGTATAGCATTTTGAAACTTTTGCTTATGTGGGAGGTGCCACGCCCCCTTGTCCGATTTCACTCAGTGTTTTCTCAGAGCTTGCGCTTACAATTTTTAGCATTTATGCGTATTTTGGTTGCATTGTCTGTTGACCGATTTCGGTCATTTTCAATCTCCCGAGCTAACTTTGACGACGGAGGCAGTGTACCAAATTTCATTGAATTATCTTGCTCAGTTTTCCCAAAAAGTGTATTTTAACACACAGCCAGCCACGCAGCCTGCCAGACAGACGGACATGGCTATATCGACTCAGGAGGTGACGCTGATCAAGAGTACATATACTTTTCTATATCTGCCACGCCTCCTTCTCTGCGTTACAAACGGAAGGACAAAGTGAATATACCCTGGGTGTAGGGTATAAATATTAAGACTTAGGCTATAAGTAAACTTAGAAAATAAGTAACTGGTAGCTGAGAACACACTCTGATCTAATTTATAATTTATAGATGATGACACTTGAGCTTATTTTTGCACTTTTTTTATCGTTTTAGGTTGGGATATTTCAGAGAAAAAAATGTGAATATAGTTCATTTCCCTGTCTAGAAAACTCTCTGCATATTAAATTTTTGAATAAATTTTTATCAAACTTTTGATATTGTTCCCGAAGTGTCTTCAGAAAAATAAATTATGACGTTTTTAAAACCCCTCATTGGAAACTTTTCCTGAATTAGACATTTAAAATTTTATCTATTTGTGTAACCTTAATATTCTTTTGTCTTTATTTGTGGTAGGTATTAAATTTCAAACTTAAGAATTTTGGGTTTGTACTGGTAATGGTTGAAATAAAAACACAAAGCTTAACATAAAATAATAAATATAAATTTAAAATGTTTTTCATTTCAATTCTTTATTTTTGTACCACAAAGAAAAACGCTCTGAGCTGCTTAGGTAGCATTACCTTATGAGGAAAGGAGCATTAAATCTTTTTGATGTAGTGTTTTTTTGTACATATTTTGTAAGATTTTCTTTTTTACGCATCGTAGCAGTTTTCATTTGTATCGTTTTGGCTAAAATGACCATATGTTATAGTACCGGTTTTGTTTTTGTGATGTAGCTTAGAGAAGGCATCAACTTGACAAGTGTTGTAATGTGGGTAATTTTGGTTTTATAAACACTCACATGCATAAACTTACTTATATACATATATACGTATGTATGTATGTATCTATTATCCACATAATTCAAGTTAAGTCTACAGTGAAACATAGAATGTGATAAATCCACCAGAATTGTGGTTACCGTAAAAAAGTGTTATACTGTAATGTCCACCTGCATTATATTTTCTTGAACTATTCATTAAGCTTTATTTGTGTTTATAAAAGAATATTTAAGTTTTTTTTTAATTAATGGTAATAAAATTTCAAAACGTGTTTATTGCATTAAAATTTATTTTTCAGAATTAAACAGAACATTTCTGTGAAATAGCCATTTCTAACTGACGATACTAAAAGAATTAAAAATTTCCAGAAATACGGGAAAAAAAAATATTTCGGCGATGTTTTTCAACTATTTATTTTTGCTAACAAAAGATCTTAAAAATGTGTCAACAACAAAGGAATGAATCAATCATATAACTCATATATGATTTGAATATTCCAGTTGAATAAAGCGGAAGATTATCTCAAAATTGCAAATTATTTAAAAAATAAATATTGTTATACAAATAGACAAAATTTATGTTTGCCTTCAAATTTAAAAATGCAAATACCTTAGTAATCACATACACTTGAACTTAATACTCCATTTCCATTAATTAACCATATAACCACAAAATGTGTAATTTTCATTAAGCATAAATGAAGTTAAAAGTAGTTAGCTTTAGAATTTGATATCATAACACCTACGCAAGAATAACCAAAATATACAAAACCAACACACATCCACACTCATACGAGCTCGTACTAGTATTAGTTATAAGTGTATTTTCCATGCCCCCTTCAGGGTATTTTTTCTAAGCCCTCATGAGCTCCACACTTAAATTTTGTCTATTGTAACCGAGCGTGAGTTTGTTGTGTTTTCGTTGCTTTATTGCACTATCCCATGAGGAAAAATTTCTAGCGCTTCTGAACCAAGCACTTCAAAAGTGCTTGTTCCCAGAGAAATTTAAAAGCACTTTCACAATGATTTTTTATTTTTTTTTTTTTGCTTTATTTTTTTTTTATTAAAATATTTTTATTCAACATCTTTTATTTCACTTTTCTATTTTCCTTTATCTTATTAATTTACTTTTGTTTAATTGAATTGAAATTGATTACACAATGAGTAAGAACAACGTGAGTTCGAACTCAGCCCGGGTGATTTTTTTCTTGTTTTTGCTTTATTTTTTTTTATCAAAATATTTTGTATTCAACCTTTTTTGATTTCACTTTTCTATTTTCCTTTCTCTTATTTATTTACTTTTGTTTAATTGAAAAGAAACAAATTGCACAATGATTCTATGTAAGGCTGTAGGAGCATTCGTATGTCAAATTCTGTTTGGATAACATTTGCTTAACATACAAATTTAATACCTCTTCATATCATCGGGCATTGGTGTAGCGGTCTAAAGAGTTGGTAAATGTAAGTAAAAATAATCTGTTTCTATCTATCACACGGACGGTCGTGGATTCAAATCCTGGTGCCGCAAGTGTTTTTCTTTTTTTTTAATTTTATTGAAAAAACGCTTACCGCAGCATTACAAATAAGCGCTTCAAAAACCCTTTTTTGGTAAGGCTGCGGCAAGCTTTTTCTCGCTTGCATCCTATGATATGCAACGTTAAAAAGAAAGAATAGTTCTTACGGGTATAGGTATGTACATACAACCCAAGGGGAAAATCTGTGCTTCAAAAACCCTTCTTAAGTGCATCTTTTTCACTAATAAGCGCTTCCGCTCCGTAAGAACTATTCTTTCTTTTTAACATTGTCATAGAATGTAAGCGCGCTTAAGCTTACGGCAGCCTTACTTCAAAAGGCCTTTTGAAGCGCGTATTTGTAATGCTGCGATAAGCGTCTTTTCAATAAAATTAAAAAAATAAAAACTGGCAGCACCAGGACTTGAATCCATGATACAATAATACAAAATAAAAAAAAAACAATAAAAAAAAATCACGCGCGTTGGGTTCGAACCCATGTTGTTCTTATTGCAGCCTTACAAAAAATTAGTGTATAAGTGCTTCTAAATTTCTATGGAGGCAAGCGCTTTTAAAGTGCTTGGCTTGGAAGCGCTTGAAATCTTCATCTTGGGTACATATGTCTAACTATAAGCACACCAATGAATTTAAAGTGCGAACACAACGGATCTTCGACACACTCAACAGAGTTTAAATTACAATAATTTGAAATTTTGTGTGAAATGTTAAAAGCAAACCTTTGAGATTCTCAGTACTTTGTGGATTTTACAAGTATTTAAGTTGTAAGTATTTTCAGCACAACATGCGTACGTTTCAATGGAAATGTATGAACATTAGCCAAGTCAGCAGTTAAAGTTTAAATGAATTTGAAATAAAGCTTCGCAAAAACAGGTTTTTATTACTGGATTGTGGCATATTCTATTTCATGTACGTTTACATAGCTAAACTCGGATTTAAAATCAGATTTGGTCTATCAGCTCAGGATTTTAAGATCAAAAGTCGCTGTTTTTAGGCATAATACGCTCTTTCAGGAAAAAGTGTAAATCATTTTTGTAAATGACAACGTGTAGTCATAAGCCTTGTCATTAAACTTTACCTTTAAATTTTTCCAATTGAATAATTACTTTTCAAGTAATTATCCTGTGTATATAAACTCAGTGCAAAGAACAAAATTATATTTGTATGGAGTAATTATAAATTTTTGCCACGCAACTCGAGCAAAAACTACCCCCAAAATGCCGTATTTTGACCACTTTCAAATTAGCTCCCTGCATTCCGCGTTAAAAGCCTTAAAAAAAGAATATCGCTCAATAATATACAAAGTTCATTTCCGGACCAAAAAATTAAAACAGATAAAATTGTATTATTTTCATCAATCACAAATTTTATTAGAAAGCTTCGAGCTTTTGCGGACCAATTTCGGATGAAAAATGGCAGCTCTATTTTAGATTAAGTGAATGAACCCACTAAGTTACTGCCTTCGAAATTAACAGAACATGTGATCATTCCCTAAATTCTGCTCTCATTCAAACGGTCATAACTTTGCAATGGCTAATCGTATTAGAATAGAATAGAATAGAATAGAATAGACCTGCGTTGGAAAGGTCAATTATGCGCTATTAAAAATTTTAAAATTATGATTTTGTTTTCTCTAAGTAGAAGTGATTACTAATATACTTATTCTGTATAAAGTCTTCACATGTCTTCATTCAAAAAGTCAGGTGACCTTTTTCAATAAATAAGCCAAAAAGTTGAAACTATGTGACAACACCTTTCCAATGGTGCCAAGATCATAGCAATACAACAAATCGTTCGGAGAATCTAAATTTTCAAAGTCAATCGTTTTGGCTTGGTTTCTTTTATACTATCGAAAACTTCTGTACCACGCTGAAATAACGTTCTTTTGGTTTTCAAGAGCGACAGAAGCTACTTGACTCCGACCTCGCACAGCTTTGGTTGAATTTGTTTCGAATTGAAATACCCAAACCTTCGATTGGTTTTTTGTTTCGGACTCGTACGTTAGAATCCAAGCTTCATCACCTGACAATGCTATAAACGTTTTTGGGAACACCACTGAGGCATTTTTTTTATATGTTTGATGGCACCATTCGATACAACTCTTTTTTTGAGCATCTGTTCGTGCAAGATTGTTTGTTTGTTTGTCATAGTAATGCCTGGACTCTTCTCACCAATCATACATTCTGGTTCTGGATGGTGCTTTGTCGCCAAAGACCCTTCTTCAGTCAATTGATATACCCATGTTAAGATAAACCTACTTACTTATACCACGTATAAATTCATCGTACGAAAATTTTCACGAGATAGTTCTATTTTTTTAAAGAATTACATTTCTCAACTGAATAAAACACAATGAAACAATGTAAACTGAAATGTAAAAAAATGTAAAAAAAAAATTGTAAGTGTGTAACGTTTGGCCTGGCCAAATATTCAATACGCTACACTGAAATATTCTGAAAATTTTGTTGTATAGCGGTGCTACGCTTCCAAGTATATATGCGAAGTTTGATTGCATTACCTCAAATAACGCTCTTTTCGAAGTTTGTCTGGTTTTTACTCAGAGCTTCCTCTAACTATACCTAGTATCTGTGCAAAATATTGACACATTACCTCAAAAAACGCTTGCATTACAGCATTTTGAAAACTTTGAGTGTATGGGCGGACCCATGGCTTCTTGCTTGAAACAACCAAGTTTCTGATTAGTTTTGCATTTATTCTTAGTACTTATTTGTGCAAAAATTGGTTGGATTATCTCAAAAAACCTTTTTAGAATAGCATTTTGAAACTTTTGCTTTTACGGGAGGTGCCACGCCCTTTTGTCTGAATTTATCTAGTTTTTGCCTAGGAGTTGCACTTACTGCCCCTAGTATTTATGTCTATTTTGGTTGCGTTATCGTGAATTGCGTTTTGAATATATATTTTGTATGGGCGGTAGGCGTGTCCGTTGATCAATTTTGCTCATTTTCTATACCAAAAGCTAACTTTCAAAACAAATTTAGTGTACCGAATTTTATCGAATTATCTTGCTTAGTTTTCCCGTACAGACAGACGGACATGACTATATCAACTCAAGAGGTGACGCTAATCAAGAATATATTGGGTGTTGGAATTAGTTTTAAAGGTTTTCTAAGAGATGGCGTAACTATCAATAGATCGCATCGGGCACACCTGTGACTATATTCATTTCAAAGCACATTGTCTAAGCTTCATTTTTCAGTATGTGTCATTCCACTGAAGTGTAAACAACATATATTATTTTCTCTGTTAACATGTCGACTTTCGTTCCAACAAAACGCAATTTGTGGGAAGGTTTACTTTTGTGCTTCCATTTGAAGAAAAACGCGGTTGAAGCACAACGCACGCACGCTGGCGATGAAAAGTGGATCTATTACGATAATCCTAAGCGAAAAAAATCGTGGGGACCACCCGGCCATGCATCAACATCGACGGCCAAGCCAAATATTCATGGCGCCAAGCTTATGCTGTGTATTTGGTGGGATCAGAAGGGTGTCGTGTACTATGAGCTGCTAAAACCTAACAAAACCGTCACTGGGGAACGCTACCAACAACAATTGATGCAATTGAGCCGAGCATTTAAGGTTAAAAGGCCGGAATATGCCAAAAGACACGACAAAGTGGTTTTTCAACATGACAACGCACGGCCACATGTTGCAAGAACCGTCAAGGAAACGTTGGAGGCGCTGAATTGGGATGTGCTGCCCCACCCGCCTTATAGCCCATACATAGCCCCTTCCAACTATCACCTATTCAGATCGATGACGCATGGCTTGGCTGAGCAGCTCTTCACTTCTTACGAAGATACCAAAAAATGGGTCGATTCGCGGATTGCCTCAAAAGACGAGTCGTTCTACCGGCGCGGAATCCATATGCTGCCAGAAAGATGTGAAAATGTTGTAGCTAACGATGGACAATACTTTGAATAATATACATTGTACCGTTGTTTCTAAATAAATGCTCAAAAACCGAAAAAAAACCTTTAAAATTAATTCCAACACCCAATATGTACTTTTCCGTACCTGCCACGCCTTTCTATCAGCGTTACAAACGGAAAGACAAAGTGAATATAGCCTGGGTGTAAGGTATAAAAATAATGGGAAAAAAGAACAGTCCGAAAATTCGGTTAATGTTTCTGAATACATTTCATGCACCACAGAAGAAGTGCTCATTTCAGTTTGCCTGCAAGTACTGAACTATTAATCGGAAATAAATTTATTTTTACACAATCTTAAAAGTTCTAAATTATTACAAATTCTGTATGTATGATAATCAGTCTCAGATTAATTCAATGTTACATTTTCTCAATAAAAATGCCACACTATTAATTGTTTACAAAGAAAACAAAAAAAAAAAAACTAAAAAAATCAATTTGAGTCTCACGTGAAATGAAATTTGCCTCACAGCGATAACCTTTTCAACCCTTAATTACTCAAATTTTTGATTAGACAACCAACTTTCGCTTTACATATTGAAATGAAGCGGAACATGAGAGGAAACTCTTGAAAACTTTTTAACAAAACAGAGTGAAATCCAAAATACGAGTAGTCACAAAGTATCTGCCGCAGTGCGTACTACTGGACGGCATGATGCCTTACGCTAAGGGCAAAGTTCAAAAGTTGCTAACGCTTTTTATCTTCACATATATCGTTCAAACATTCCCGAGAATGACGTATTGTCAACATGTGGATTTTAGTTCCGATCAATCACGTGAAATAATGCGTATTGCGAAAGCAGCGGAAATCATTAATTATATGGATACAAGTGTGGAACCATGTCATGACTTTTATCGTTTTGCCTGCGGTAAATGGGCACAAATAAATCCAGCCTATCGTGAAGCAAAAACGGGCATTTTCAGTGTTCTCTCTAAGGCTTATGATCGCAAAGTTTGGCAACTTTTAAGCGCCGCAAAGCACACAGACGAAAGCAATATGGAACGCAAGGTTAAATACTTTTATGAGTCCTGCTTAGATCGTGAGGCAATTGCGCAAAACTATCGTGAACACTTGCTTAGCATTATCGAAGAGTTTGGTGGCATGCCAGTGCTTAAGGGGGATCAGTGGAAGGAGCAACGTTTTGATTGGCTTAAGACGATAGCGTTAATTTTGCGGCGTTACGGTAAACAGATCATTATTGGTGTTGAAATTGAAGCCGATTTGGCTAACAATGAAATCAATCGGCTGTATATTGGACAAATGGATGAATTGATAACGAGCAAAGCTGTTGAGTATTATGGAGCACTCAAAGTTGCTTGGCAAAATGAGTTGCATCACGTTTTGGGCATTAGCAAGCTTTTAGCTTCACAAACGGCTGGTGAGATGGCTGATTTTAAGCGGCAGCTTGCGGCGGGTATGTCAAATGCAGATGAAGGGCTCGGCATGGAGGATAAGACAAAGTTCCGTTTACTCGATGAAATGACTGAGAGTTACAAGCCAACGATCAACTTTGAACGTTTCATACGCATCTGGCTTGGCTATGAATACAAGTTGCCTGTCTATGAGTATGTTGAGAACTATCACCGCAATTTGCGTACCTTAATCATGGATACACCCAAATATGTGGTCGCTAACTATATTATGTGGGAATTGTTGCAAGATTTTCGCATTGAAGTGGAATCAACATTACTGAAACAACAACGCAAATGTGTAGATGCAACGAAAAAACATTTCATCAAGTATCTGGATAATATGGTATATCGTCATTTGACAGAATCAAATACGGCAACGGTAGCTAGCGATGTCGCCGAGTTGTGGACAGAGCTTAAAAAATCATTCGAGGAAACATTGCAATCGAATTCCACCAATTGGATGACTAATGCCACCAAAGATAAGGCACTGGAGAAACTTTCAACCATGACCATGGGTATAAATTCATATGAAAATGAAGATTTTGACAAGGAATTCGGTGATCTTGTCATTAGTACGGAGAATTATTTTGAGAACGTCATTAATATATTAGAACAAGCAGGACGAAAATATCGTCAGCGGGTAAAGGAGCCACCAAAGCTGGACGAGAGCACAATACTCTCCTTTACGCCGGCATATGCGGCGGAATTGAATCGCGTTTTGGTGCCGGTTGCTTTTCTGCAACCGCGTTATCTCTGGGATGATGTGTACCCCAGCGCACTGAGATTCGGCACGGTGGGCTATATCATTGCACACGAATTGACGCATGGCTTTGATGATACAATACGTAAATATGATGCTCGCGGTAATCTTAACGATTGGTGGGATAAAAATTCTACACTAGCATTTGTTTCACGCAAAGAATGTCTCCGGCAGCAATATGGTGAATACAGTTATAACGGTCATAGATTGAAGAAAATCAACGCACAGGGTGAAAACATTGCGGATAATGCTGGCATACGTATTGCTTATCAAGCGTACCAACGTTGGCTGCAACGTAATGCTATGCAGCAGGAGCACTTGCCGAATCTCAACTATACTGAAGGAAAATTGTTCTTCATAAGCGCCGCTCAGGTTTGGTGTACGGACATAAATAAAAACTGGCGACATATTTTAGCATCAACCGATGTCCATGCGCCGGAAGAACTACGTGTCATTGGAATGATGTCGAATTTTGATGAGTTTTCAAAGGAATTTGCATGTCCGGTGGGTACGAGAATGAATCCGCATAAGAAATGTGTCATATACTAGGGAAGTGCATATATAAAATTAGGATTAAAAATATTTTACACTTATGAAATAAGAGTAAAGTATAGTTTTATGTAATTATTAGTGTCAATGGTATAGCTACATTAAGAGTTGCATTAGTAAATTTTAATGTTTAATCAATTAATTGAATATTCTCAAAAAAACAGTCTTAAAAACAAATTAAAAATCACGTAAATTTGTGAAAATCATTTTCATTTTGAATGTTACCGATAGTTACAAGTCCATTTCTGGAATGACATTTTTGTTTTTATCTTTATCTCTTATTTTTGTACAAATTTTTTAATATAAATTAATATTTACTTTTAAAAAACTTCCACCCATGGAATAGTCGCTTCAAGAAACCATACCCAGCTAATTGTATCATACCAGTCATACAAAATAAAGCATAAATGATACATACAATGTAAATTTGGAAATGTCCTTGTACCTTTTCATAAATAAATTTATTCATATTGTAATTACACTCGTAGTCGTAAATTATTGCAATTTGCGCTTGGTTTAAGGTTCTGAATTTTAATGAGAAATAAAGGAATCTGTATCTGTTTGAATTGTAAATTCTTTTTTCATTCAAATATTAATGACCAACAATTTTTATACAAAATTTTTAGAATTTTTAACAGGGTTCTATCTACACACACATCACTTTCGAGAAATCTATGTTTGAATATTTCGGTCATAAAACTTTTATGAATTGATTTTACAATTAAGTACTCTGCAACTCTACTTTAATCATATTTTTATAAATGCATTCGAAGAAAATTTCGCTAAAATTTTAAATTGAACCATTGCCATGATATCTGTTATTTAATAATAATATTTAATATTAATCACTTGAATAAGACGTTAACAAAATTTTGCTAAAAATTGCAAATAAAAACAACAAAAAAAAAAATAAAAAATTCTACAGTAATAACTTTTTCTTATTTCAACCCCTGGTTTCATTTATCATCTGAAGAGAGTATAGCTTAAAAAGAAAAAAAAATCACACGAGACCATTTTGTAGCTCATTTTGAAGACAAAGAACAGTACTAAATGTTGCATTCAATAGAAAAGTGCAAAACAATTTTGTGTGTCTTTCAATCAACCTCAAAAATCGTGTTTTTGATCATTTTTGAACATTTGGGGGTAGGATATCTCGGAATCTATATAAGATATTGCAACTCTGATGCCAGATACGGATTCAGCGTTGGCAAATTTATCGAAAATGACTATTTTCGATTAGAATTCTTCAATTTTCCAAAACCGATTTTCGACCTTTTTTCAAAAACTGCATAAATCTTAAGTGTTGGTTTTTTCTAAGTCCAGTTACTAACAAAATGAGCTATGTCGGCTCAAAATCGGGGCTTGTTTAGCAAAATAACATGATTTTATCTAATTTGCCTGCTCTCTTACAGAAACGCAAAGTTCTATCTGGCAGTTAGAACTTGTGAAATTAAGGGGACATTCGCCTTTGTAATTGAAAACAAATAAACACTTTTTAAATATTTTATTACGAAAAAACTATTATATTTGTTGACAAAATTTCTTTTGGACAATGTTAAATATTGTCTAAAATATATGAAAAAAATTTTTTTTTTTATTTTTAGTTTTCCTTGGCTGCTGTAGAGGGCGTCATCCAAAAGTTACTTTTCAAACTGGTAGGAAATTTTTCTCCGAATCTACTCGACCAATTTTAAAAAACCAAAGAGCATTCGATTACTCATAAAAAATATTAAACAATAAGCCTCTGAATGTTTTAAAAAATACCACCACCTTTTTTTTACGGGGGTGACTTACCCTCAAAAAATGCCATTTTTTCGCATTTTTCATAAATATTTATACAAAAACTTCAAAATATAAAAAAGTATGAATTTTAGAGGCTTATTGTAGAGTAATTTAGGGTAATGTGGTTACCTTTTTCTTTTTTACCAATTTCTGCCAAAGTAATGGTAGTAGGTAAGCTTGGTCAATTTATTTGTATTAGTTATTCTATTGTTTTTACTATTTGATAATTTGTATACTAAAATATTAACATTTTCAAGCGTGAGGCCAGTTAAATTGAAAGTACCTAAAAATAGCTGAAAAAGAAAAGAGTCGGGTAATGTGGCTCACCCTGCCCATTTCCTAAAGAAGTACCGTTATTCGCAAATTTTGTTGACTAAAAGTTGAGTAGCAATTTTTAAGATCATATTTGCTATGAAATAGCTTTATATTCTTATTAAATAATATTTTCTGGTAAGATCAACCAAATTCATACTAACATATGAATAAGTAAGAAGGGTTATCGAATCATACGTAAAATAGTACTCCACATTACTCAAACTCGGGTATCTTATACATGCAATTAGCTTTTTAAGGTGTAATAGTAGTCAAAGTTGATATACGGTATATAATATGGGGTAGTTCACATTACCCGAATACATCACGTTTTTGAAATAATCATTGATTATATAAAAGAAATGTAAAATCAGACTTGCTAATGCATTTTTTCGTTGAATAATAGATCCACAATTGCATTAGAGTTAATTGAATTTTAGAAAACTGAGTTCTGAGGAAGTAACTTAGTTATTCACCAAGTACTACATATAAGTCAACTTGTCCTCACAGCATATGCTAAGAATTTCACACGAATAATTAGCATTATAGAAAAGCCAAAGAGCGTAAAGAATATGTTTTTCGCTTTTTATTGTGCACAAATAACCAGAATTGTTGTGCAGTCTTTAATATGAGAAATAAAAGGGTGCACCACATTACCCGCATAGTCCACATTACCCTAAATTACTCTATAGTTTTGAGTCTCAAGAATAAAATCCAGTTTGAATTTTTGAAAAATCTGTTACAAGAGGTCTACAACATTTCCTATCGTTTAAAAAGTAACTTTTAGATGACGCCCTCTACAGCAGCCAAGGGAAACTTAAAATAAAAAAAAAATTTTTCATATTTTTTAGACAATATTTAACAAGGTCCAAAAGAAATTTTGTCAGTAAATATAATATTATATTTTATCTTTGTATTGAGTGAAACTTTTTGAGTTTTTATTCTCTATACAGAGTTTGTTCTCTGAGTAGAGGGAGGTAGATGGGCTTAAAAAATGGGTCAGCTAAGAGATTTTAGTAAAAATATGTGTTTTGAAAGACACATAGTTTTGATATCCCTACCTAATGAGACGCAAACCTATTTGGTGATATACTGTGCACAGCTAAAAATGTAGACGGTGGGTTAGTAACTAGGTATATACTTAACATAAGAGTTGGATAATACTTAAGTCTTACAGATCATGTTGAAATTAAGAACAAGTAATTCTTATTCAGTCGAATAGATTAGGAAGAAGAAATGACCGATTTCATTGATCTAAGTAAGTCCTATTTGTGTGTTAGTGTGATAAAAACAAATTGGGCTTTCAATTAAGCTCTCGATTATGTTTATGTGATAAATATTTTGTGTATAAAGTTTATTGGCATCTGCAACACCTGTAAAGAAAATGAAAATTTAAAGGTTTGGGTGACTATGTGTTTAAGGGTAGAGGTGGACTGGTCTCCGTGAAGGAAGTTGGAATGTGAATTAGGTGAACAAGGCTTCCGTGTAGGACAAGTTTAGGCTACCAATAAACGTTTTTCATCCTTGCCTTAACTGTAAAAAACTGAGCCTAATACCAAGATTTTAGTATGAAATCAATTTGGAAAGTAAAGTTTAATCCCACTAGAATATATTCGATCCATTAAAACATTTGAAAAATAAATCTGAAACATCTGCTAAAAAATACCATTTCCACTGGAATGCTCCAATAGTTTTTTCATAATTTTGAAAAGTGTTTTTTTTCAATTACAAAGGCGAATGTCCCCTTAATTTTAGTTGAATATGAGTAGATAGAACCTTGTGTATCTATATTTCATTAATTATCTCAGAAACCATGCAAGATTGAAATATTTGAGTAGCAGTTATCGAAAGAACGTGGTCTAATTAGTACGAAGCAATATATAACTCAATTTTACAAAAAATGTCAGTTAGAACCCTGTCGTTCTAATGGAAAAAAATTTTTGCCCTTGGGGTCTCATAAAGTTTTTCTGATAGGTTATGAAAAATAAAAACACACGTATTTCACCGAATATGTGTATCAGTGATTTTTTCCATTTTATGGCTCCTCAAAGCTTAAAATTCGGGTTTTATATGAAGTTTTGAGATTTTATGAAAAAACCATCTCATTATGAATTGTTACCCGTGTCCTTACCCTTAGTTTAAGCTATAGCACTTGAAAATCCGCATGGTAGTTTTTTGTTTTATAAGCAAAACCATTTTCAATGTATTTTTTTTCATATATGTGACCTGGTCTATAAAAAAGGCGCTTACGTGCGAAAAAAAAAATTTTTGTAAAAACAACTGGAAAACAACTTTTAAAGGTCAATCGGCAAAAATTGGAAATTTTTTTTTTGACACGTAAGCCCTCTTTTCATAGACCAAGTCACATATGGGCGATTCTTAGATAACTGTGCTTTTTCGAGTTGTAAAATTGACATTTTAAGTAGATCAACTACAAGTGTGAATTTACGGCTTTGAGGTCGAAATTAAGAAATTTTGCTGCCACGTTTGTGACCAAATTGCCACGTTTGTGACATTTTAGCCACAGTATGGAAAAATTATGGTTTTGAGAAAGATGTCCTTACTTTAAACGCTTATATCTCGGAAGCTGGGAATCCAATTGAAAAACGGTAAATTATGTCTTGTTGATAATAAATTTGGCTGTCTGAATCCATTGACAAAAATTGATTTTACTTGTTGTTGTTTTTGTTCTATAGATTTAAGTAGATGTCAAAACAGTGATTTTTTCACTTTTGAGCAAGGATAACTCAGGATTCTGATGGTGTAGAAAAATTTTTGTATTGTATTAAAAACATAATTAATAGCCTTCAACTTAACATCTGTATACTTAAACTTTATATCGAAATATGTTTTTTGCAGACTGATAAAAAGTGCCACGTTTGTGACATTTTTGTAGTTTATCGCTCATTGTAAAGCACGCTTTTGAGTTCAAGATTTTTCCGAAAGAATTTTGGGTCATGTATGCAAATCCTACAAAAAAATTGTTTCATGCATAAAATAAAATGTACTACCTGGGAGTGCCGAGTGCCACGTTTGTGACCATAATTTAAAAAAAAAAAACTGTTTTTGTTTATAAACTGCCCTATAAAACGCAGATTTATTTTTGGACGCGTCTGGACATGATGACCTTTGGTTGATAGATAGTGATCAGAATTAATGCATATGTATTGCAATCTATTGACTGAAACAGTGGTACCATGCAGTAGTAGCATAATGCTTTCAAGAAATTTTTTGTTTTCCAAAACTAGGGGACAGTTTTCAATTCGAAATTGTGCCCCCTAAAAATTATTTAAATCTGCAGATGAGCTCAGAATATTGTAGCCTTAAGTATTTACTTAATATGTGTAGTAACTTGTTTTCTGTTCCATTTCCGTTTTTTGGTCGTTTTTCATCGTTTTGTGTATAAAAAGTAGGGGTAAGACATGCCACGTTTGTGACATTTGGGGTATATTTGCAAACTTTCACAGTACACCAATAATTATTTGGTGGTAAAATTGATCCGCTCTATTAGAAAAACATAGTTTCTAACTTATAGCGTAATTTTTTGTGAAAAAAAGCCTACTGTATAAGTGAAATCGCCAGTGGACACAAAAAGTACAGTTATCTGAGAATCACCCATATACGTATTTCGGAAAATAAAAAAAAAAAAAAATTATCACAGTCTTCTAATATTGAAATAGTAAAATTTTTACAGTTTTGCTTATAAAATGAAAACTACCATGCGGATTCTCAAGTGCTATAGCTTAAATTAAAGGTAAGAACAAGAGCAACATTTCATAATAAGATGGTTTTTTCATAAAATCTCAAAATTTCATATAAAACGCGAATTTTATGCTTTGAGGAGCTATATAATGGAAAAAATCACTGATACACACATATTCGGTGAAATACGTGTATTTTTATTTTTCATAACCTATCAGAAGAACTTTATGAGACCCCAGGGGCATTTTTTGCGTTGCACTGTGTTATTGAAATTTTGGGAAATTATTTCTAAAAATAACACTGTACTAGATTTTGGGATCTTTTTTTTTGGTCTGGCGGGAGATAGGTCATTCTTACCTTATTCGAGAATGGGGAATTCAGTGGTGCTAACCGCTTTGCTTCAGTGGTTCAACACCGAGAAAGAGGTGTTTTCATAAAGAATTTCCTAGTAACTTCTGATAAACCAATGGTTTTGCATCAAAAGTATATTTTCCAGTTTATTAATTCCTTCTGAATTTTCTTAAATTTTATTTTTCCTCAGTCATTTGTGGGTTTATTCACCAAATCTAGAATAGAACTGTCACTTGTCATAAGATCTTGTACTACAAAGGCTTGAAATTTTTACAATAAAATATTGTTATTGGTAAGATTAATAAAATTTTAAGTTTTTAGTTTTTTGGTCCGGAAATAGCCTTGTGTGTTATTGCGAGATATCTTTTTTTCAAGGCTTAAGCTTGGAATGTTGTGATCCAATTGAAAAATAGTTCAAGTACGGCTTGTCAAGGGTAATTTTTGCTATCCGTTCCTAGTCATTAATGAAAATTAAGATAATAATGAGCGTTTAATGTTTGGCTTTTGTTTCAGCTCTCTTTCGCGTACACAAAGGTCTGGGTATGTAACTAAATATGACGTGACCTTGAAATTTTACCAACAGCGTAGGAAAATATTGTATAAGCAAGTAATAATTTTCGGGTAACTTAACACACTGCAACATTTTGTTACCGCTAATGTAATCTTAAATCACTGCATAATTTAAATGTAATTATACTTACAACAATAACAACAACAACAACATGAAAATAAACAGTCAGAAAGGGTACACAAATTCATAAGTACAAAATAGCAGTAGAGAGAGCTGTTCGATATGATTATGCGCATTTGCCATACCCCACATACTTTTTTCTGTAACAACAACAACAAAATTAGTAATCTATACAATGGCATCACTGCATTTGACCTCTCGAAATTAAATATTAAAATGAATCGTAATGCATCTAACAAGAGACTCAGCAACGCACATCAGTTGATACCACAGCACAATACCCAACTAAAGAGTCTTTAGTCCCTTAAGTTAAATTGAAGAACCTTTGCATTTCCTTAGGGTAAGCTTCAAAATGAACGAATGAATGACAAAAATATAAGGACAAGGTCAAGTCAAATAATGCTTAAGTGAATACAAATAAAATTAACAACAAAAAACTTTGAAAATGGTCTTTTTTTATGAAATTTTAGAATTAAATGTCATCATTTGAATGTGACTACTGATGGTTGAATGAGCTTTGGAAAAACATATTCTTTTGTTAACATTGGCAAAAATGCTGACGAAACGAGAAATATGCTAAGCTGAGGTAAATACATAAATAGCTTTTAAGTTATAATGGTATTTTTTAGAATGTTTTTGAGCATGTAGCAATACACGTAACTTTTTTTGTATACGATGATAATATACCTTTGCTTCAATGGAAAGTATCTTAAAAAGCAATGATCCTATTTAAAAAGTAAAATAAATAAAGTTTATTGAGAAAGATTATGGCTAACGAAGCTGTTGAGCTACACTACTCCCTGGATATGTGCCACATGTCTGAAAATAACGTTTAATCAATTATTAGTCAAATGGTCAGTCAATTGATTGCCACATTTCGTTTGCATTTCATGCCGCTTTACTATCGATAATTCGATGATTCATGAATTTTCCCACGCTGGGTAAATATTTAAATTTTTTATTACTTCTGGTAGGTAAAAAAAAAATAAACAAAACAACATTTATTTGACTTGCCAACTTGACATTTACATTTGATATTTCGTGTTGTGACCAATTGTGGCCTTGAGCTTCAGTTAAAAACTTGTGATTTACTGTAAATAATGCAAAAAAAAAAAAAAAACAATGTGAAAAATGAATAAAAAATCTTTACATTGTGACATTTGCTTGATAAAATTTCAATTGTTAAATGCAAATTAAAAATTTAATGCGATACGTCAAATTAATGTCAGCTTAAATACAACAGCAATACGAATGAGGGCATATTGCAATATAAAGTAATCGACATTAATTAACAAATACTAAGTAGTTTATTATTTATTTGTTTTGCCGTTTTCATTAATTATGCTAAACTAAGACATTTTTATGAATAATGTAAAACAATTAAATGCTACTTCGCGCATCTGAGCACCATGTCGTATGAGTGATAATAACTAACATGTCGTATGATTAACTTCAATGGTTCGTCTTCTTTTCTCTTATTTTACCGATTTTAAAACAGACAAGCATTGACATTCAGTTGTTCTTCAGGGAACTCGGGTAGTAAAAATTAAATTTACATGAATTACCTGCCACACTCGAAAAAATTTAGGGAAAATATATCAGAGCTAAACTGTTATTTTATGCATAAGATAAAAACTGTTCGTTAAAATATCTAGCTCAGTGCCTACACTGGTAAGTACAAGTTCTTTATGAAAAATATAATATAATAAATTCAGCCATCCTATCTAGTGTAACAAGAATTGCCACAATCCCTCCGATTCCGCTGAAATTTAGTACATGGTTTGGTTTCATGTTAAAACTGATGAAAATGGGAATAAAAAAAATAATCCCAAAATTTTGGAGGAGTGCAAAAAGTGGAACAACTGAAAATTGTGACAGACACTCCTTCACATAATTTTCCATAACTTGCCCCTTTTCATGTTCGGGCCATTCCTGAGAAGTTATTGTATTTTTTTTTTTTTTTTGGAAATAACACCCGCGGTAGTTACTTCTTTTTTTAACGAGAATTAATGCTTGCAATGAAAAGGTAATAATGCCCACTGCTGTTATTTCCCAAGAAAAGCGAAAACCTCACGCGATAGTTACTTCCACGGAAGTTATTTCACTCTGCCATTGAAGCAGTCTGTCAGCACAATATAACTTATAACGCATTTGCAAAAAGTACTAAACAAAGTACTAAATTACAAAAACGCTTTATGACTTACTTTTTAAACCTTCCAAAATATATTTTGTGAAAAGAAAAAAAGAAAAATCTTTTACACGCATCAAAAATTAAGATGTTATGGTAAGTGTTTTGATATTTTCAAAACATGAAATGAAACAAAGCTGCTTCACAAAACTCCCAAAAATGGTCAATTAGTAGCACAGTTCTCAACTTATTTTTTCTTTCCACGAAAAATATAGATTCAAACATCAAAAACAATCAAATAGTTCTAAATTTAGTAAGTAATTTCTGCCAAATACAAAGCAATATTTAGCCTTTTTCAATATCTTTCAAGGAATGATCGTAAAAACATGAAAATCAGTTAAGAAATGCCCAAGTTATGAACAATTATGTGGATAGAGTATTTGTCATAATTTCCCGACTTTCCTTTTTTTGAACCCTTCCAAAATGCACAAAAAACCGCAATTTAGTTTTGTCATTTTTCACGATTTTGGCATGAAATCAAACCATGTAGCAAATTTCAGCTAAATTGGCTCGGGTGTAGCAAATGCTAAAAAATCGATTTCATGTCCAAAGACTTGAATTTATGATATAACTAGCATGCCTGGTTGCAACTTCGTTCGGCGATGCCCTTTACGTACGAAGTCTCATCCATCTCCATCGTCTTTCTCTGCCAATCACCAAAGTTTTTTAAGATCCATGTATAAACTTTTGTTATTATAGCTCCCATAGTTACAGAGATATAGCGTTTTATATATTTCTTGTATGAAGGGTGCAACTCTCCCTAACCAAAAGTTTTTGAAAGTGAATGTTAGATAGAATAACCATGTGTGTACCAAGTTTTATATCTGCCATATGTGAAGAAATATAGCATTTTGTATATTTTTTGTAAAGAGAATGCAATTCCCCCACACCCAATATCCCCCAAATGTTACATGGTGAATAGTAGATACTTTATGAATAAGGTCACCAACTTATCATAGCTTGTATGAGTGCAGGGATATAACATTTTTTGTACTTATTTTGTATAGGGGTGCAACCCCCTCAGCGGCACCTCACCCCCTTACAAACCTTCTACAGACCATAAGAAACAATTTAAAAAAAAAAATTATGTAAATCGACTGTGTCGTTTCCGCGTTCATAAGCTACATACGGACGACACCATTTCATTTTTATATATATAGATTTATCCGTTATGAAATTAAGATTCATCCCGAAACGGACTCAGAACTTAGAAAGACTCTTAAAATCAATATCTGCTTCATTTTTTTTTTCGTTCAGAGAAAAACCAATGGAGCACTTTTGATTCTACTGAAGACCCATTTTGCCTAAAAAAAAACATGTTTTTTAGTCATAACTTTTTTTTCCTTACAAAAAAGATACGCAAAAAAATAAAAAAAAATTCACTCCTATTCTTTGAAGGATTTCAATCATATTACCTACGTCTTATGAAATTTTTTTGTAGATGCCTTTTGCTGACAAACGTGAGCTTAACAGCTGAAAACTCTCAATTTGATAAATTAAAAAATATCTCAAAAAATTCTGAATAAATTTACACATATTCTTTGGAAAATTCTAAGCATTTTTTTGTCATATGCACTTTTTTCATTAGATGCCTTGTTTTTGAGTAAAAAATTTTTTTCGACCTCGTAATTGAGAAACGTAAACAAATTTTTTGTAAAAACTCTTTTTTTCTAAAGCACCCTCAAGTAACGAAAAAATGTTATTATCAAAAAACATGTTTTTTTTAGCCAAAATGGGCCTTCAGTAGAATCAAAAGTGCTCCATTAGCTTTTCTCGAGATGAAACAAATGACACAGATATCGTTTCTAAGAGTCCTTCTAACTTTTAAGTCGGTTTCGGGATGATTTTTTTTTTTTTTTTGCAAATTATTATATTGATAATTTTTAACCATAAGATGTTTGCGAGAAGAGAAGTCTAGAATTTAAAGGATGACCCAATTAAAAGCATAATTTTTTTTAGATAATATTACCACAAAAATGATGATAGAAAACTTGAGTAAAAAAGTAAAATTTCTTCTTCTACAAACATACCATCAAGTGAAATTGATCTACCAATCAAAAAGGAATTTTGCTCGAATTTACATAAATGTTTTTGTTTTGTTTTCTTTTTCTTGATTTTGTATACTTACATAATACGTATGTACATATAAGTGACCTTCTTAATATTTAACTAAAAAGTATAAAATAACAACAACCATATTTACATAATTATACTTACCGAAACTTTGGCTGACCCAAATACCGACCATGTCCAATTTCAGCAAACGATAATAGACATTTTCACCCTTTTCAATGTTCATGAACAGATGATAAACGAAGCTGCCACACCATGGTGCAACGGAGCCAAAAACATGACAAAAAGACAAAAACCGATATCCACGATCCCAAGGCATTAGGCCAGGTACAATGGCCAATATATAGATAATTGGTATGGCTGTAAAGAAAGGATAAATAAAAGGTGAATGGCTGAATTAACAAGATTAGTAAGAGAATTTCAATAAGCATCTGTGTTAAGTGGGGGCACATTGACATTGGCAATTAATAATAAATTATATCAGATACAGAAAATGTGATATCCCTTAAAATATGTAAGAAAACATTTTTGGTTATTTTGGTTATGATGCAATCCCATATGGCTCAAAAGATTATGGAAAAGAAAACACAAACATTTTTGAAAGATTATTATTTAAACTCAATTTAATCAAAACATTTTCATAAAGCTGTTGCTGTCTTAAGACAGCCAAATGTTTTCTTATTTACCCAGTAGGAAAAATCTTAAACCACAAAATAATTCAAAGCATTGCATTTTATATTTATATTTACATTACACAGTGCAACATTTTTCAAGTCATTGACGGTGAACTAAAATCCGTTATAAGGCGTCGAAGGACTTGCCGAAACAAGTAATTCTGCCAGAGCGTTTTGCAAAGTTGACTCATATAAGGATTTTATGGTCATTTTTGCGATTTTAAGGCACTAGATGAATTTTTTTCGCTTAAGTTTGTTCGGCATTTTTTTTTTATATATGTACAATAGCTACAACATTGCTGAAGTCATCAAAACAATATCTCAGCTCGTTACCGAGATATAGCCATATGAAAAAATCGAAAAATCGCTCAAAATCCTCAAAATCCTTAAAATCGCTCAGAGTTGCAAATTTCAGCTGGATAATTATAATTATGATGCTGAAAATTTCAACTTTTTGCCTCAAATTGGATTTTGAGCGATTTTTCGATTTTTTCATATGGCTATATCTCCACTTACTTACCCCCTATTTTAAACCCTGAAAGAGGTTGCCATTCAATTTTTTTTTTATAAATTTTCCTAAAAATAATGGGGGTCGGTCACACATTTGACCCTTCTAGGGGTACCCATGGTCCAGTTAGGGCAGTGTTTAAAAAAACCGTAACTTTGTATGGGAGCCCCCTTAAAGATTGGAATCAGGGGGTAGGTAAGCTGTGAAACTTTGGAGGGGGGATAATGGGAGTCGGTCATATATTTGACTCCTCTAGGAGAGATTCTTGGGCAGTTAAGGGCCTATTTGTCGATTTCCTTTCCATATTTTTTATGTCTATGACGTCAGTTTTGTATGGGAGCCCCCTAAAAAGCTGGAGATAAAGGGTTAGAATTGTGGGAAAAAATTTTGCGGAGGAAAAAATATTAGGGACCGGTAATACACTTGACCCTTCTAGGGGCACCCTGGGAGTGGTGGGGGTCGATTTCCTAAAAATATCAATTTTGTATGGAAGCCCCCTTAGGGTTAAGAGATAAGAGTTAGTAGGTATGCTTGGAAAAAATGTTGGGGAAGAAAAAATAATGTGGGTCGCTCATACATTTGAACCCTCTAGAGGTGGTCCCTCTTGTAGGGCTGTAAGTAAATTGTTTCTCCTTTTCTCTCATCTTTGACCTCGATGCGCCAACCCTAAACCTCACCCCACCCCCAACATTTTTTTTGCAAACTCATTTTTTTTTCCAACCTCCAAAACTCGTGCACTAAAACACTCCTAATCAACAAGCTTAAATTGAATATTTTTTGGGACACCCGAAGATATATTGACACATGTTATTGCAATTTTAGTCACTGAGATCTTTGAAAATAAAGCTTCTACGAAAATGTTTTAGCAATGAAAAAAATAGAAAGAAACAGTAGCCAAGCAAACTTTTCAAGGAGAGCTAGTACGTTATATTTCGCAATCTATTCAAGCCATTTTTATGAAATTTTATAGGTAGCTACTGAATATAAATACCATACACAGGCCGAAAACTGAACGTAATCAGATGAATGCCACGCCTACTTTTCAAATAAAATTTTCACTTTTTTCACGTATACTGTGTTCCAAATTTATTTTTTTTCCGACCTACCTTAATTAACATACATAGTCTCGTTTTTAAATATGTAAGTATATTTTTCATGTTAACAATGTTACGATTATGTTCAGGCATTCATAAAAATATTTGTGAGCCACCTGCTGCCGAAATGTTATATGATTCTGCTAAAAACAATGTCCGTGTTCCTGAACATCAGTTGGTTTTTATTGCAACAGAATTTTCATGCACAAAATGCACAACTATTTATTTATTAAGAGAAACCTTTGTTGCTGATGCGCTGATTGCTTTGCATCGTCAACATATTGTAATTCAGCGTTATAAAATGCAAGAATGATGCAGCAAAAAATAAGCTCCTAAAACTATGCAACATTTTTTTTATGAAAATGCTGTTTCAATACAAAGCAACAGACGTTTAGGAAAAAGTCCAAATATTTTGAAAAGCCTATATCCAAAATTTCCGAATAATTTTGAATAAGAAATGTCGAAACCGTCGATAAATTTCGAGTAATATAGAGAAAGTTCATCAAAATTAAAGCATGTAAACCAAAGACAAAGAGTATCTAAAAGTGTGAAAATATTAAACAACATTATACTATACAATATTGACCAAGCTAAAAAATCTTATAAATGAATAGATAGTCGAGCAATAGCCAAAAAATATAAAAAGTTAAAAAAAGTTGAAAACTTCGAAAATTTGTTATAAAATTTAAGAAAAAAAAAGTCGAAAACGTTAATCAAAAATAAAAGTGATGTAAAAATATAAACATGTCGAAAATCATAAGTATGTACGTTATGTACGTCTACTTTAACATCCTTAATCAATTTTCTAAAAATGATATTAGACGAGATGTTCTTGTTAAAATTTTTATTTTATTTTTATCTAAAAACATCAATTTAGCCATTTCCTGTAAGTGTCACATGTACGTCAGAGTATTCCATACATACATATATGCTGCTCACTGTCACAATCGCTGTCATAATGACATACAACCAACACATTTGCTTACTTTATATTATGTTTACTTAATGTTAAGTAAATATTTAACAGCTTCCCAATATGTCAGACGTACACAATTATCATCAAGGCAGAAAATAAAAAATAAGGAATCTTTTTTTTTTTTTTTTGTTTGTATTTTCTCACCATGGCTCATCAATTAAAAAGTTTTTTATTTTTTTATTTAATTTTCTTTGGTATGCTTGGTTTTTTAAGCATCGGTTTCCTCATTTTTTAAGCAGATAATTTGAAAATGCCAAAAGGCAATACAGACAGCGCAAAAGTTGCCATCATCAAACTCATACACAGACACCTAAATTTGAAGTGTCCTCTATCAACGCGAGCGTGAGTAATAACTCAAGTTACCAAATAACCCAGTGAAGATAATTGTCAGCCATTAGTGCAAGCCTAGGAAATGTTAGAATTTTTTTGTTTATAATAAATTTATGTGTGTCATTTATATTCATAAGCTATAGTTTACCAAAACTAAATATTAATATTTGTGTTTAAAAAAATAAACAAAAAAATTAAGGAGAAGTTAAGTTAGCTCATTTCTACTTTCTTTTCTTTTCAAAAATTTATGTGGCCGACATATGAAGCGTAGAAAAGTTAACGATGTTAATGTGGCTACGAGAGCAAGCGTAAGAGATTCCCCGAAATATAATTTTATTGGTACTTTCAGTGCTTTTTTTTTTGTGTATTAGCTGAAAATTTGTTTGTCTCCGATTTCACCCAAATTTGGCAATATGGTGGTTCCGGTGTGCAAAATTAATAATGCGGGAGGATTTGATCCTTGTACCTTTTGTTGCTAAAATACAGGGTGTTGAAGTTGGGGATTTTTGTGATTTTCATAAAAAGGGTGTATTTTCAAAAATGTATACTTACACAAAACTTAGTAAATTTGATAAAAGTAAGAAACTTATCCTATTTATTTTTAAATGTTGTTTCTATAAAAAAATATTACTTAAAAAAAATATTTTTCCACCAAAATTTTTTAAGTTTGAAAATATTTTTGAATTTTTTTAAAAAACCTCTAATATTTTTTTTAAAAGTAGTTCAAATTAAAGCATAATTTATAAGCTTCAAAATGATGTATGACTCAAAATGGGACTCGTTCCCTACACGAGAGTTTTTGGCTTTTGAACGCCCTCGGCAGGCAAAACTCTTTTTTTACTCAAGAGGAAAGCATCTTACGAAATAAGTGTACTGGACATTATATGCAAAGAATCGTTCTAAAAAAGTTCCAAAAACTTCACACGTTTTTTTTGGACTATTCTAAGCATTTTGTGCCAAGTACACTTTTTTTGTAAGATGCTCTTCACCTTAAGTAAAAAAAGAGTCTTTCCTTCAACACCCTGTATTTTAACAGCAAATGCTACTTAGACTAAATACTCCAGTACTCATATTAAAACAAATGTTTTGGGGGAACATCAGGACGAATTAGTTTCGCATTGGTTTACTGGGTAAGTTTCAGGCGCGTTGTCAAGGGGCTGTTTCGGGACTAAGCCCGCAATAAATTTTTTTTTTTTCGAAAAAAAAAAAAATTGCATTTCTCAGGCCGAATTGACAAAAAAAAAAATGAATTATTTTTTGGTAGTTCCCTAAGGTTTCAATTATTACCAGCAAATGCTTTATAATCCCAGAACACAATGTTAAATGGCTTAATAGCTATAACTAAATAATGGTTTTCGTGAATTTTTATAGATTGTTGGCCCCTTTTCTCTGAAAAATTTCTATCTAGCCTAGTGATGAGCAAAGTTAGTCTTGATATTGCGTCTTGTTCTTGGTCTTGCTAATTTTGCGAGACCAAAACCAAGACCTAGATGCTGATAATTGCCAAGACCAAGACTGCTTTTCAGTCTTGCTAACTTATAGTTAAAAGTTGTTTCACGCCCGTTTTGAAGATAAAATCATCTCTTGATTTGAATTTTGGCTTAAAACCCCAACTGCTTTGGAAAAATATGGTTTTGGATACTCAATATCTCTGAAAATTTTTTCAAGACCAAAACTTCAGAGTCGTGCTTGTAAAACCATGCTTTATCACCTGTTACAATTTTCTTGAAAGTGTTAGACTCCGCGTTATTGAATTTTTCAAGAAAATACTTAGCAAAATGCACACGTGCCTCTTTTTGAGCATCACTTAAAATACTAGAAACTCATCGCACAGAATTTTTCGTGTATCCAAGATAATTTTTTAATATTCGCGATACAGCCATGGTACTTAAGCCCAGTTCCTCAGCAATGATTTCCTGGGTCAATCTTGGATCTTCATCAATTTTAGACTTCACCAGCGCTAAACTTGCATAATCAGTCAAAGATTTAATCGGCCTTCTCAAGGTTCGTCCTCCACAGAAAAATGACCTGTTTAGAATCTTCGGAACCACTTTGAAATAGTCACGAGGGATGGCGCATTAACTTCAAATGTTATTTGGCATTCACGAAATATTTCCCAGGCTTGAACGTCGAAATCCAAAAAAAAATAGCAAACCGATTCCCTGCGTTGGTACTTGAATATCTGCTGACATTGATTCACGAATTTTACGTTTTCTTATCTCCATTAAAATGATATATCGTAAGACTATAACAAATAGTACGCAATTTTTTGATTTACTAAAAATTTATTACATGACACCTACTAAGCGAACTTTTGTTAGGCCCTCCGTATATTGCACATATAGCTCGAAAACCGCAAAAATTTAAAGCCTCAATTTACCAAATTGTTTCTAAACCTCTAAAACTAAGTAGATTTTAAAGTTATTCACGGTGTCAAGAACTCATTTTGAATCAAATTTTATGTGACCCAAGTTTTTATTGCATATACGTTTTCTTTTAAGCAAAAACTATTTTTAAAACTGTTTTTAAAATCTTTTGATGTGTAATTGTCGGTGCTGAATCCAAATCCGATCTTGGAATTGCACTGGCTAGAGTATCACTGTGACATAGAATATATTTTATATTTAGTTTCCTCTTCTTCAATACAGAATCTACTACATTCATCCTGGACTCCTCTAATGTTGGAGAGGTGTTTCCATGAGAAATCCTGTAACAGTCGCATACCTTTGCTGATCAGCATAAGTAACTGATTTGTTCTTTGTTTGGAAACTCTTAGCATAAATGATTTTGCTTATGTGGGACAAAAAAATATCACTATTAGAATATGATTAAATAAATTTTATTTTTTTATCGATACCAATCTTAGCATATACTCTTTTTGTATATCATTTTTATTCCAACCCCTTCTTAAAAAGCTTTTTACAGCGCCTATGGGAACAAGTTTACACAAGACATACACTCGCTTACTCATACACTCAAAAATTCAAGTTGTTTATCTTTCCCGCAGTTTTTTTTTTTTTTTTTTTTTTTGGAGGGAAAAAACGTGACATTTTGCAATTTATCACTTACTAAGCAACAACAACATTGGCATTTTTGTTGCTTACTGCATGCTGCCAATTATTAAAAGAGTCCCATTTACACAAATACGCATACTTAGAAGAGCGCACACATATACACATACGTTAATGCTACAGATATGTCCAACTTGTAGGTGACGAGGGAAATTTTGTTTTGATTTTTGGCCATACTAATGTACGTATGTGTGTGTGTAGTAAGGACTTACATAACTGACATATGCGCATTTGCACGTGCGAATATCTACATCGTGTAACGAAATTTCATGCTCAAAATAAAATAGGTAGGTATAAGTAATTGCTTATTTCAATTCATAACTTTATTTTTAAATTTTATTAGGGGTGTGTGGGGTAAGTGGGAAATTTTTTTTCGAAGCACCATAAAATGAACAAAAGTTATTTTTTTATGTTTCAAGCTCCTTCAGTATAGAAAATTAAATAAGCTATATTTTTACCGAAAAAACGAACCGAAAATATGGATTTTTTGTTGAGTAAGATGCTTTGACCGAAGATGCCCAAAAATTAAAAATTGTGGGATAAAGTGGGAAACTTTCAAAAACTTATCAAAATTAGAACAAATGTTGGAAAAAAGTTCTAAAATCTTTATTGTAAGTCAAAAAAGGTTTAAAGAACACACCCACACCCAAAAAAAAAAAATAATTTTGCCAGAAAAAAATAAATAAAAAAATATGTTTAAAAAAATTTGTGAAATTGTAGCTTATTCGTTGTTCTCTGATGAAACATCCAAGTCCGAGTCACAGTGTTTGCAATAAAAGAAGCTTGTAGTGATATTAACTCATTTCAAGGGAAATATGCGTTGACAATCCTTTTTGTTGCATTTGATGGTATTGTGTTTGGTCATGATTTTGGGCATGAGTTTCATGCAAACGGTGCATAAATAACGATCGTCATCAGAGCTAAAACTTTTGTTTCTTCTTTGACGCTTTTTTCGCTGGTAGTGATTTTTTTGCTCCTGGTACTCTATTTTTTGTGATTCGCTTCCCTCTTTCTTTTGTGTATTTGCTAAACGTTTCTCAGCTGCTTTTTGCAATTCGCTTAGCTTCTCCGGAGTTGTTAAAACGACGCTTTTCATGGCTTTCCGACCTCTACTAAATTTCTGTTTTGCTTGGCCAACTTTCAATGGACCGGCTGCGTGAAATAAAAATTTCCACTGTACCCCGACACCACATTTTGCAAAAAATGTGAGCGTAATCATTTCACTCTATGAATTACATGGAATCCTTTTGCGTCATCAAAATTAAGACTACTCAGAACATTTTAGTGTACTTACAATCGGTTTCCTTCCCAAAACGGTTAAAATATCGATATTCAAAAATTAAAAAATGAAATTTCAATATTACTTAAAAACTTTACATGATTCCAGAGAGCACAAAAATACGTTTGCACAGGTCGCTATACCATAAAGATTTGCTTACAATCGTTACTAGTACATGTCAGAAGCGCATGAGAGCTATACTTTGCTAGTTTGTCCGGAAAGGGGCATTTCCCATTCTACCCCACTTTCCACTTTACCCCATATACCCCTATTCATTTCTGATGTTCTACAGAAAAAGAAACTAGTAAAGTCGTCAAAAAATGTATGAAAACCTAGAAAAAATTGCGCACTGCAATTTCTTTTGCTTAATGTTTTTAGTACCACTATAGAGGCTTAACGCCAAAAAGGTTACCTCCATCCTCCATACCCTTGCGCTTTAGCTGCCATCTTGAAATATGTTTGATTCAATTTGTCTTGTTTCCTGTTGGTCGGACTGAAAAAATTTTGAAGAAAAATTACGGCCAATAAAATTCTACGTATTTTTGATCTCAGGCACGATATCCATAAGTTGATATTATAAGCGATAGAGGCCGCCAAAGTTGCAAATAATCAGTTTTTTCCCATTTGCACCCACTGGGTGTTGATTTTTCAAAAAGTTGTGATGACATAATTTGTAGCACTTGCTCCGCTTCACAACCTTTCCAACAAAAAAAAAAAAAAAAAAAACTAAGCAAATATTATGAGATTTACACATAGAAACAGGGAATGAACCGATTTTGTTTGCATATTTATTACCTTGTCCTTGAAGATCGATTACCTCGTTGACCAATTAAAACCTTTTTCTGTATATTGGCCACCGTGAATAATTTTGCATAAAAAGACTTGGAGTGGGAGCACATCGCGGTAAAACCAAGTTCAAACGACCCGTGTAAAAAGAGATTCTTGCACTTTTATCGGGCAATTCACCTCACCGTTCATGAGTTATCAAAATTAAAAAAAAAAAATTAAATTGTGTTATGAACCTCGCCTTTTATAAAAAAACGAACTTTTTATTTTTATAGTATCATTTAATTAAGTTTGTATTATTTATCAATTATTCTATCTTAATAATCAATGGTTAAATGTACAAGTATTTGTGGATAAACATCTGTGTTGGTATTAAAATACAACAATTGTATGTAACTTGTGCTTATGAAATTCGAGGTACCTTTTTTATTTTATCAACACGTGTCACGAAACATCTTCAACATGAATACATTTAACAGCAACTACCATGTTTGTGTATTTAAACCTGTATGTATGTGGTTTTGATTGAAGGATTACAGGATAAAGAGACTGTTTAAATAAGTGCAGACAGTAAAAAGGAGACAGCAGATGTTTATCCTATTTTATTTGCTGTATCTCTCAAAAAATAAAGGAGCATTATTTTTGGAGAATATTATAAATGATTTAAGTATATTCAATATACGATAGCGCCTTTCGAGCACAGAATAGGTTTCACAGTAGTGGTGAGTTATTTCCTTGATACACGCGGAGTACTATGTTTTTTGATTTCAGCATATTGTTCGAGCAGTTGTTGCTTATTCTCACGTATTTCTTCCTAGTCATACTTGAAGAAATCTTCAAATAAGCTCTAAATAAAACCAAAAGAGGAATCTAATGGAATTTAAATGAATAATAAGAGAACTTGGATTACGCTGATGACATTTGTTTACTATTTTACAGACATTAAATTTAAAAATCCTAGCGCTGGAATTCAAAAGACCCAAGGCTAAGAGATTTAAGTTTAAGAAAGACTAGTGTATGTATGTATGTATTCTCCTTTAACTCCTAGGAGGAGCATAGGGCTAGTAGTATCAGCATAATCCTTCTGTCATTTCGTTTTAAAAATCGTTCTTTATTTTATTTTTAACATGTTAAAATTTTAAGCCGTAAGTCGTTCGCTAGGATGTTTTATAGTGCTAATTTTGAATCAAGCAGCTCTCTGAATTCGTTTTTGTCTCAGAAAACGCTGTCTTTCAATCAAGTACTCAAGGTCTTTCTATGACATTGAGATCACCCATAAAAATTGAGATATCCTTTTTATATGCGTCACTTAACGCTATGGCAACTTTGTATCCTACACTTTTTTCAGTTTCTCTGCAGCAATTCATATGATGGGGAAATTTTTCAATAGAGCTAATGTTTTATTTATTTTTGAAATTTACCTTTTGTTTCGTAGTTGCTGACAAATTGACATTTAAATTCAATTTCCTTTTGCATAAATAAAACAATAAAAACTTTACACATACAAAATTTGTATTGAATCGAGTGGGATGCAGCCTTCAATGCATGAAGGACACTGCAAAGGTCCTCAAAAGTGTATCAATTTATAAAGCAACAAAAAAAGCACAAATAATTGAGAAGCTACAAGTCAGTAGGCAAAATGTCGTAACGTCATTTCGTTTTTAGGTAGCTACGTTATAAATAGTTGTATACCCAAAGACCCTTAAAATCAACCAAGATGAAGATTTTTTCTTTTTCATTATACTGCGTCATTCTCAATTCTCTGATTTCTAATTCTATTCCAATAAAAATATGGTTAAAAATAATTTCCATATAATTTTCTTAGTGATTTAAGCCATCATCACAATCATTTTTGTTTAGGTTTTTCTTGAGACAAAAAAAATTCACACGTATTTCTTGGACGATTCTAAGCATTTTATGCCTGGTACACTTTTTTCGTAAGTGCCTTTCTCTTGAGTAAGCAAAGAGTTTTGCCTGCCGTGGGCGTTCAAAAGCCAAAAACTAGCATCTAGCGACCGAATCCCATCTTGAATCATACATCATTTTAAAGCTTATAAATTAGGCTTTAATTTAAAGTACTTTTAAACAAACTTTAAGGGTTTTTTTTTTTAAAAAAAAATTCAAAAGTATTTTTAAGTTTAAAAAATTTTGGTGATAAAAATTTTTTTCACCAAATAATATTTTTTTTATAAAAAGAGCACTTAAAAATAAATTGGACCAGGTACTAACATATAACAATTTACAAACTTTGGTGTAATCTATAAATTTTTGTAAAAAACAATCTTTTCACGAAAATGACTAAAAACACCCTGTATTTTAACAAGAAATGGTACTAAGTAGAACCAAATCCCGCATTATTGTTCTTGCACAACGGATCTACAATATTGCCAAATTTGAGCGAAATCGGAGATAAAAAAATTTTCAGCTAGTACGCTTGGCGTGTTTTGCTTCATATGTTTATTTATGTATGTTTGAAATTTAGTATTAATTACTTAAATATTTTTACTAATCGAGTGGAGTAAAATTTATGACACTGATTTTTTACATGTATTTGGGTTGTCCATCTACATGTTACATGCGGGCGCAAAACTCCCAGAGTACCGGGACAAATTATGTTCATTGGGAAAATGGGGAACTATTTAACGTACATACATAAGTAGATGAGATTTGGTTCATATATGTAATGCATCGGGATGATTTACATGCTTTGGAAAAATTGGTGACACCACGCCCCCTGTACAAGACAAGATGAACAACGCTCACAGAACAATGCTATTTGAAATATTTATTCGATTCCATATTTTGTGTCATATTGACGAAGACACATTGCAACTCATTTCTTAAATAGAAAAATTTATAAGTCATGTCATTAGAGCTTAAAATGTTCGAACGACATAAGCTAAGAGTGGCATCAGTACTTTAAGAGCACTTGACGTTTAAATCAATTACTCAGATAGCGTAGTGGTGTTGCGACAAGAGGGCTTTGCGATGTCGGACGGCAAAAGTGACCAGCAAAAAAAAAAAAAAAAAAAAACAAGCGTTGATGGTTAGCCTTAAGGCCTTAAGCATCTTCAATTGATTGGCGTTGTTATTGATTAAACTAAAAATTAAAAGGGCAGAGTTGCAAAAACCGTAGGAAAATAGAAAAAGATATTCATGCAATAATAAAGAGGTCTTTTTTTTTGTCGTTACTCCATGAAACAGACATAAAAAAATAAAAAAATGAAATGAACTTAAAGTTGCAGAATTTTGACGCAGTTTCAGTTTCAATGATTTAATTCTTTTTTCATGATCTTTCCTATCAAACTATACCTTCAATATTTTTAAATTGGACACATATTTTCCGAGTTAATATACTTTGACGTGAGGGTATCTGAACCGCTGTACAAAGTACTAAATTATTTATGTATCGGAAAACCGATTTATTGCCAGAATCACTAAAAAAGAGCTGAAATCTGCTGCTGAGTATGAAATGCGCTAGATCAAAATAGAAGAAAAGTCCAAAGCTAGAAAAAATGGTTTATGTCATGACATGTTATAAAAGTTAGCTCTGGGATTGAAAACGAGCAAAGCTGTTTTATGAATACATCTTTGACCCAAACAAAAAACAGTTAACACAGATTGTCCTGGCGTCCTTTTAGAAGGATTTGTGACTTTATTTGTTATTTTAATGTTTTCATCTTATTGTAACATGTTGGAACAATTAATTTTAATTTATAACTGCTGCTAACATCTTAACGGAAGACAGTTTATATGTTATGCCTATTTGTCATGAACGATTACCCCGATTTCACCGTCGATGGCTAATTGTTTTCTTATTGTTTCAACTCTCTTGATAGTGTTTATAATGAATGAGATAAAGTTTTGCCATTTTTGTAATCTCCAACATCCGCTATTTCAACAATATCCTGGAAAGACATCAGTGGAATCTGAGTTATAAAGTTTTCTTTATCTTTCTCAACAAGCTGTTTTGAAAGAAATTTTATAAGTTTTGGAAGAGAACGAAGAAACCTTGGCTGTAGAAGGGTTGATGTGTCTTTATTACAATATTTGATGTGCAATATAAGAACACATCTGCCAAAATAATAACCTGAACAGCAATGACCGTTACTCCAAGGCCAAACCCCTACTAAACGAGAGATATCATGCTTCCCCTTTCTCAAAAACATTCAGTTGATGATAATATGGTCCTATATTTTGAAAGTCATGGAACCAAACAACTCACAACAGGAAGCCCGATAAGGTATGGGTACAAATTTGGGCTGGTGTATCATCTGCACTACCTAGTTAGAACCATATCTAAGCGGTTGTACCTTGAATAGGTACTCTTCAAATTGATTAGGTTATGTGGAAGTCATGACACTTGGGACAATTTGATAAGCCTTGTTCTCTTCAGAATACAGAAGAATTGAAAAAGACATAGAGAGAAAAGTACGTTTTATGCTGTGATCCTAACAAAAACTCCGACATTTGGAAAGTAAACAGCTTTAAACTTGAAGCTGATATTTAGTTTTTAGCTTTCCAAGGGTCAACCATGCTCAAAGTTATGTTTTTCTATTCTTCTAGACTCGATAAAATGGGTAGCTATGCTGGAGGTATGAATATTGATGAGAGAGCTATAAACAAAAATGATAAAGATTTTGCTTGCATACTTGCTCTGGTAGAACGTCCATTTTTAGAGTCAACGATTCCAAAAAATTCAAAACTACGGCATTCATTGTCAAACACAAGAAATATACAAAAAAAAAACTTCAGCCAATTTAGAAGAAAAAAAAAAAATTCAGAACTATCTGGGTTAAAACGGGGAGGTTTGAACCTTTCATGTAATAGATGTAAATGTTAACAGACTCAGCTAAAGCCATCTATTTGCTTTAGAATGAGCTTCACCGTGTTTCGTTGCTGATTTAGATTTAACAACGCTTCGTGAGTCCTTTGACTACGTTTCGTTGCTTATTTGGATTATAGTCTGAAATCATTTCAGATGTAGAACCAAATTTCTGTTGATTTATTCGCCAAAAATCTCAGAGTATGATCCTTTATTCATTTTGAACTTATCAGTTAACCATACTAGACCTCTCGGCGCTGACCAAAAGAAAGTATCACAGCCCGTAGCGTCGCCTTTTTCAGTAAACTGACAATAAGATCTTCAGTCACACACATCTATTTATGAATAGGTAAACGAAATCGATTCAGTCCCTGTTTCTATGCCTAAATCTCATGATATTCGCTTGATTTTTTTTTTGGAAAGATTCTGATGAGAACTAGTATATAGGATTTCATTTTTTTTTTAAATGGGCGATGCCACGCCCCTAAACGTAAAAAACGCTCCCATTGCTGAACCGCTGCATCGATTCTTATGAAATTTGGTATTGAGATAAGGTTAACACTAAGGAACGATAATATATCACCATTAAGCTTTAAAGTAGGCGGTCTCACAACTAAAACGCTGTATCGATTTTTATGTAATTTGGGTTTTAGAGTGGGCAGTGCCAAACCCTTAATTGCAAACTGCACTTTTACATCTAACTTGCTGCATCGATTAAACCTAAGGAAGTCAGTTAAAAACTTTTTGTGTTTTATTGCATCCCCAAGGAAGGAGATTAAAACGTTTTGTTTTACAGCTAGCAGTGCCGTGCCTCCAAAAAGACAATATTCAGTCATAATTACCTACAAGAGTTTGATTTGTTTGTAATTTGAATAATTCATAAATATCTGGAAGTGTAAGAGGTGCTTCATGGTATATAAATACATAAGTATGTATGTTTTTGAATTAAACGATTTTTATGACAATGTAAATGTTGACAATGATAATTTTGGGGACAAAGGTGGAGAAAATGCATCAACAATAGATGCAAAAGAAAGTAAAATCGCAGCAAGAATGCAATTCTTTTTATGCTTAACTTCTGTCAATGAAAGCATTGTATGATCTACAAAGTTTTCAAAAGATAGAAAGAAAAATACTTAGTCAGCAGATATAGAGCACAATAGCATTCAGCGGGCTTCAATTAAAGTGGGAGATTTTTGTTTTGCTTCAGCGCTTCAGCTTCTCTTCTATGCAAGCAAAGGCACATTCTCATAATTTATTTCGCTCTCTCCCAAACTAAGGCAGATTGAGAAATGCAAGACCTTAAAGCGATAACAAGGTGACTAGAGAACCATACTGTTCAGATAAGAATTGAAATCTGTAACTGTCTCTCTAACATCAGTCAATTTCTATCAATCCATGAATTAGTATATTTCAAAAAATTATTCGCTTAGCTAAACAATTAATTTGCAATTCAATCAATACGAGAAAACAAAGGAAAAAGCAAAATGTGGTGCGACTTGCATAAACTGCCACAACTTTTGACAATAGTCCTATTTTGTCAAATTTTGCAGACTATAGCTGTACCAGCGGATACCAACAATAAAAATATTACTACGAAAATTCGAGCAAACGATGATCTCACAACTGATTTTGCTAAACAGATCATACGCATAGCCAAGGCAGCGGATATAAAGGCCTTCATGAATGAACATATCGATCCATGTGACGATTTTTATAGATTTTCCTGCGGCAATTGGCGTCGTATAAATCCAGCACAATTGTTGGGTAACATTATGACCGATAACTTTCAGATCATTAAAACAGCGTTCGATAAAAAATTAAAGCAGTTGCTGCGAGAGCCACGAAGTAATGAGAATAAAATCGAAAATCAGGCCAAGGATTTCTACGAGGCTTGCGCACTGGTACAAAATGATGATAAATCTCAGTATATAGTGGAATTACGTAGTATCTATGAAGAATTTGGTGGTATGCCAATTATGACAGAATCTTGGAATGCAGACAATTTTGTGTGGTGGGAAACGATAGCAAAGATTGGACATAAATATGGCAAAGAGATCATACTAAGTGCCACAATAATGGGTGATATTGAAAATAAAACAGAAAATCGCATTTATCTGGGAACACCCGATGATGATTCAAGCAATGTGAATTCAAAAATTATGAAAGTGCTACAGCTGTCCAAGACAATTGAAGATCTGCAGGCTTATTTGGGTATTGATGAAAACATAGCAGACAAGTTGGCAAACGAAATGATAGAATTCGAACGAGAATTGGTACATGGCAGCAGTAGTGGTCATGATGGTCTAAGCTTGAAAGACTTAATAACTAGCACCACAGTGACTGAATTGCAGGCACAGAGTGGTGAAATAATAAATGTGCAAAAATATCTTGAAATCGTGCTAGGGGGCGCTGCGCCAGAACAAATTTACTTGTACGACAAAAAATACTGGGATAACACGCTGAAGATTGTGCCAAAGAAATCAAAGCACATTGTGGCGAATTATATTATGTGGAAACTGTTGCAAGAATTTCTAATTGAATTGGATGATGAAAATGCGTGTATTGAGAAAACGAAAAAATATTTTGGAAAATTCATTGATAATCTGGTGTACAATCGTTATAAGACTGCGTCAATGGAGCAGGATGTATATGAGGTATGGAAAGAAATCAAAGACACTTTTCGTGATCAACTGGAAGGTGATAAATATGATTGGATACAGAATGAAACACGTAAATATGCACTTGAGAAGTTAGATGTTATGCAGTTAGAGATTAATTCATATGAAAAAGAAAATTTCACTAAAGAATATGAAAGTTTGACGGTGAACGCTAAAAGTCATGTTGAAAATATTAAGGCCGTGTGCATGCAACGCACAGCTGGTGTATTAAAGAAATTAAACGAAAGCGTTATACATCTGGAGGATACAGAAGTATTCTCATTTACACCAGCTTATAATATATTGGAGAATAATATTAAGATACCAGTTGCCTTATTGCAACCGCTCCATTTTTGGGACATCAATTATCCGAAAGCCATCAAATATGCAACGCTTGGATATTTAATAGCACACGAGATGGTGCATGGTTTTGATGATGACGGACGAAAGTATGATAAAAATGGTAATACACATGAATGGTGGGATCCCAAATCTACATATGAATTTGATAGCAAAAGAAAGTGTTTTCAAGTAAGAGATAGAGAGACCTGATTTTATTTATGCTATGGATGTGTTTACTAAAGATAGATATTTCATTTCTTCAAATCTTTTATTTCAGGCACAATATCACAATTATAGATATGGCGGATCACGTTTACCAGAGAGTATATCACAGTCGGAGAATATTGCGGATAATGCTGGTATAAAACTGGCTTATACAGCCTACCTCAAATGGTGGAATGCACAACAGGATGATGATGTTTTAGCTAAGGAGATACTTCCCGAATTCAATTACAGTAATAAACAATTGTTCTTTATTGCATTTGCGCAAGTGTGGTGCGAAGATGTGCACTTTTTATTCAAATCATCATTAGCCGAGACTGATTCACATGCACCGGGTATGTACCGCGTAATTGGATCGCTATCGAATTTTCAAGAATTTTCATGGGTATTTAAATGTAAGCCAGATGCAGCTATGGATCCGGAATTCAAGTGTGCCATTTATTAATACATAAATAGATTATAGGATATAATTTCTAGGTTTTAAAATTTACTTAACACGTTTTTTTTATTACTATACACGTACATAATACGAAAATATAATAAAATATATCAAAAATGTTTTTAGTATCTAGATATCAAATTATTGACTGTTGGTATCAGTTTTAAAACGTTTACGTGTAGCACTTGTCTTAGAAACTCCAAGCAGTTACATCGGACTGGAAAATTTGTGTTTCCAAGGGGTAAAAGAAGGTGTCAAAAAAGTGAGCTGAGATTTTTTTTTTCTCAGTAAGCTCTGTAGTTTTGAAGATATTGTTTATTCAAGGAGAAATACGAAATGGAATTGCTAATAACAAAATTTATGGAGAAATAAATTGGAGTCTCGAATTTAGCGGCTCAAAATTCAAATAAAATATTGAGCAGCTTACATTAAAACAAAAATTTTCCCATATTTAGGGCCACTTTCAGTTTTCAAAACAGTTTGGAATGCATCAAATGCTCACTGAAATGGACAACATTTTAACCATACTAGAGGTCCCGGCAAACGTTGTTGTGCCCTTTTTCTGTAGGTGGCGCGATTAGTTCGATCTGAACCAAAGCTATAGGTGCAGAGATTTATCAACCTGCAGAGATATAGCATTTTAAGTGATTTTTTTTTTTTTTTTTTGTGGGGTTACAACTCCCTCTCTCCCAATCCGTCTTTAGAATAGCTATGAACCACCTGAAGTACAAAACAAATACATAGTGCAAAAATGGTTACGGTCGGTTAAGCGGCGTTATGTTATAAGGTATCAAACGCACGTACACTACAATTTTTTACATGAAGGCGGGACAAGTCCAAAACGAATACATATACGTATAATGATCGGTTATTTGACCGATATCCTCTTTTCAGTAAAATGCCGTTAATTCCACATTATCAAGTAAATTTTTCGTGAAAACAGAAATCAATTTTATTTATTTTTGACCAAATGTTAGCCAATTCATATTATGACATAACTTTTGCCTCGTTTTGGACTTGCCCCACTTTCATTATAAACTGCTCATATATAAGTAGATATATAACACAGGCCGACAAAAATTGATCAAAGTACATACCCAGAAACCGGACTATATATTTCCGTAGGTTTTCAATGCGCTGATTCCGAATCTGGTCGCAGAATTGCTCCATCACGTCAGGTTTTTGAGATATCCTAACCTAAAAGTGCCAAAAATGACGATTTTTCTCAATTTTGAGGTTAAATAGCTCTAAGGATTTTATTTTTCTTGGAAAACTATGAACGATATTTTAAAGTACTAGTCTTCCTCTTTCAAATGCCGTTGAGTTTGTTTGAATATCTTTTTTTTTCTCTCAGATATGGCATTTTGAAGAATGCATATAAGAGGATTTCCCTATATCTAAAAGTCCGTAGAGGAAACCTTAGCTTGATGCAGTCGATTTGTTTTGCATTAGACACAGACATTAGATACAGACACTGCCATACGCAGATACGCAAAGAAAAAAGATATTCAAACAAACTGAACGGATTGTAAAGGAGAAAGGCTAGTACTTGAAGATGACACCCATAGTTTTCCAAGAACAAAATATCCTTAGAGCTTTTTAACTTTAAAATTGAGAAAACTCGTCATTTTTGGCACTTTTAAGTTAGGATATCTCAAAAACAGTTTACGCGCTACTCACTTTGGACCCAAAATGGACTGAAATGACCTTAAAATGACCTCTAGAAAAAATCCCTTACGTAATAGAGAATAACAGGTTCGTGGATGGAACGTGCTGCGACCCCAAAAACATAAAGTCTATGTGCTCTTGTTAGTGGAATCGAAAATATTTTTTTTGTGTGTCTGTGTTGTTATTATTTTTTATTTTTAATTACAAAATCCTGCCTCATATTTTGAAAGAGGAAGTTTTTTTTACAAGAAATTCTTAATTTTATAGACCTTAAAAGAAATTATGTATTTCCTAATGCAAAACAAATCGACTGCATCAAGCTAAAGTTTCCTCTACGGACTTTTAGATATAGGGAAATCCTCTTACATGCATTCTTCAAAATGCCATATCTCAGAGAAAAAAAAAGATATTCAAACTAACTCAACGGCATTTGAAAGAGGAAGACTAGTATTTTAAGATGCCGTTCATAGTTTTCCTACAAAAATCAAATCCTTAGAGCTATTTAACCTCAAAATTGAGAAAAATCGTCATTTTTGGCACTTTTAGGTTAGGATATCTCAAAAACCTGACGTGATGGAGCAATTCTGCGACCAGATTCGGAATCAGCGCATCGAAAACCTACGGAAATATATAATCTGGTTTCTGGGTATAATTTTTGTCGGCCTGTGTAATTATTACTTAAGATGAGTCTCAAAAAAATATTTTTATACCCTACACCCAGGGTATATTTACTTTGTCCTTCCGTTTGTAACGCAGAGAAGGAGACGTGGTAGATATAGGAAAATATATATATTCTTGATCAGCGTCACCTCTTGAGTCGATATAGCCATGTCCGTCTGTTTGGCTGGCTGGCTGTGTGTGGAAATACATTTTTTGGGAAAACTGAACAAAATGATTCAATAAAATTTGGTACACTGTCTTCGTCGTCAAAGTTAGTTCGTGTGAGCAAAATCGGTCAACGGACACGCCTGCCGCCCATATAAAAAATATATTCAAAATGCATCTCTAGGAGTATTTTTCACGACAATGCAACCAAAATACACATAAATACTACAAATTGTAAGCGCAAGCGCTGAAAAAAAAAAAATGGGTGAATTCGGGCAAGAGGGCGTGGCACGTCCAATATAAGCAAAAGCTTCTAAACGCTATACTGAAAGCGTTGTTTGAGATAATAGAACCAAATTTGACTCAGACACTAAGAATTATAATTGCAAGCTCTCAAGAACAATTGGGTGAAGTTGGACAAGGAGGCGTGGCACCTTCCATACAAGCAAAAGCTTCAAAACGCTGTACTGAAAGCGTTTTCTGAGATTATAGAACCTAGAACCAAATTGGACTCAGACACTAAGAATTATAATTTCAAGCTCTCAAGAACAATTGGGTGCAGTCGGACAAGGAGGCGTGGCACCTCCCATATAAGCAAAAGTTTCATAATGCTATACTGAAAGAGTTTTTTGAGATAACCCAACTAAATTTCACTCAAATACTAAAGACTATAAATGCACGCTCTAAGCTTAAACTAGACGAACTTGGGAAAGGGAGCGTGGCACCTCTTATTTAAACAAAAGCGTCAAAACGCTATACTGAAAATTTTTGGAGATAATCCAACCAAATTTTACTCAAACACTAAGAACTATAAATGCAAGCTCTGAACAAAAACTGAGTAAACTCGAACCAGAGGCCGTGGCACCTTCCATATAAGAAAAATTTCCAAAATACTGCATTGTAGGTATTTAATGTTTTGCCAGGCCAAAGGTTACACCCTAACTAGTTTTCTTTTTACAGCTGAAATAAGTTCTTTGAAAGACATTCAACAACATATGTGACCGTCCACAGGAAAAGGGACTTTATCATAAAAAAAACACGTCATTTTGCATTTTATTTACATATTATTTTGAATAAAATGATACCATGATCACCGTGAAATTTAAAAAATTTACTGAGTTATGGTGTTTATTTAGAAATCGTAAAAAAACTCAAATTAATAGATATTGAAGTTCAAAGTTTCATAAGACCGTTTTTATTGATATTTATAATTCGACCACAAATCACTTGTGAAAAGTTCAAAACATGTCTAAGCACTAAATTCCACCTTAAATTGAAAACCGGTTAAATTGCCATATCTCTTCTTTTTAGCTGTACTGTGATATTTGTCAGTGAAGATAAGGTGCTTTTTGATGTGAACGGTCACATATTTTGACACTAGTGAAAACTTTATGAGAGCTAAAATTTTTTGGCTCAGAAAACAAAGTCCCGGAGAAGAAATTCACAAAAAAAAGTACGTCCAAATTGTTCAGGTTTTTCATTAGAAGATTTCGAAAAGTTTCAAATTTCAAACATACCATCTATTAAACGTAGACCCTGAAAATATTCTATTATATTTTGGAAATTTAAAACAAATTTTTTTTTTTGCTGTATGGTTGTGGGTAGGTATATTTATTTTTTTGTATAAAATGACTATTTTATATAATAGGGTGACTATCATCGTCTGACTACACCACAATCTAGCCGAAGTTCGCCAGAATTGTCTTGTGTCACCGCAGGACATTTTTTTGTTAATTTGTTCTTGCAAAATTCCAAAGTTATTTAAATGTTGGCTTAAATCCAATTTTGACAAACAGAGCCAACCTAAACCTTGGCATAAATTTCATAAATTTGTTTTAGTTCTTATCAAGGAAAAAGACGAACTTGAACAGTTTTTTAAGTAATTTCCAACAAATCAAATGAAATATATATGTAATATATTTATATAGCGTAAAATGTGCATTTTTCTTGTTGTTGCTTCTATTTTGTGTGTCCTATGGTAGGTACGTTATAGACGAATAAATCAATTGTTATTTTTAGTTTTTGTTTTGTGTTCGTTTTGTTTGTTTGTATTGAAATTTCCATTTGATTGCAAAATCTAGATGACGTAGGATAATATTTTTGTAGTCATTGCGTTTATCAAACTAAAAAATTTGTAGGTACTTTATGTAAGGAAATTCAATTGTTGGACAAGGACATCTTTGTTATGCATTGAGTTTTTCATTAAAGGAAATTGTAAGTTGTTTGGCTTAAATTGAAATGAAAAAAATGAATTTTGTTTTTTTAAATAGAAAAATTAGACTACTCAGAAAAGGAATAAAAAACGGTAGAAAATATAAATATCTTTTTATATATTGCTAAGATAGTTGACAAAGCTCATAGTATCAAAGCTGAATTTCTTTGTGGGTGCTCTTTCAATAGTAGGTATGAACTTATGTTCTAGTTCCGTGAGAGTTGGTGGTTTCGTGAGAAACCGCGTGCAAAAGGTCGAGCTACAAAATTGTCAACCAACATTTTTTTTGTAGATATAACAATTAGCAAATATCTGCAAACAACTGATTATCTCGACCTTTTGCACCCGATATCTCACGAAGGTAGGGGGAGTAATGCGATACTGGTATAATTTTGTAATGTGGTATAGTCACAAATCTCCGATTCGGATAAGGACTAGCGGGCGTCATATGTTTTATCCGGTTAGAAAACATGAAAAATCATGGATTTGTTGGTGTCATGCACCAAACATAGTTTTTCCGCTGTCAGTTGAACGAAACATATAATCGCGTGTAGTCGACTTTTTTGCATTTTTCGTAAAAAAAATTTGCTAAGAAAAAGTTGTTTTCTATGGAAGTTTTATTTATATTGAACTAAGGTAAGTGCTATTACGAAATAATTTTTTAACAGTTGAGTTGGTTATGTGGTCTAAGTATACCATATTACCTGCCCACTATTCAAGTACGGGTTTTTTGACACATATCTGTCTTATGTCAGATTATGCTCTATAATTTCTTCTTTTACAATTGTTCACATTTTATGCAGAAACATTCTGTATCCAATACTTCACTAATCACATTACCCTACCAAACATAACACATTACCTCCCAACTTTTCAAACACAGCTCTTTTGCCTTTTTTCAGATTTTGCTTTTTTTATGAAGTTGCACACATTTTATTGAGATATATTTTATAGCCAATACTTCAATGATCAGCGTATAAAAATTTAGCTGTAATTGATCTAACGATACGCTTGCAAATTCCAAAAAAAGATTAGGTATATCACAATCGCAGCACTTCCCCTACCACCTGTCAAGATATTGACTAGAACGAAACCTCATACCTGGTCAAAAAACTTCTCAAGTGAGCCACCTAAGAGTTTTAACTTAAAAACGTAAAAAGGCTTTCAAGAAATATGATTTTTTGTAGCAACTAGCAACGATTTTGGAAAAAAACATGTTTTTTAAATATTTACCACAGACCACGGTTTTTGGACCAAAAACTTTTAATTTATTACGTAGGCTGCTCGATATATTTCTGGCCTAGGCAACACTAAGCGTTGCCAGGTGCAATCTGACATTTCTATTGGAAAGTTTGATATTTTTTAGCATAAACGTACTTAGAACGTTTTGACGTTCGACCATCATTTGTGTTGTTTACAGTGACTTGAAAAAATCAATTTGGCAAAAAAATGGAATTAACTCGTGAACATTTTCGTGCGATCATTTTTCACAACTTTCGACGTGGATTATCACGACAAGAGTGCATCGATGAACTTAAATCTTTGTATGGCGATGAAGCACCATCCTATAGCACTGTGAAAAACTGGTTTAGTGAATTTAATCGTGTCCGACCCTCGCTCAAAGACGAATTCCGTGAAGGTCGTCAAAAAACGGCCGTTGTGCCAGAGAACATTGATGCCATGCGTGAACTGATAATGCTAGATCGTCATGTGGCATACCGTGAGATAGAAGCATCTTTGGGCATTAGTTTCACTCCAATACATTTGATGTTTCATGAACACCTGGCAGTAAAAAAGGTTTGTTCTCGTTGAATCCTGCACGATTCAACAATCGCCCAAAAAAGGCTTGTGTTGATTGGTGTAAAGAAATGTTGAAAAAATACGATCGCGGTGCTTCAAAAGACGTTTATAAGATCGACACAGGTGACGAGCCATGGATCTATGCGTATGAGCCCGAAACAAAACAGCAATCGACCGTGTGGGTCTTCGAAGACGAGCCAAATCCAACGAAAGTTGTTCGTGGAAGAAGCACTTCGAAGCAAATGGTCGCCTGTTTCTTCTGCAAAACTGGTCATGTGGCGACTGTTCCTCTTGAGCAACGTAGGACGGTCAATTCTGAGTGGTACACCACAATTTATTTGCCTAAAGTCTTCAGAGGAATTCGAAAAAGGAACAAGAGAAGACGAATCATTGTTCACCATGACAATGCGAGCTCTCACACATCGGCTCAAACCAGCGCCTTTTTGACAGACCAAAACGTCGAATTGATGGGTCATCCGTACAGCCCTGACTTGGCACCCAATGACTTCTTTTTATTCGCGCACATCAAGAAAAAAATGCGTGATCAATGATTTTCGTCGCCAGAAGATGCTGTTGAAGCGTTCAAAAACCATGTTTTTGAGGTGTCTCAATCGGAGTGGAAAAAGGGCTTCGACAATTGGTTTGAGCGCATGCAAAAGTGTATAAATCATGCTGGAAAATACTTTGAAAATCAATAAAACCATTTTTGATGATAAATATTCGCATTTTCATTATTAGGCCAGAAATATATCGAGCAGCTCACGTATTCTATTTCAAATAAATAAAAATTTAAGCAACTATTCCGTTTTTGAGATAATTATAAAAAATATGTGTTTTCACGACAATGCAACCAAAATACACATAAATACTACGAATTGTAAGCGCATGCTCTGAGAAAAAACTAGCCAAATTCGGACAAGAGGGCGTGGCACCTCCCATATTAGCAAAAGCTTCAAAACGCTATACTGAAAGCGTTTTTTGAGATAATAGAACCAAATTTGACTCAGACACCAAGAATTATAATTGTAAACTCTCAACGAAAATTGGGTGAAATCGGACAAGGGGGCGTGGCACCTCCCATATAAGCAAAAGTTTCAAAATTCTATACTGAAAGAGTTTTTAGACATGTGAAAGTGCCCAAATACATAAATCGATATTATTTGTAGAGCATGTGATTCATCACAAAAGAGTTCTCATTACTTTGACATACTGTTTTCATTAAAAAGCTTTTGAACTAAAAATTATTTGGAATATGAACAAAGTAAAAAAATATTTTTTGTTATGAGTTAGCAAGCCATTCTCAGTATACGCTACTGCTATCATAACTAAACATTCACGTGGGCTTTTTCTCCAATTTCTGAGCTCTTGGGGTTTTTTTTTTTTTTGTCATTGCAGTAACACTAAAACTAAGAGTAATATAAACATAAATATGAAGCAAATATAAATTGAGACAGCAAACAAATAAAATAAAACTATAAAATGTTCATTTTTCCAGTCGTAAAAGTGTTGATTCAATCTTTGGTCTGTCTATAGCATCCAAACAAATTATCTTCTATGACATTGATCATAGACTCATAAACATCCAATTGCAATGGGTTTCTTACATATTTAATTAATTTATAATTTGTTCGCTTGTATGCTTGAGCAGATACTGCATTTTTCAGTTTTTGATGCATCTGTGGAATATTTATCGTAGCTCTGCTATGAGCTTTTTATACCAAATTTCATAGAGCATCATATTAAAAGCATTTCTTTGCGATGTAATGTACTATTCTCTTATAAAATGACTTGAAAGTGAGTATAAAAAGGACTTGACTTGTTACGTTTTGTTATGTATGTGAGGTAATGTGACGTATCTTTCATTCTATTTTGCGAGTTAAGAGTGAATCTCTTTACCAAATTCACTAAAGTTTTTATTCTGAATTTATGCCGAATATTCATAGTGGGTGTGCAACATTTGGTTACATTATCTCAAATAACGTTTAACGACCTCTTATACGAGTTCACTAAATTTTTGTTGGGAACTCGCCCTAACAGCTTCTATAATTAATATGATTGAACTCCCGTAGGCAATGCTCTTAAGATAGCATTTAAATATTAAATTGACAAACAATGCAAGATATTGTGAAACTTTTTTTTTTCATAAGGTAGTCATGGGAGGTCTGAACTTAGTTTAACCTCAATGTTCTTGTGTCCCAAACATTTCTAAGTCTGACATTTATGAAACACACATACAATACAAAAAAGAAATCCTGTATTTTTGCATATTAAATTAGTGCAAAAAGGTGCTGGCGACCTAAGTCATCGACTGGCCAAATAAGTCTTCAAGTCCTGGTTTTCCAAAGAGATGACGAAGCAACGTTAAAGAGCAAAAAAAAAAAATATTGTGTAAATCGGAAAACGCTAGCTGATATATTTCGCGATTCATTGACATTTGACTTTTTTTTTACTTTTTATTTAAAATATGTATAAACACATAGTTTAAGATCCGGCCGAGGTGCCTATCAAAATTTGAACGCTAGTATTTTTTAATTAAAATAAAAAAAATATTTTAAAAATTCCACGATTGTGCCGGTTACACTGTGGAACAAAATTTGGTCACCAAAAGTTTACTCGCATCTGACGCTGCGGGGTGAAAATATAGGCCAAAATAAAAGACCATTTGGCTCAGTTTGTTCAAATTGGCTCTAGTTTTCGAGAAAAGGCCGTTTGAATTTTGAACCTTGAACTATGTGGTTTTATCGATATATCTCGTAAGTTAACTGAGTTTTATTGCATTTGGTGGTGGGGTTTTGTTAGTCTCATCCATATCTACTCTTTCACTACCAAATTAGTATTTTTGGATGCACTTTTGGCAAGTTAGAGTACAAAATTCCCAAAAAAGTGATATTTTTCGCCTTTTATGTCATTCGGCTTAATAGAAATCACCCGAGTGGTCTTTTAACCTATAGCCGAGATCCATACGAACACTTTGATATAATAAATGTTTCATATGGGCAAAAATTTCTCAAGTGAGCCACCTAAGAATTTAAACGTAAAGAAGGCTTTAACAAAATGATGTTTTAAAACAAGCAGTAAAGATTTTGTAAAAATGTTTTTTTTTAGAGATATTTAGCATAGGTCGGGAAATAAAATGGTATTTTTTTTTGGACCAAAATTTTTAAATTTATTATTGAAAATCATTATTTCAAATAGGTACATAAAAATAAAGCAACTTCTTCGCCTCTGAGAAAACTATAAAAAATAGGTCATGGGGGTTATGTCCCCCATTGGGATTATGTCCGAAAAATTTTATTAAGATTGAACAAAATTTTTGCATTAATCCATTTAAAAACTTTATATAGTGTTGAATGTTACATACTGATCCGCCGCGAAACCGGTGTTGGATTTTTGGGAGTTTTAAATCCTGAGCTGCGGCCACAGGCCGCCCACTTGCCCCTACTCTTATGAAAAATTACTGTGGCTAGCAAACTAGGTGTTGGATATATTATAGACTGATCAGCCGCCGCGGAAACGGTATTGGAATTTTTGGGAGTTGTAAATCCTGAGCTGCTTCTGTTGTCAATAACAAAATATCGTTATGGGGACTATGTCCGTTTTTTCCTGGGGATTATGTCCGAAACACATGCGGACATAATCCCCATTTTAGAAATGGGGACTATGTCCGTGGGGACTATGTCACGGCACCGATTGTGCCCAAGACCCTGAAAGAGGGTGTCAAAAAAGTGAGATAAGATTTTTAAAATTTTTTGAAGTCTTTTAGAGGCCACGCTGAATAGTAGCCATCACAACTGCATCTTGAGAGCTTTTTCTTTTACTCGTCTGTTAACATTCTCGGTACCCAACGCGCAGAGACATATTTCATATGAAATTCACTCACACTCTGTGCCCTCAACTACATGCCTGTTGGTCTCTCTTCGATCTGCCAATACAATGAGTGTTATCATGAATCAGACTGCCGTGCACTCTCTATAGCTGTTTGAGTAAAGTTCCCCAGGAATAATGATTCACGATAAACCTCAATATCTTCGACTTTTCTCACGATGTTCGTCTTCAGTGGATGTTCTGCCCAGCTTAAGCTTCTTGGATCAGCGTGCAACTCTAGAATATCAAGGAGTAGAGAGAAGAGTCCTCCAATGTTCTTTTTAAGTCCTAACTAGTCACTGTGATTATCTTTGATAGAAATTTTTTCAAACAGAGGTACTCTAACCACGTTTTTCTTTATTTCAATAGTATGTCTTAGACATGGCCTATTGATATAATTTTTTATGCTGTCTTAGTGAGTAAATAAGCAAGCAAAAGAGATTTTTTTTTTTTTTATTGGAAGCTAATGCTTCCTTATCGGACGTTTTGAGAGGCAGAGTCTGAACAGCGAAAACATGCAACGAAAAAGTGTAACGGATGTTTGCAACGAAAATGCGTCACACATATAAAAATAGAGACGTACTGTATACAAAGTACAGTATACAGTATATATGTATGTATACATATATATATGTTTATAAACATTGCGCGCACCAGCTCATGCTCTCTCTCTCTCTCTCATTTATTTTTCGCATTAGCTTCCAATATCATCGGCCACTCCCCGAGTGCCACCTGCCGTTTTTTTTTTTTTAATGCGGAACCGCTTAACATAACTGTTTGATCACCCCTTGTATGTTTGATGTAAAGTATCAGACATTATTATTTTTCCATTCTGGGTCAATCTTTGAGTTCATATCTTCGAATTTAATGATTTTCCGAAATTCCGAAAATTTCTAAGATGGCGGACATGGGAAGTTCGATGCATAGCTCCTCGGCTTTTTATTAAATTTTGATGAAATTTTCAGGGTTAGCGCATAAAAAAAAATTACATTAAAAAAAAAATTATATTTTAGGTGGAAAAAAAGCTTTTTTTTCTGTTTTAAAAGCCAATTTATGGCTTGGAGCACCCTTATTATTTTTTTTACATAGTTTTATTTAAAGTAAATTTTATTGTAATTATTTTGTAATCTTCAAAATTGTAGTATCTTTTACAGTTTTCAAGTTATGAGATTTTTAAGTTGGTTATTGTTATGTTTATCATGAGTCGTTGGTTCGCTTGCGCTACCATACAGGTTTGCTACTGTCCGGAGGGTATTTATTTTTCGGTGGCCCCTATGAAATTTTTCGTAAAATATTTTTGTAGAATATTTAACCCATTATAACTAAGTTTTTGGAAAAAGGGGAAAAATATCTTTAGATGTTCTATAAAATTGTTTCTAGCTTGATTTCACGTTAATATATTTCAAAATCTTAACCCTTATAGAACTATATTCATTCATCCAAAGCCGTCTAATGCAAAATCTCGGCTTGATACGGTTATAGAATGTATAAATTTAAGAATTAATACAAATATTCTTGCTTGAAGAAAACGAATAGAACTATCGTAAAACTATTGAAAAGTATAATGTAAAAGTTTTTCGTTCCGTCAATATTTGCACAAAGCGCAATAAAGTTTTCTTCAATGTTGCATTTTTCTTCCTCCTTTTTTCAAATTTTCCAATAGTTAGACAAATAGTTTTTCATTTTAACTTCAACGGTATTTTCTACGATTGAGAACAATTAGAATTTTACCAAACCGTATCATTATTTTCAATAGATTTTCGTTTTTTTCTTCCACTCAGTCAAGCAAAAATGTACAAAAAAAGAAGAAAATGTTGCAAATATTTCCTGCCAAACGAATTCTTCCATATGAATTTCTAAAGCCGCAGAAACTTATTGTAAAAAACAGCACACCTTCCACTTTTTATTCATTATACTTCTGAAAAAAAAAAAAAAAACAACAAAAAACCAAAAAACGAAAAAAATTTCAATATGGTAGATTTATTATTTGTCTTGTTTTCGCTTAGGGCTTCGAAAAGTTTCTTTGTAATTTAAAAAAAAAAAAAAAATAAATTAAACTTTGTAATTTTATTGGCGCAGAATATTTTTTGAATACATTCGCACAAGCAATTGTATAAGTCAAGCGAATAAGCCAAGTTTGCAATTTTTAATAAATTGAGTTTTATATACAACTTTGCCATAACTGGTAAATAATTTTGTATTAAAGATTATTGTCTTCTTATTTATTTATATTTGTTGAAATGTTTTATCTTTTATAACTTGCAACTTTACTTAATACGAGAGTTGTATAAAAAATAACTAACGGAGATGGCGATTTTATGGAAATTATTACCACAATTGGAATAAATATGACTTGTTAGGTTAATAAAACTGTAATATCTGTGTCTATCGATAAGTCCTAAATGTCGGACGATTCATTCACAAAGTTCTTTTAAAAAACGATCAGCACAAGTTAAAATATTAACGATTCAATTTCAATTTTATGAAATAAATAATATGTGTTCGGACGTTTCACAAAACGGAAGTAATTTTAAGGCCAACTTCGTATCAAGTTCTTCAAATTGTCATACAAAAATGTCAAAATGTCCAGTGGAAAAGGAACCTTCTCTTCACTCACAAAATTTAGCAGTACGGCTAAGGCTAAGGGATAAGTTTCAATTTTACCGGTTTTCAGTTTAAGGTGAATTTCAATGACTAGATATGTTCTGAATATTTTAAAAATTGATAATTGAGAAACTTTGGACTTCGTTATATAAAGGGTTTTTGAATAAGAGCGCTACAAAAGTTTTTTTTAAATAAAACAAAAACGGTTTTGGATATCAATGAAATTCTTTATTCCTGTGAAAGTACATTCGATGCCATTATGTATGGAACTCGATTTCTTCTGCATGGCCACCACGGGCACGCTTGCAGAAGTCCATACGCTGAACCCAATTTTCGACAGTTTTCAAGCATAAATCGGCCGATACTGCTGCAATTTCACGTTCGATATTCGTACGAAGTTCATCAATCGTCGCTGGCTTGTTGGCATAGACTATAGACTTGACGTAGCCCCACAGGAAATAGTCTAACGGAGTCAAATCGCACGACCGAGGCGGCCAAACGACTGGGCCATTTCGTGAGATAACACGTTCATCAAACTTGGTTTTCAATTAATTGATTGTGACATTCGCTGTGTGGCTTGTGGCACCGTCCTGTTGAAACCGCATATTGTCCAAGTCCATATCATCCAATTCGGGCCAAAAATATTCGGTTGTCATTGAACGGTAGCGATTCCCATTCACAGTAACGTGCCGGTCTTGATCATCACGGAAGAAGTACGGCCCAATGACGCCGCCGGCCCATAAACCGCAATGCAATGGTGACTCATGGAGTACGTGTGGATTGCTGCTAATTGACGAAGCTATTCAGCCAGAAATGAGCCTCATCGCTGAAGATGACGTAGCTCTCTTAATCTTGAGGCCACTGATTCCGAATTTCGGTAGTAAATTTAAATAATTTCTACTCGTTGTTGGCTCGTATATCTTTCTATGATAAAATGGCAAACCTTACTGAAGAGAAATGTCAAGAGAGCGGGAAAAAATATGGCGTCGTTTGCTGTCCCTATCGGTCTACTTTTGTAGCGTCCCTATTGAAAAACCCTTTACAAACTTGAGCTTTTAGTTTCACGATTTCAAAATTCTTTAACTTAGTCAATTTTAGAAATTATCCAGTGATCGAGGTGCCATTTTATTGAAAATCCCATTTATTTGAAATTTGCATGAATTTTTAGACAATGCAAATAAACAGTTTTTTATTTTGTGAAGATAAGGCATCTTTTCCACTAGACGGTCACATATACATTTTCATGTAACATGTCGGTAATTTTTACCGAAAGTTTCCAAGTTTTCGCACAATTTGTGCACTGGTACACAGTCATGCAAAGATTACGAATTATAATTTGATTTGACATCTTCACACAGTACGGTGACTCAAAGTTTAAACTTATTTTGGGATTGCGCTCCCACTGCACCAAAATTTCCTCTTTCATGTTCATAAGCGCCATGTAAAATTTAGTCTTTTTTATAGAATATTTTATGCATCCCAAACCATTTTAAAAACCGAAAGTGGTCCTGAATATGGAAACATTTTTTGTTTTAAAACTTAAACTGTTAACTTTTTATATGGATTTCAAGCCGTTAAATTTGAATCTGTAATTTAGTTCTCCGTAAGTTCTGTGGTTTTGAAGATATCGTCCTTCCAATGTGGAAAATTAAGAAACGAATTGGAACTGCTAATGTTTCCAAAATTACAAAAATTATGGAGGAATAAATTGCAGATTCGAATTAAGCGGCTCAAAATCCATATAAAAAGTTGAATATCTAAAATTTCAAAACAAATTTTTTTCATATTCAGGACCTTTTTTCGGTTTTTCAAATGGTTTGAGATGCATCAAATATTCTCTGGAATGGACCAAATTTTACATAGTGCTTATTGGCATCAAAAGGTAATTTTTTTTTGCCGTGGGATCGCAATTCCAAGCAAATTTTTATTTTTTATACAAATTTGAACACAGCATTGATTAAAATTGTATGATCTATGCATTTTGTGATCTTCTTAATGATAGAATGGTGCTCTGAACAAAAAAATTGCATACCAAAAATTTAGATTTTTAACACAGTCCTGCATGGGTTTTCCTCTCTAAGTTTTAAAAAGCGATTTCTATAGATTTAAGTATGCTGATTACGAGAAAAATAGTGAAGAAATTCCAGCACGTCACAATTGTCACTAATTTAAGCTTTACTTAAGTGCCTTTTTTGTATATACAAGACTACCACGCCTATACTACTGAACGTATCAAAATCATATTTGCACCAGATGTCTTTTTGGTGCTCCAACACGTTTATAAGAAATATGGGATCGATTGGACAAGGGGGTGTTGTACCCCTCATACAAAAAAAAAAAACTCAAAATAATTGAACATTTTATTTGAGTCGCTCCTACGCCTATACCAGTTGGTATATTGAAACCATATTAACAGCATATATCCGCCTGATATTTCGACAAATTTGTCTTGACAATAGGGGTAATCGAATGAAATTACGGTGCGCTCGGTATGCAAAAGGAACATACCATAAACAAAAAAAAAAAAAAAAAAAAAAACGCATATCTACTTACTTGACCTGCAATATGAAACTTGATATCTGGATGAATATTATGCAAAAAATTTATCTTGATCGTACGGGGAGCACCAAAAAAATATATGGTACAAGAATGGTTTAAATACGTTGAGTATTTTAGGCGTGATATTGAAGAGTACGTAAGCACAAACGATTGAATTAATAAGTTTTCAAATGCTGCACAAACTTACAAGGGTACCCCTCTTAAAATTACGAGAGTGCTTTTTAATGTAATTTTGATTCCGAGCCCAAATCCGTTTACAGAATTGCTCTATCACGTCCAAATTTTGAGAAAATTTAGAATAACAGTGTAAAACACACGATTTTCCACTATTTTTGAGGTTATGAAAACTGGAATATCTCAAAATTCTGACGTGATAGAAAGAAACCAAGCTTAGAGTCGTGATTAGGAGATCCCAAACCACCATAATTGGCTTCAAAAATCAAGAGAGGAAAGAAAAGTGTCGAATTTGCAGGCCTGTGTAATGAATGAAATTCGAAATTTGTAGTATGTGAGAATACAAAGAAAATTGCAAGTAATTACTTGCATCAAAACTTAAGTCCTCAATCGAATTTTGCTTGAAACTGAAGTAAAATACACATGTTTGAAAAAAAAAAACTTGTTTTGTTTTCGAAAAAGTCACACTCGTTGATATCTCCCCATGAACTTATTTATTATACATAATATTTCAAGCTTGAAAAACTAGAATCTTCGATCAGCGATCCTCTTATGGGTGAATGATAAAGACTGCCGAGAACGCTCGAATATTATTATTTTTTAAAGGAACTTTTGAAGCGGTCATTGGTAAAGGTGATGATTTCGATACCAATGAAAATTGCATTAAAAAGTTTTAGGAAATACCGTCAACAGCAATATTTGCATATCTTAAGATTAAAATCGCTTTAATTTAATATTCTTTGTTTGTATAAAAGACTAAAATACGATTAAAATTTAAATAAGAAACAATAATTCAAATTTTTCTGCTTTCACCCCGACGTTTCGAGCATTATTTGTCCTCATCTTTAGGGCCTTTTATAAAATAAAGAATATTATTTGCCGATTGTCATGATTCCATATCGCTCTAATAAATATATTATCCAATCATCTTAGTTTTTTCTTAAAGCAATTTTTAACGATTTGAGATATTTCTAAAATTTCTAATTTCGACCCCAATTTGAGAATTTTTTATTTTTTATTTTTTGGATCTTCTTAGTCATTTTACCATCATCAAATCAAATCTTCTTAAAATTTTAAATTTTAATCCATGCTACTCAGCACAACAGTGATATTGCGGTGTGGGGTTTTGAAGTTGATTTCAAGTAATTAAGCACGGTGCTCTTAAACAGTCGATAGGTTTTTTGGCTATGTGGAGAAAATCTGTGAATGGGGTTTCATTTGTATTAGTTAAGTGGTCTGAAAAATGCAAACCCCGAAATCGTAGCTGATCATCCCCGCAAAATATCTGAAAAATACATATCCCATATAAAATAAAAAAAATTCAGAAATAAAAACGCAACAAACAAATATAAAAATATTTTTTTGTTTTTTTGGAACAGATGAAGATTAACATTATTAGCTACCAACAATGAAAATACATTGATGGTTGGAGCTTACTGTTCAGTGTTTTTGAGTAAAACAACAATAAAAACACAAAAAACAAGGCAAAAATACACATAAATAAAAAAAGCAAAAAAATTTATCGGAAGGCTGGTTTGCGTTACTAGTTTCGGGACCCACCACAGGTCAAAATTGACTATATATAATAAGTCAATTCCTCATCAGACGCTTTGCCGACATCTTATAGAATTTTGCAAGCATACTTTATTTAACTTTTAGCATAGATTAAACGAGAATCACAGCTACAAGAAAAACACAGCACATGCAAAAATTCCAATTTCTTTGTTTTTTCCCTTTATATGCATTGCCCTGCCGTTGTGAGTCATCGATATTATACTATTTTTGCATAGCGCTTCGTTTGCAAGGTTTTTTGCCGAGACAAAACGAAGTAGCAAGCGCATTCGTATGTGTATCAGTTGGCTCTCTGAGATTTTCTAATTTTTTTGTTTTTTTTTTGGAACAGATGAAGATTAACATTATTAGCTACCAACAATGAAAATACATTGATGGTTGGAGCTTACTGTTCAGTGTTTTTGAGTAAAACAACAATAAAAACACAAAAAACAAGGCAAAAATACACATAAATAAAAAAAGCAAAAAAACCTTGCAAACGAAGCGCTATGCAAAAATAGTATAATATCGATGACTCACAACGGCAGGGCAATGCATATAAAGGGAAAAAACAAAGAAATTGGAATTTTTGCATGTGCTGTGTTTTTCTTGTAGCTGTGATTCTCGTTTAATCTATGCTAAAAGTTAAATAAAGTATGCTTGCAAAATTCTATAAGATGTCGGCAAAGCGTCTGATGAGGAATTGACTTATTATATATAGTCAATTTTGACCTGTGGTGGGTCCCGAAACTAGTAACGCAAACCAGCCTTCCGATAAATTTTTTTGCTTTTTTTATTTATGTGTATTTTTGCCTTGTTTTTTGTGTTTTTATTGTTTTTTTACTCAAAAACACTGAACAGTAAGCTCCAACCATCAATGTATTTTCATTGTTGGTAGCTAATAATGTTAATCTTCATCTGTTCCAAAAAAACAAAAAAATTAGAAAATCTCAGAGAGCCAACTGATACACATACGAATGCGCTTGCTACTTCGTTTTGTCTCGGCAAAAAACCTTGCAAACGAAGCGCTATGCAAAAATAGTATAATATCGATGACTCACAACGGCAGGGCAATGCATATAAAGGGAAAAAACAAAGAAATTGGAATTTTTGCATGTGCTGTGTTTTTCTTGTAGCTGTGATTCTCGTTTAATCTATGCTAAAAGTTAAATAAAGTATGCTTGCAAAATTCTATAAGATGTCGGCAAAGCGTCTGATGAGGAATTGACTTATTATATATAGTCAATTTTGACCTGTGGTGGGTCCCGAAACTAGTAACGCAAACCAGCCTTCCGATAAATTTTTTTGCTTTTTTTATTTATGTGTATTTTTGCCTTGTTTTTTGTGTTTTTATTGTTGTTTTACTCAAAAACACTGAACAGTAAGCTCCAACCATCAATGTATTTTCATTGTTGGTAGCTAATAAATATAAAAATAATTATATTCAATGTATTTTGCAATGCTAAATCTAAATTCGGCCTTAGAATTGCTATATCTCATACGGTTTTTGAGATATCTTAGCCTAAACAAGGAAAAAATACCGTTTTTGCTATATTTTTAAGCTATATAACTAGAATAAAGAACATTCATACGCAGAATTCGATACACTATCTGAAAGCTCCAATCTTTTTCTTTAAAACTACATTTAAATTATATCAATAGCTTAATTTTTCTCCGAAATATCGTAGACTGAAATAATGACAAAACACGTTTTTTGCACTTTTTTAACTTTTTAGGTTAGGAAATCTCCGAAAAAAATAAAGATATCGACATTATTTGAATAAGGTTTAGAAGATTAATTAGAGCTTTCCATTTCTGCATTAGAATTTACGGATATACGTCCTTTTATATAGCTCGAAAACACAGCAATAAAACATAGCATCGGCTTTTTTTCCTTGTTTAGGGTAAGATATCTCAAAAACCGTATAAGATACAGCAATTCTATGGCCGGATTTGGATTCAACATTACAAAATACATTTGATATAACTATTTTTATATATGTTTGTTGCGTTTTTTTTTTTTTTTGATTTTTTTTTTTTTTTTATATGGGATATGTATTTTTGCGATATTTCGCGGGGATGATCAGCTACGATTTCGGGGTTTGCATTTTTCAGACCACTAAATTAACACAACTGAAACCCCATTCACAGATTTTCTCCACATAGCCAAAAAACCTATCGACTGTTTAAGAGCACCGTGTAAGGTCAACTGAATACAAAACTAATATCAAAACTGCCGAATTCACTTTCCATTCTGAAATGTGCAAAAATCGCTGTTTTGAAATATTGGGTGTACAACTTAAAAACCGGAATTTGACGGTGGATGTCCGTACTAACAAATATCGTGAAAGCTCGAACTTTATATATATGTCATTTTGAAGGTACATTTGACAGCTGTCAAAATCAATCAACAAAACAATTTTATCTTGTGTGCATCACTATTATTTTTCACGATGAATAACTTCGAAAATTGGAGAAAAAGACAGCATTTGCGGGGGGGTTCTAGTGGGTCATTTTTTTGCAAAGAAAACAGTTGCCGAAAGTCATCGCATTATTGTAGAAGTTTATGGGGACTATGCTCCAGCTGAGTGAGTGGTTTAAAAGTGGTTATTTTGATGTCGAAGACAAAGAACGTCCTGGTCAGGACCAGCTAGGTGTGATCCATTATGAGCTGTTGCCAGGTGGCCAAACCATTAATGCTCAATTCTATCGTCAACAATTGATCCAATTGAAGCAGAAAATCCAGGCAGAGCGGCCAACGTATGCGACCAGACATGAGTCAATCATTTTCCACCACGATAACGCTCGGCCACATATTGCTGCCCCAGTCAAAAATTACCTGGAAAACAACGGAAAACAACGGATGGGAAATTTTGCCTCACCCGCTTTATAGCCCAGACCTTGCACCATCAGACTACCATTTGTTCCGATCGATGCAGAATGCCCTATCAGGAATACGCTTCACTTAAGTTCAAGATATCGAAAATTGGCTCGATTCACTTTTGGCCGCCAAGCCGGCGCAATTTTTTTGGGATCGAATTCATAAATTGCCTGAAAGATGGGGAAATGTTGTAGCTTCCAATGGACAATACTTTGAATAAAATATATTGTAACATTTTTCCACAATAAAGCATCAAATTTCACTATAAAATTCCGGTTTTTAAGTTGTACACCCAATATTATTAAAATTCTATCTGTATCACAGTAAACAATATAGTTAAAATCTTTTAATGGCATCGAATAGTCATAATCTTCCTCATCAAACTCTTCCCTTAAAATTGTTCAATTGGGTCCTTAATTTCCAAGTTATCATTCATTGATGTTAAAATATTTATGTAAGCTGCATACAAAAGACAAAATTGTATTAGTATGAACCTGAGATATATCTTCTTTCAAAGATATAAGCTCGAAAAGTAAAGATCCAGATGGAAAAGTTGGAAGGTAAGGCTAAATGAGAGACTATAGCTAACCGATGCCATCAGTAAAAATGAACTACGCTGTAAGTGTGTTATAACTTCAACTTCTGGGCGGCTCTTAAAATGAATGGTTTCTGAAAAAAATATATGACAAAAAATAAAAAATAAAACTTTTCCCAAACCATAAAACTTCAAAAATCATATTTGAAACTAAAAACTAATTATTCGATAATTTTTAATAAAGATTTTTTAAGAAATTATAAAAATAAAACTATTTTTCAAATGTAAATATTTCGTGGAATAACCCATATATGTAATCGCATATATCTATCGATTAAACTAAAATATTGTAGTAAGTGCTTTGTGTAAGTTATCATTTCTAACTATTTAAGTAAGTATTTTAAATGTTTTATTCGCTCTAAATTTAACTTTTATCGAATTTGGGATTGCGCTGAAAATGCAGAAAATTTTATGTTGCATATTTTCCGACAACACAGCTGTGTACAAATATCACAGAGTACGAGGAGGTAATGAACACAAATAGAACCTTGACCTTAAACTGCATACGACAAACGGCATACGATTAAAGCACAGCACAACCGAAAAAACCAAAAAAGCAGAAACAACAACAACAACAAGTACCAAAGTAAAAGAGAACGAATGAAGGAAACCAAAGCTTAAAACGTGCTGCATTCAACATCAAAAATTATTACCCAATTTAGAGTGTTTGTGTTCATGTGTAAGAGTGATTGTGATTGTCTGAGTATGTGCAGAGTATTAGTTGAAATTGTACAAATCTATGACTAGAACGGAAGTGACAGTAGTGCAGTTGCTTAGGGAGAATTATGGCTAACACAAACATATGCATTGTATGTACATGTGTGTATTACTTGTATATTCGATATTTGATTAAATTTTGTTAGCTGACCTTGATGTTGTAGCCCAAACAACTGGCTGTGACTTTGAAAAATTAGGTCTAAATAAAAATGAAAATGTGACACGTTTGTACGAAATTAGCGGAAAAATAGCAAAACCATAATGTATAGAGTAACTTCGGGTAATGTGATATAGGCGGGTAATGTGATATACCAGCATTTCTTCTTAAATAAACAACTCTCGATAATGATTTTTACGTCAAAACCATAGTAACTGAAAAAGAAACGTGCTGCAAGTTTTTGAGCGCCCACCTTTATTTATTCTGCCTTCAGTGTTGTAAAATCGATTTAGCAGTAAATAAAAAACTTTATTTGCGTGTGCTTTATGTTAGGATCTGGCCAAAACTAAAATTGATATTATAGCCGAAATATTAAATTCTGCTAGTGGGTGAATATATCTAACCATAAATCAATTGAATTTTTTATTTCAAAAATAACCTGATAGTTTTAAAACTGAAATTCGGGTAATGTGATAAAGTGCACTCTGGCGCCGAAAATATTTGATGTTCCACATGCAATGCAAAATGTTTGACACGATGGTCTTTTGGCCCAAATTTAAAACGTTTTTCCTTATTAACAATTTGTTGGTCCAACATTTTTATATAAAGGTCACAGTTTTTAAGGAAAATGAGCTAAAGCTTTGTAAAAGCGATTTTAATAATGTTTATCACTCCTTACCTGAAGTAAAAGTTCCACAACAAAAGTATCTTTATAACACGATGATCTTTTTGTCGAAAATGCAATTTGTTGGTCCATGCGATATGGTATATCACATTACCCGCCAATTTTTTTTCTTAACTTTTTTTGCCTTTTTTCAATTTTATTGAAATAGCTTAAGATTGGCCCACGCTAAAGAACTCCAAAATCATAATATGCTGTACAATACATCAATAAAACATAATACATAAAGTGGTAGCAGCTATGCTTTGAAAACTACGTGTAATTTAGAAAACAAAAATGCCTATATCACATTACCCGAACTTACTATAGTCATTTGGTAGTTTTTCCTGGAAAGTTTTCTGGAAGTTTTGAAAATGGGTAATTTTATAGATTTCAATGTGGTCTTTCCGAATTTGCACTAACGCCGCCATAGTGGAAAAATGCCGCATGAAACTACTTTTTTGACCATATCTCGATAATGCTTACTTATAGAGTAGGCCATTTTTATAGGAAATTTTATACAAAAGTGTCGACCAGCATTTTTCTCAAGAAATAACCGTTACCGAGGAAAAAATTGAAATTCGGAAAGAGCATATGAAAATCTATAAAATTACCCTAATTTTCCAAAATCCCAGACAACTTTCGCAGTTTTGTCTTTTTTAGAACCAAATTACTGTGCTTATAAGGAATAATTAAACATAAGGGTTCAGCTAAGCAAATTTATTCAGATGATGTATAAACAGAAATTATGTATGAAATTGAAATGCTCACAATATGGGATTTTTTTTGGGTTACTATTTACTTTATCCTACCCAAGACAAGAAGATGGGCGAGTATACAAAAATACACTTATCATAATATGACATGCTCAATGCAACCAAAAACTAGTAATGGTGTTGTTTGGCCTGGCCAATAATTAAATACCATACACTGCAGCATTTGCTTGTATGTATCGAAGGTGTACGATTTCGATTTGTTCGAATTATTTTAAGCTCAGAGCTTCCATTAAATACTCTAAGTATCTGTGCAAAATTTGGGTGAATTATTTTATAAAACGCTTTCAGTATAACAGTTTTGCTTATATGGGAGGTACCACGACCTCTTGCCCGAATTCACCTAGTTTTTACTCAGAGCTTGCACTTACTATCTCTGGTATAGATGAGTATTTTGGTTGTTTAATTTTGAATAATGTTCATAAAATTGCGATTGTAATATTTTTTTCGTATGTGCTGTAGGCATGTCCGATAACCGATTTCATCTAATACGCCAAAAGCAGTGAACAAAGTTCCATTGAATTATATTGCTTCCAAAGGACAGCCAGAGAGACAGACGGACATAACTATATCGAATCAGGAGGTGACGCTGATCATGAATATATGTACACTCACGGTCAAAAAAAAGCCGACAAGGATTTTTTGCTAAAATATGTAGTTGGTTCTTCGCCCTTTTTTATGATTGTTAATATATAGTTTGACTAATAATATGATTGGCGTTAAAACAAAGATATTTAAAAAAAGGGTTTTGACCGAAAACCAAAAAATTTATTTAACTGCATACAAGCAGCACAATTTAAGGAATGTGGATATATCGCGTAAAATTTGATATGGTAAGTCTTGCGTATGACAATTTTGAAAAGTTTTTTGAAAAAAGAGGGTTTGTTGCATTGCACTGGAAGTGGCTGTCCAAGAAAAACATCTGAGAGGGAAGACAGAGGTGTACATAGTAAAAATAGCTCTCCCCGATCGGCTTAAAACTGGTTTCAAAATTGCTGCGGAGGTAAAGAATAACCAAAATATTTATAAAATTAGCACCTCAACTGTACAGCGCCGCTTGAGAGAAAATAAAACCCGATTTTCACACACAAAATGCGGTCTTTCTCATTGAACTGGTGTAAAGAAAGAAAGAATTTGGTGTATAATGATTGGGCTAAAGTCATATTCTATGATGGGATCAAAAAAAATCTCATCAGTTCCGATTTGGGATGCACGGTACGCCGCAAAAAAAATGAAAAATATAGCTTTTGATGTGTGCAAAGCACTCCATTTGTGGTGGCCTAGGGGGCAATAACAAACCAATGGGTTGGAGAGATTTCTCTTCTGGGAGATTATATTAACTCCGAAGCTTATATTGACATCATTAAAATCGGCGTTATACACAGCATCGACCGACTAAGCGAGCACTTAGCAAAAGTCATATTTCAAGATGATTCTGCACCTCTTCATCGTTGGAAATTGCCTTATATCCCACTCACCATTATGTTTTGCTTTATTTTTTCGATAAATTTACAATAACGGGCTATTTATATTCGCATTGGCAAATAAATATAATGACCTTTTGGCAATTAAGTCAAGCAAATGGCCGGGCAAAAGCCCCAACCTCAATTCGATTGAAAGTGTTTAGGCCATTTAAAAACGAAAAGTGAGCCAGACAAAAACAAATATAATTAATAATATTAAACTTAATAATATTTAACTTAGGGCAGTTAAATCAGGGTAAATATTGATTTACACAAAAATTTTAAAATATCTTACAAAATTAAAATCGTCTTTTTTTTTGACCGTGAGTGTACTTTCTTATGCGTGCCACGCCACCTTCTCTGTGTTACAAATGGAAGGACAAAGTGAATCCAAGCTTCAAATAAAACCTCAATGAGTCAGACAAGAGGGTGGTCACATCACATATCTTCAAAATGTTGTGCTGAAAGCGTTATTGAAGATAATGCAACCAAATTTCACACAAATACTGGGAATGCTATGTGACAGCTCTTACCAATAACTAAATGAACTTTAGAATGTGGGCGTAGCACCTACCAAAACTCGTAGCAATTTACATCCCATTTTGCAGAGATTAACCAAAAACCCCCTTATTTTTCCAATTTAACTTAATTATGTCAATATTATTTCAGAAAGGTGCATTTGATGCACTTTAAAATTATGAAATTCAGTACTTTGATACGCATTTTAAGCACTTTTTCTTTGTTTATACAATATCTAACACTGAAGCCAGCAAATTATAAGACGTGTAGTATAATCTGCATTTGTACATTTTAATGGAACACTTCAATTTTTTCACACACATTCGTATTTTATACATACAAATATCCATATAACTAAAATAAAATTCGATTTTTACATTGCTTAAGTTAAGACTTTAATATTAAACAGTTTTCACCATTCAAAACATATGACACTTTTTCTCTGGATTCATTGTAGAGCCCTTCAGACATTTAAACTCCTTTGAAAACTCATTAAAATTTGCAAGCGTACCAATAACTCTAAACATGGCCGGAGAATGTTCATCTGTCAGTGCCACTTTGTCTTTAAAGTGTTCATTCACATCGGTACACCAGAATTGGCCAAATGCAATGAAAAATAACTGCCGATTTGAATATTCCATTCTTGGTAGAACTTCTGCATCTGAATCATTGGTAGAATTTACATTTTTCAGCCAATCCATATATGCACTATAGGCCAAATGTACAGCACCGTTGTCTGCAATATTTTCCGATTGATATTCACTTCTTGGCAAATATTTTCCACCAAAACGATAGTGCGCATATTGCTCCTTAAAACATTCCTTGCGTTCGTCAAAAGCAATTGTTGAATTCGAGTCCCACCAGTTACGTTCAATGCCAGTAACATCAAAGTCGCGACCCAAATCGTCAAAACCATGCAAAAGTTCATGTGCTACCAGATAGCCAAGTGTGCCAAATTTTAAAGCATTAGGATAGTGATTGGACCAAAGTATGTTCGGCTGTAGCAAAGACACAGGGATTTTTACCAAATTTTCTTTCGGTATATGCACAGGTGTATAACTATATACCTCGGGGTTATCATCTGGCTTTGGCGGCTGATAAAGACTAGCCAAAGCACGGTGTACAAAATATTCGGTAGCAACTTGATAATTTTTAAGATAGTCTTTATTGTCTATCATTTGAGTAAGATTTCCATATTCTTCTGTAAAGTTAGTATTTTCGTAAGTGTTAATTTCTAGGCGCGTAGCTTCCAGCTTTTCTATCGCTACTTTACGTGTGATCATTGTCATCCAGTTGAGCTGTTCGGATTCTTCTAAGTTTTTACGAAATACCGATTTAATCTGCTGCCAAATAAAGTCAATATCACGCCTTGTATCATCACTATTATACCGGCGAAATACCATGTTATCCATAACTTTGGCAAATAAATGTTTCGTCTTGGCGAGGCACATTTTCTCTGTTGACACGAAATTGGTATCATCATAGAAAAATAATGTTGCCATCTGAAAATATATATAGTTTGCTAACTGCTCGGGTGATACATTTTTCAAAACTTGCACGAGATTCACTTGATACTCGGAACGATACTCATAGACAGTATCATTATGTTCATGACCAAGTGCCAATGTTATATATCGTTTTACATCTATATCGGGCGCATACGTCTCGTTTAATTCATCGGTAGTTTGTAATTTTGATGCAGACTTAAGCTTGGCCTGCAAATGTAAGTCCACTAAACCCTTCGCTAACTGCACTTCAAAGTCAAGAATTTGTTTGGCAGTCAACTCTGCCGTGGCGCTTTCAACGCCCAAGTGCTCACGCAAACTGTACGCAATTTTTTTGCGGTAAAAGTCTCGGTGCCATTTAGTGTCTTCGTTTAAGTACATTGATTTCGTTTCTAATGTTAGCGTTGCTTGACCAAATAACAATTTAAGCACTTTAGGATTTTCGAAATCTTTCCGTATTCCTAGCGATAATATGATATCCATGCCATAGCGATTCTGTAACTTTGCAATTGTGCCAAGCCAATCGAACGCACTAGCATTCCATTTATCGCCAACTAGGACCGGCATTTGACCAAACTCCTCTATGATTTGTCGCAGCTTAGTGCGGTATTCATTTTTAGACAACTTCTTCATTTGCATGCAGGAACCAAAATAATTCTTAGTCATTGCATCTTCAGGAGTATCTGTTGGTTGTTTCGATTCCTGCAGCAGCCTCTGCAATTTCTGAGAATAAGCCTTTGTTAAAAGTAGGAAAAAACTGGTCTCACGTGAAGTTTGCTCATCCAATGCTGGATTTATTTTTGCCCAGCTACCGCATGCATATTGGTAAAAGTCCTCACATGGTTCCACCTGGGTATTCATGTAGTTTACCATTTCGGCCGCCTTAGCCAGACGCATTACCTCACGCACATAGTGCGTATCATTGTGATTTGCAATTCGATCCTCTTGTAGATGCAGCAGCACTGGCGATAGATTCGTATGTACCACATACAGTTGTAGTATTATTGCCGCATTTATCAGTAGCCCGAATATAAATTTCATATCTAACTGTCGATCGGTCACTCTTGGCATTAATTGCTTTTTGTATTCGATTTATATTGCTAGCACCGATTATTGCACAGCTTGTTGTGCGCACTGCGCCGTAAATCAAACTATTTATGAATATCTCGTATTACAGCCGAAGAGCGTGAAATCCTCTCTTGCTGCTCACAGCATCCAAATGAGCATTGTACTTAAGTTCAAAATGTTATCACATTACGGTTGAGTGCCAAGTATGACACTTGATGTATTAAGGCTGTATGACAGCTTTTTTTTATTTCATTCGTAATTTTTAAGATAGAAGATACAGGGAATAACCCTTCTGAACTAACCTTAAAGAGGTGTAATCAAATGTTACTCAGGAAATTGTCCGCAATGTACAGTTTTAAGGTTCGAGATTCACTTTGATCAAGCCCATTTCTGAACTTCAACTACATACCAATTGGTTCATTAAGGATATTTCGGAAAAAAATAAAGGCATCGGCATTATTTAAATAAGGCTTTAAAGAAAACGATTAGAACTTTATCGGACTTTAGGGATGAACGCTCTTTATCTAGAAATATAGCCTCCAAAAATAGATAAACGGTCTTCTTAGGTTAGAATATCTCAAAAACCATACGAGATAGAACAATTCTAAAGCCGGATTCGAAACTTTTTTTTCAGTTTTTTTTATATGGATTATGTACTTTCGCGATATTGTGAGAAGGCGAACAGCTACGATTTTGGGGTTTGCATTTTTTTTTACTTTCAATGATTACAAATTAAAATCCAATTTTTGCTAAATTTTAATCAGATTTATCGACCCTTCGATACAAACGTGTCGGACTTTCCGTATAGATTGATGTACAACAAACTTAAAAGTTCTCAGTTACTTTCTTAACCAGTCACAATCAATTGATGCAAGAAATGATAACATTGCAAAGCAGCATGAGTACTATGCTTATGAAACGAATTTAAACTGTTTTGCCTTCTGATCAAAGACCGACTTAAGCTACTCTGGTTTGTTGCCACAGATATAATAAATACTTGAAAACTTAAAATAACTTAAAACTAGCCCTTAAATCTAAAGTAATATATTGTTCAATAAATTATAATGTAAAAGTAAACTCAAAAGTTAGTTCTTTATTTTGCAATGAAGCTTCGGTGTCAGCACATTTGTTTCATGCATTTTACTTTTGAGAACATAATAGCCCAAAAGCATTTTTGATCATCGAAGACAGTATCTACATCATCCAAGTAGTCGTCAGCATCGCTCCAGCGATCATCCATTATCACAGCCACCATCGTCAAAAGCATCAGTTCACGTGGCTGCCGTCCGCAATCGATGTCGGCAGCAGCAACTTTACACAGCAGACAAACTACGAAAAGGTATTCCTTTCAAATCAAATATTTTCGGCGCCCGCTAAATATACAAAAAAAAAGTTCAGTCCCCGGCTGAACAATTGAGGAGTGGCCGTACCAAAGGGCCTAAGTACCATTTCTAGGCAAAAGTAATGTCATACTTTTTATGTGCCTTATAGTCTGTTATTTGACTGTTATAATCTTTTCAACATAATGACATCAATTTCACACTATTAAAAAAATTTTTTCTGAAAACAGAAGACAATTTTATTAATTTCTAACAAAATGCCACCCATTTCATATTATGACACTACTTTTGCCTCGAAATGGTACTTAGGCCCTTTGGTACGTCCACTCCTCAATTATAAAAAAGTATCATATGACCTTAACTATAGCTCAAACGATGCAATGTGCCCTCAATCGCTAAGCTATAGTAATTTTTCTTCTGATTCTCGTTCTCTTCAAAATTATCTCTTAGAAAGCGTTGATTAAAAGTTTATAAAGCAGTATATTTTTTTCTATTCTAGACATGTAATTAATCACGAAGATAAGCAAACTGTTTTTTACACAGTGCAATAAACAATATAGAGAATTTCTCATTAATTTTACCGATTAACTTCTCAGAATATAAAACGGGAAAACCATATTTTAAGCAAAAAGGTATTATTGAGGTATTCTTTATATGCAATTGATTATGAACTTGATTTTGTTTCTTTAAATCATAAGTATTTTAATGGGATTTTAAATTTTTGAACTTTAAGCTTAATTTTTTTATTAAATTGGGCATTTGAACGCTTTTATTCTCACTTAGCATACTATTTAAAAAAAATATAGAAATAAGACAAAATATCTAAAAGGACCCTGTCGGAAGAACATAAACTGGTTAAAAAAACCGGTCGGAAACGTAGTTAAAAAGCAACCGGTTT